>JARFJB010001993.1:545000-662500 GCA_036346205.1 Vesta saturnalis
AACTTGATTTGAATTGTGAATTGAACTTTGTTAATATTTAGTAATGTTATTAAGGAATCATTGCATCAATAAAACGTAATTGTGAATGAAGTAGTGAATTTACTTCTAAATCTGATTCGTTCCTTAATACTTATAAGTTTTAACGCTTACATTTACTTATGTCGAATGATCAATACAAATCCAGAAATGCAGCTTTCTAGAAGGTCTTGGTTACTTTCCTATGCTTGTGGCATTCTTCACACGTAGGACTACTGTTAAATTCCACTCTAATATTTTTTATATGATTTAAGTATCCTAATAAAAATTAACGAGGTTTCTTACATGATCAAAATCGATTACATCAATTCCTAATTGATTTTGTATCAAATTCTACTGGATCCACCCTAAGAAATAGTTTTACAGAATCTATTTTTGTAAAAATAGTATAGTAGGTAACAATCATGTGTAAAGTTAATATGCAGTTTTGACTGAACAAAAGATGATTATTCAAACACTGTTTAACTAGTTTTATTTATTAACAATTTTTAGTAAAATGTATGTTAATTTTGGCAAGTGCTGCCTCTATATATATAAACTTCCAACTAAGATAAATCAGGGTTCGAGCAGTGACAGTACTAATACAAATTTAAATTTTCTCCTTGACTCTGAATTCAACGATATATCACACTTTATATTTTTGATACGTTTCGGATGAGAAAATTCATATTCAATGTAAAACATCGGAAACGTACAGTTAAAACTAATACTAGAAACATTAGAAAACTATAAAATTATTATAAAATTATGTTTTCTCATTTTCTAATGCCTGTTGCGAATAAAATTATCCACAAGTATGTATTTAGTGAAAATACTATTATTTAAACAGTTAAAATACATCTTCCGTCGTACTGATGCATTTGATAAAAATAAGTTGGCTTTGCATTTTGTTTACCTACTTGTCATAATTGATTGTTGTCCGTATTACGTTTGTTTGGTGGTCTTTGAGTTAATTACATTTTGGGTTTACCTAAAAACAATATGGTAGGAGTACATTTTTCAAATAATGAAAAATACGATATACTGACGTGTTACATTTTGTGTCAACGTAATTGTGCTGAAGCCGAAATAATGTATTTAAACAAATATCCAGAAAGGCGTCAACCTCAAAAAAGAACTGTTCGCACATTAGCAGTTAATCTAAAAGAAGAAATAATCCACGTCTGTCCAAAACAGCCAAACACCAACACCGTTTCGGATTTAATATGTGGGCTGCTATATTCGGTACTCGAATTATAGGTTCTTTCATTCACCACGAGTCCTTAAATTCTGAACGTTACCAAACTTTACTCCAAAATGAATTAGAGATAGCTTTGAATGATTTGCCTTTCCGAGAAGTTGAAGGTTGTTGGTTTATGCAGGACGGTGCACCAGCACATAATTCCAAAGTTGTCACAGAAAACCTGTCAGTTAGATTTCCAGAAAGATGTATTGGCACTCATGCAAATGTACTGTGGCCAGCCCGTTCTCCAGATACAACACATTTGGATTTTTTTCTTTGGGGATACATTAAAAATTACATTTATGGAAACGATATTGAAAACGAAGAAATTTTACAAAGATTAGTTCCCGAAGCGTTTGCTAGTATTACTCCTCAAATGCTGAAGAATGTTTTACATGCTACAGTTAGAAGATGCTATTTATGTTTAGAGAATAACGGGTATCTTTTTGAATATCTTTTGTGAGTTTATTAACCTTTAAAATAAATTTGTGTTTCATTTGTCTATCATTTAAAATTATAAAACATAATTTTATTATAATTTACGGTTTTCTAATGTTTCTAGAATTAGTTTTAACTGTACGTTTTCGATGTTTTACATTGAATATGAATTTTCTCATCCGAAACGTATGAAAAATATAAAGTGTGATATATCGTTCAAATCAGAATCAAGGAGAGAATTTAAATATTGGAAAAGTAATTTTTTCGTGTATTTAAAAAAACAAGTTGATGATGGTTGCTAACAAACGAAACGTTGTATCAAAAATTGAATAACACCATTAAGTAGAGCTAGAAAAGTGGCAATGAAAATGTACTCTTCTTTTCTTGATAGCTCTTCAAATAAGGTCAGAAAAAAATAAAAACGAAAATCAGAAAATTAAATTTTTTTCAGATATCTCAAAAACTAAAAGACATATTCGAGTTCTACCAAGACCACAAATACATCCACTCAAATGCGTAACTTTTGTTCCATTTAACCGACCTTCCATATCTTATCGTTTCCGAGATCCCCATAGTGGACATCCTTATCTTGGACATATATATATATATATATATATATATATATATATATATATATATATATATATATATATTTCTGGAACAAAATAATGTTTAACCCTATCTAACATTACTGGGTTAATAGTTAGAAAAACGTTTCGGATTCTATTTTTCATATCTTCCTTAGTGGCTGGTGCAGTTCAGCATACACTTTTTCGTTGCTGAACCCCCACAAAAATAAATCAAGCGGGGAAATATCTAGAGATCTCGCTGACCATCGTGTTGGCTCATTCCTTCCTATGCACGGGTACGGTATGAAAATCCATGACCCTAATTTGAGGGACATCTTCAAGGAGTCGAAATAATTTATTACCCAGGAAATTCAAATACAAATTCGAATTTAAAATACCAACAAAGGAAAAGGGACCAAGAACTGAAGTACCGAATATGCCTGCCCAAACATTAATCGAAATTTCTCTTGGCTATGAACTCGGTGATAGTCAGGGTTTTAATTTGTGTAACAATGAAAATTGAGCTGGTTAACAAATTGCGGTGGAAGATGCACTCATCTGCAAACATGATCTTATTCAAAATTTGTACATTTTCATTTAACTTTAGTTCTACCCAAATGCAAAGATTACTCCTGTTTTGAAAATCAGTATCTTTGAGCTCTTGATGTAGTTGGATGTGCTAAGGATGAAAATTGTTTTCTTTATTATCCTTTCTTTATCTTTTTTCTAATTTAGCTCATAATTTTGTTTTGTGTTTATGTGTTTTTCTACTTAATAAATAATGTTTTATTATGTCAATAGTCTTTTGTATTTTCCATGGGTTACTAGATAATAAAATCTAAAAATACAGCAAATGAATCAGAAATTGTGAAATTAAAATAAATCTACCAAAGATAGATGTCGACTAATTTATATCGTTACAAACGTAAAAAAATTCCGAATTTGATGAAAAAATGGCCGTTCCATTTGAAAAAATCAAGTTACCATTTATTGAAATTTGGTAATCCGGTTTACACTAGTACATTTCATGTCTAGTAACATCACAGAGTCATCGTCTTCTAAGTTTTGTGATCATAGCGATGTTTGATTTTTTGAGGTATCTACTTTTTGTAAAAATGACGAATTGCGGCTAAACGATTCGTTTTGGGTACTATGTGTGATGCATAAAATCGCGCTAGAATTGATCAATGAATCCAAATCTGCAGTAATATACAGGATGTTCCATTTAAAAAACGTAACTTTGATATAAACCGCCCTGTTTGAACTCTGCGATTCAAGTTTATGTATCTATATCTGTTTTATTTAAAGTCAAACGGAGGCTAGTTTGTGGATGGCCTTCGTATTTTTTTCTATGAAAGGTATCAACTACAAGTTGATGAACAAATAGATAACCAAAGATTTCAGGCCTCGAGCTAGGAATATTTGCTTATCAAAACAAATGTGCAAAATAATCAGGTATTGCTTCAGTGTTTCTTTCTGATAACAGGAAATAGGGAAACAAAGAGATTATTTACGAAATTGTACGAAGAGGCATGAATTTACTATCAATTGAAAAAGTACTCTAGAATGTTTCTAGTAAAGTAGGTAATTTCGTGAAAAACCACAATGTTACTTTTATTTCTTTTAAAAATGAAACGAAATTAGGCTCAGGTGTACAACTAGACTAAACCAATTTAATTTTTTGTTGTAAATGTTTTGTACCTCTGAAAATGCATCATTAAGCTAGATTTTCCCCACATATTTGTTTTGAGCTTAAGGAAAAAGTTACCAACAGACCCTTCTACATTTCTCCAAACCGATCGATTTATACCTTTGATGTAGATGTTTGTCTTTAATAACGTGACAACACCTGAGAACGGAAAATTCACTTTAAGGATCAGAACTAATTTTCTCAATTCTTTAAAAATAACGCAACTTTTACAATTTACTTTACGACAGATGATCAAAGGCAATAATGTTACAGGATCTATCCTGTCAAACGGCATAAAAGAATAAATACGATAAAGGCTAACAAAATGTAGTATTGATGTGTCGAGATGACGCCTTCACTTCCCAATTCATCACCTTTAATATACTTAAGTTTATGAATAAAATATCTTTTTAAATAAACGTTTCCAAGGCATAATTACATCTTTTCCCTGCATTTTGGATGTAAGTGCTCTGTTGTAAACAGAAAATAGAAGAGAGAGAATGGAGAAAAAATGATAATATCCAACTAACATGGTTAATGTTATGTAAGGTAATTTATAAAAGTCGAATTATTCTTTTATGTGTGTTATATTTAGCATTTAACTAAATATTTTAATTTTTGCTGGACATAATTGCGATCAAATGAAACATGTAGCGCAAATGTAGATTTTTTTAAGCGTGTAACATGTAAATTAATTAATCAAAGCTTACAGCGTAAAAATGAAATTGTGTTTAATTATGTTCAATTACAATACACATAAATGCAACTTTAATTGTTGGTTAGTTAATATTACAGTTCAATTTTGAGCGTTTACATCACTACATTGAGTAGCGCACAAACTTCAGTACGAGCTTCCTCTGTTGCGCGGCAAACATATATATGCATATAGATGGCGATTAATTAAGGAATATGAAAAACTATTCACATTTGAATTATAAAAATTCTATTTCTCAATTTTCCGTGATGAACTTTCTTTGAAAAATATTATCAAACATTTGGCACTTCCGATTATACCGCAAGTAGCCACTTACTTTCTTATTTTAAGTGGAATGCTGTATTTTTTCTAGTAGATTTAGATTGCCAATTAAATTTAAAGTACATTTTATTAAACATCCCTAATACCTAACTTTTACAGTTTTTAATTAAAATAACTATTTTCAACAAAATTGAATTTGCCGCCTATTTTTAAATTGTAAATTTACAAACCAAGTAAGGCTAAGGCTACGCAATTTAACAGTTTATATGCAGACACTACTTTTTCCGAATATACCAATAAATATGCGTAGTTCTGCACTGTTCGCTCAAAATTTTATTCCACATTATGTAAATTTCTAACTCTCAAAACTTTATTTCATCAAATAGAACATCTTGTGTGTAAATAGACATTTTGATATAGAATTTAATTCTACATCGATTTGCATAATCATTCCTATACCTATCTCCGTTGGTTTTTGTGCTATTGATCATTTTTGAAACAACAATGATTCCTCGATTATGTCAACAACTGTCAATGACGAATTAATTATTATTAGTAATATTGTTCCGTGTTTTCGAATTTTGTTGTTCTAAATGGCAAATTATTCTATTCAAGATATTGTAAATTTGTTTTACGTTCACGGCGAAGACATTTGCCACCAATGTCTGAAAAAAATTCAGAAAACTCCAAGCAAAGTTTTTGGCTAACCGCTCTGTCAAATTATAAAAAATGAGAATGGAATGTACAAGTGAAATCAATAACATTGATGTATTATGTTATTTTGAAGTCAATCCGCATTCATCTATCCGTGAAGTTGAGCACGAGTATATCTCATACTCTTCAGTGCAAAGGATCCTAAAAGATAATAAAATGCACGACTATAAATTTGTTGAAATACATGGAGCACAACCACAAGATCGTTTGCTTAGAGTTA
This sequence comes from Vesta saturnalis, assembly GCA_036346205.1. Classification (NCBI taxonomy): domain Eukaryota; kingdom Metazoa; phylum Arthropoda; class Insecta; order Coleoptera; family Lampyridae; genus Vesta; species Vesta saturnalis. The sequence continues at coordinate 550,866 of JARFJB010001993.1, forward strand.
ACCTCTGTACGCGTACTTTAAATATTCTTCAAGAAGACCCTAATGTTTTAAAACATATTATTTGGACTACGAAGCAAAAGTTTTCAAAAGATGGTATGTTTAATAGACATAACAGTCATTTTTAGAACTTTGAAAATCCACACGATATTCGTGAAAGAGGATTTCAAATTAAATTTAGTTTTAACGTGTTCGCTCTTCTTATAGACAACCAAGTGCGTTTTTTGTTTGAATTCGCAACGCTATTTATAAATTTTAAGAAACGTTGTTAGTAATTTTGTTGATAATCTGCCTCTGCACAGGTATATGAATTCGTAGTTTCAAATGGATGGACCTCCAGCACAGAGTTCTCATGAAGTAGTTGAACAGTTAAACTAGATGTTTGGAAAGAAGTAGATGTGGCGAAATGATCCATTATGTTGGCCTCCAAGATCACCCTATTTTACTCCTGCTGATTTTTATCTGTGGGAAAAAATTATAATTCAAGTTTTATTTACACCAGTGCATGCACAACTAGATCTATTAAATCGTTCGAATGTAGCTTTTGAATAGCTTAATCTCGCCGAAATAAGACTGAATCGATGTTAAACTGAATTCAGTATTGTTTGGCCGTGAACGGACATCGTTTTGAACAACATTTAGGCTACAAAAAATATTTGTTTTTCTTTTGTAATTGACAGCTGCTTATCTAATACAAGTTATGCTATTTATTTGTTTATTTATCAAAGTCAATTTGACTGATGAAAAACTAAGCTTTGTAACAAAATTTCAAAACTGATTAATAGCAAAAAAACCAACAGAAACAGGCATAGAGAATGCTTATGCAAATCAAAGCATAAATAAAATTCTGTATCCAAATATCTATTTACATGCAGGATGTTCTATTTGAAGAAATAAAGTTTTGAGCGTTTGAAATTAACATAATGTGGAATAAAATTCTGAACGAACTGAACATAATTACGCACATTTATTGATGTATTAGGAAAGAGTAGCGTCTATATTATAAACTGGTAAAATTGTATAGCATAGACCTTACTCGGTTTGTAAATGCATAATTTTAAATATCAGGCGGCAAATTCAAATTAAAAAAAAAACATTTTAATTAAAAACTATAGAAGTTAGGTATAGGTATATTTAATAAAATGTACCTTATAACTTAATTCGAAATCCAAATCTGTAAGAAAAAATATAGCATTCCATTTAAAATAAGAAAGTAAGTGGATACTTCCGGTATAACTGGAAGTGCCAAATGCATGTGAGTAGTCTTCCAGTTCTCCAATTACGTCTAATAGGCCATCCTTAATAAGTAACTATATATATATATATATATATATATATATATATATATATATATATATTATATATTATATATATATATATATATATATATATATATATATATATATATATATATATATGTTAAATGTTAAATATGATGGTTATTAAGACATAAGTTCATAGTAAAGATTATAATAAGATTAGAGTTGGTGTGTTGAAATTAGATAAACATATATGTAAGATCGCAAGTTACATAGGTTCAAAATAATATACAACTGAGTACATATGTAGATGTATAGCTAAATGATTCAAGTTTTACAATTATTGCATTTTAATCATGGTTGTACAAGAGAAATTTCACATTAATAGTTTCCGATCGTCTTCGGAAGATATAAATTAAGCATTTTCTATAATATTGTTCATCATAACCATTGAGAAAAGGTAAAGCCTTGTGTAATTAAAGTTAACGATAAATACAATGTTAAACAAGATTCATACAGTTTGAAATTATGAAGAATAATATTGAACAATTGGTGTAATAGTAACTTACAGTTGTGTTAAAAGGAAATGTAGTAACATAAATTAACATTGTTGTTGCAAACTAACTAGATCTGTTGAGAAGACAGGTTATTTACATTTTGAACTCCGATTTTGAGATAGTATTTTTGATTGTTGACTGTGTTGAAGTTAAAGTTAGTGTAACTGTATGTTTTTCTGGTCTGATAATCCAAATATGACCGTAGTTTTCCTGTAGAGATAAGAATAAGCTAAATATAAGTAAATTTCTGTATAAAAATTGCGTAATAAGGGTAATTATTACAGCAAAATCGTTTAAAAGCGGAATAGGGCAAATGGGGTATCGTTTTAAAGGAAATTTGATGTATAATTTAATGCTTATAATATTTTTAAGATATATCCTAGTATAACGAAGATATTTTTAAAATTAATAAATTGTAAATTTCAGAAAAATGATCAACCAATCAGAATCAAGATCAGGTTTGTTTGTATGATGTAGTAGGTCCAATCAAAATTAGCGTTTTAGAAAAAAAATGATACATTTGTAAATTTTCTTAACAGTCTCTTACTAATCTTGAAGTTGAAAGCATGCTAAACATGTAATTCAAATTTAATATTGGTAAGTTTTTCATAACCTAATTTATGTAAAAACAAAGGCTATTCGCTAAAGTTAAACTACTTAAAACAAAATTGAGGATAGCGTAATTAAAAATAAGTGAATTGTTAAGTGGATATTTCTATTGAATTATGAAATATTGTTATTGATTTTTTTTAATATAAACCAGATTAGTAAACACAAAAATCGAGTTTATTAATTTCATAGAAATAAGAAAGAAGTATTGCATTAAAATTATGCAATATTCAAATAAAGTGCTTATGCAAAATGGTTAATAAGTAATGTACCTGAAGAAGATCATGGTCGATAACAATCACTGTTATGCCAGTATACTTCGTGGTATCGACAATACAGCTGGTTTGGAGAACGGGACTTCAAAAATTGGAGATTGCAACAGCAAAAGGAAGATTCGTAATGCTGTAAGTTATATGAATCCATTATTAGTAACTTAGGTTATGTTTGTGAATTATGCGTATCATCGATGTTTACATGTGTAAAGAATTTGAATAAATTAAGTACCAGTCAGTGAATACGAACTCGAATCATTACGTATATAATAACATTACTTCAGTTTAAAATAAAATCAAATTATGCTTACAGTAACAGTAATTTGTTTCGTTGTTCAGCCATGGAACACACAGTGCACATATTTAACATCATTATTTAAATAAAGGTATCCGCATGCGCGCAATGTGTTGTAGAATTGCTTATTATACAAGATGTGTGAATAAAACAATTTAAGTTGAATTAAAAATTAATTGCAAGACAGTAATTGAGTTATTTTATAACAATTTTAATATGAATGTTTTATTTAATATCATTACAAAACTAATTCATTGAACCTTATCCCTTGAGTCGAGGCGAAATACATAGAAGATTTATTCATTCAAACCTATCCCTTAAATTTTAATGTAAATAGTATAAAATATTTTAACGTCATTACATCTTAATTATATATATATATATATATATATATATATATATATATATATATATATATATATATATATATATATATATATATATATATATATATATATATATATATATAGAAACCTCAGATTGTGACGTATTCCTTTAAATTGCTATATTAATACAAAATATGTTTGATACTTACTATCTACACACCTTTGTACCCTGAAGCCACCTTTAGACAATCTGTCAGACCGACATAATGTGTTATTAAATTATTCCATAACGCAAGCGCACACACACGCACACACGCGCAGGGCATGAGGTCAAAAAGGGTATAAATGGCTTTTGAAATGCTGCAGTAAATTTGTTGAAATCCCGACCCCGGCTATTTTCATGAAAATTTTACTCAACGTATGCGTGCTTCGCGCATAAGAAAGCAAAAACCAACAAACCTAATTTTATAATGTGGGCTCCTTTATTTTATTGATTCTACTGACCGAAAACATGACCGACGATTCAGGATAGCTTATTTTCCTCAGTGCTACGGCTGTCACTTATGGCCGTCGGAGATTTCCGCGATAGCTTGATATGGATGCATCTTTTCCAAAATGCAATAAAACCGGTGCTCTATTTACCCACAAAAGACAATAAACGTCCTAGAAAGAGAACATACAAATGTTTGCTTATCGATTGCCGTATTCACTTGTTCCATTCTTTAACAGAAAATGTTCCAAACCCATTCCTACCCTACGATCGCCCCAATTATGTGTTCCTTTCCTTACCAGGTGCATAAATAAGAATTTAAGCGAACTGACTCTGTACTAGAATGCCGTATAGTAAGACAGTTCAAAGTCTAAACGTGAACCAAATTAAAGTAGCCCCTTTTTCAAAGATAAATTACTTTTTTTATTTCTTGGCCGATTTTAGTGATTTTTGGACAGGATATGCAAAAAATATTTCTTAACATACGCTTGATTTGAAAATTCAAATTGTGCTAAGTGGGCCAAATATATTCAGGATTACGTAAAATCAGGCCCTTGGGCTCGTTGCGAGAATAAAGCCTACAGCTTGAAAATCTGCAAAATAGATCAAATTGTAGCAAATCTTCCGGAAAAGTGATATTTTATCCAATACTATTACCAGTTCTCTTTATTAAAATGAAAATATTTTTTATTGCACTTTGCAAAAACTAAATTCAATAACTTAATAGTCAAGAATAGCTCAGATGTCTATCAACACTTTAGGTGTCCATGCATGTAGCCATAGCAACCAAAAATGGATGTTTTGATTGTTTATTTTTGAGAGTGACATTCCCTATTATCGTAAATCATTCATTATATTTTGAAATGGTTATTCCCAGTATAGAAGATAAAATATTAGCAAAATCACTCTGAGAGTCCTATAATTATAGTGCAAGTTCGTTCGTATGTTTCTTCAGAAAAATTGGAAATTCTCAACAATTAAGAAGTTGCTTCATTTTAGAGAAACGAACGGTTCATTAACTATCAAGCCTGGTCGAGAAAAAAAAGGTCAAACGACGCCTGAAAATAATTAGAAAGTTCGTAGCATTATTGAAAACTTGGAACCAGGAAAGGAAGAATTCATAAAGCAACTGGCGTTGAAAAACAACTGTTAGACGCATTTTAAAGTTTGGTTTAAATTTACAAATATTCAAAAGAGTTTGCTGCCAAAAACTTATTCTAAATGTAAATCAAAAGCGACTTTGAAGGTGTCAACAATTATTACGAAGGTTTCGTTCAAGAGAGCAAATTAGTAAAAAACGGTTTACTGATGAGAAAATATTTACGATACGACCTCGCAAAAGTACTCAAAATAACAGAGCGTGTTCAGTTGTGACCAACAAACGTAACGTTCTACTAGATAAATATTTAATTCCCTGTGAACACTTTTCTGTTTTATCAGTTGGCGTGTCGGCTTAGGAAAAAACTAGAATTCTGTTTAGGGATCAAAAAGTCAACACTGAGGTTTACCAAACAGATGTTTTGTCAAGCACTCTGCGAGAAATAGGAGATATGACCCCAAATTTACATTTCAGCAGGATGGCGCACGTGCGCATACTTCAAAAAGGAGGCTAAGTTATCTTCGAGAAAATTGTACAGACTTCATTGAATCGGAAAACTGGCCACCAAACAGCCCCAATCTAAACCCGGTTGTTACACAACATGGGATAATAAGAATGGAGAACTGAAAAATCGTATCGTTGAATGTTAGCAAGAAGTTCCTCAAGCAACGATAGACGGATCCATAGGGCAGTGGCGTAGAAAACTACAAGAAGTTGTTGATAATGAATATGGAGATATCCATGTAGGGTTTTATAGATACTTAAGTTTTCAAGTATAATTTACCGTGTTATTTTTTTCTATTAAGTTCCTTTGTGTTTACTATTTCATGTCAAATAAAGAGTTTCTAATTATTAGTATTAAATATTGCAACGAGTCGAAATACGTTATCTTACCTAAACCTAGATATGTTTAGCTCACTTGTTGTTGTTAATATAAAGCGTGTACTATTAAATATGGCATTAATTTTAACAGTGTAGGTAATTTATAGAAAATTTATTAGTAATCAAGAACAGTACCCTCAGTATTTAATAGCTCTTTTACCATTTCCTGTTACCGTAAATCTCTCCAGTGTTCTCAGGAAGCAATCTTTATGATTACTTTCTAAAATTTCCTTCACTTTCAGAAATATGGAGTATCCTAGATTATTTTTAAAAGATCTTTTATTTTGTCAGCCACTGTTACACCGGAAGGGGCATGAACCAACAACAGTTCTTGGGAAAATGTTATACCACCCAAACATTTAAAGAAATACTCGTTTTTTTTATAATCTCCGGTAGTTAACCAAAATTCGCCTTAATAAAGACTAATATTTAAATAACACGCTCCGTAGCCACTGATTGCAAATATCACCCATATGGTCCAAAACTTACGTACGTACGATGCAGAATGCCGCAAACAATTTTGTAATTAGTAGTAATATAAGGCCGTTCCCAACTCAAAAAGTCTCTAGAAAGGTCACTAAGTTTGAAAAGAGTTGCTAGAAAAGCCAATAGATTTGTGGCGAAAGCAACATAAAAAGTCACTAGAAAATAAGTAAGAATGGGGTCAAACCATAGCTGAAAATAGCTGGTTCGCGTCCTCACTAAAAGGTGGTCGCGTCATAGCTAAAAATATCCGGTTCGCGTCTTAATTAAATATCATTGACAAATAGCAGGTGACAGACTTGTGTGGTTTGAATTTCTGCTGTGCAAATATGTCACAAAGGAAATAAGCAGATATGAGTGGTCCGTATCTGTACTAGACACACGTAACTAGAAGAGTAATTAAATATGAGGTTTAAAACGAGTGAGTAAGGTGAGAAGGTAAAAAATGAAGATACGAAGCTGGACCAAGGTACTAAGTACAATTGCGGTCATCTGACACTCCAAGGCCATCTACAGTCACGAAATATAATAAGCACGTGGGAGGAACAGGTAGGATGACCAAGACATTTCGACTTATCGGATATCAATTCGAGCGAAGAACTGGTATTGGCCCATTTTTACTTGACTACTTCATGTAACCGTCTATAATGCATGGATAGTATGCAAACAGTCGGGATACAAAATAACCAAACGAGAGTTCCGAAGAGAAGTAGTACAAGTATACCTAATTTGATTCAAGAATCCATCCACAGGTCCTGACCTATACATCTATCAAAGAACAGCATTTCTCTAAATCGAGTATCAGATTATGTTAGATGTGATCGACTAGATCATATGGTGAAACCCATACCAAATAACAAAGGTGGAGGTGCGCGGGGGAAGAATGTACCTCAATAGTTAGAACAGCATGCAAAAGGTGCAATATCGGTTTATGTGTACCGTGTTTTCTTATACCCCATTCTGTTACTTTTTAGTTATTTGCATACTACTGGCATTAGCTTATGTTCATACAGTTATTTTCTTAAAATATACATAATTTAGCAGACAGTATACTTTCAGTACTCTAAAAAATTTGTGTTACCATATGGCAGTGGACTATATCATCGAAATTATAAGTATGATGTTATTCTTTATTAGTACTCAAGAGTAGTAATATAGCAACAGAAACGCATAACTAAGAAATTAGGAAATTCCGACTTTGGAGCGTGAATCGCCAAAATATAGATTTGGTCTGAGAATAACCCACATGCATTGTTTCCGTGAGAACGGCAAGGAAGGTGTGTTTTAATGTGTATTGTTTCGTACAGGGGAGTAAAATTGTATATGAAACTTTTGAAATCAGTTATATTTACAAGACGGTGCTCCTGATGTAACGCTTAAATTGTTAGAAACCATGTAGATTCTAACTTTCCTAGTCACTGGATAGGTACAAATGGACCTGTAATATGGCCAGTTCTAGATTTCTTTCTGTGGGGATATCTTAACAATAAAATTTATAGAACCCAACTATGGCGGATCTACGCAACGCCGTTGACAGGGCATTTATAGAACTACAGTTGAGGCCTCTCATTATTTTAAATGCAATAAACCGGATTAAAACAATGTGTGAAACTCGTTTAAGGCACAATGACGTTCAAATTGAATATTTTTTGTAAACTAGTTTTATAAAGTTTTACTGCTATGCTATACTATAAAGTTTTGAAAGAAAGATTTTTTATTATTTCCATCCCGGAAAACTATTAAACATTTTTCCAGAGAACCGTTTATTAATGGGAATTATTAATCAACTCCAAATAGTGCATTAACAAAGTCTATTAATAAACGACTTAAATGAAATTGATAGGATGCGCTAAATTGATTTGTAAGAAACATCTAACAATGAATGTATTGTATCACCATGTGTGTAAATTTTAAGGCTCGTACGGTAGATAGTTTGTTTTGTTCAATCTCTTTAATTTCGAATTTAAAAGGGTTCAAATTTTTTGCCAGCATTTTTTTGATCACCTTTTTTTTTTGTTTTGAGATATTTACCAATGGAATTGTTATTTGTAAAATTACGTTTTACTCAAAGGTACTACTGGCGTTTAGGATTAGAGTAATGTTAGAAGAGTTTTTTGTGTAAATTGGTATCTTCGTTATATTAAGTTTTAGAATTTTTTGAGGTGAAAGACAGTAATTACGCTTTTTTTAAGAAGTAAACTATTGACGCATTGTAATGGTATAAATTATCCAAGGTTTGAAATTAAAAAATTTGTTCCTGATAACGTCCACGTGTAATACCATTGTACGTGGTGCCATAAATATTTCTGAATGTAGTATATCATATTGTGAAATGTGAGAAATTTATTTGAGCTACAATAAGTACTAAAGAAAAATAGTTAAGCGATATCATTTTAGTCGGTTACAGGGAAGCTGACTTTGCAGTTGCAGCATGACTTTATTATTTTCGTGTTGAGTATCGTTTTTACCGCGATTAAATTTAAGCGATTCTTTTTTTTAAGGAAGGCTAATTTAGGTTTAAGTAAGATGCAAAGGGTTAGTACAGAGGATGCGAATTCTGAATAAGGTAGTGGTTAGTTCTGCTAGAGATGCCGTTTTTTTGTTTGTTTTCGGTGACCGCAATATACGTGAAAGAGGGAGTTATGGTGTGGAGTAAATTACTACATGCTGGGGTTGTATGGAATTACCGTGGAGAAAGTGATCTCTGTTTCCAATAAAAGGGATAATGTATTGGTTCACCACATCTCCAAGTTATTATCTGGTGTGTATCGCTTGTTTATGGAGACTAATTTTGGACATAGAGGTGGTTTCGTGTTTTTCGAAGTGCTTAACCTTTATTCTATGGACCTGCTGTGACAAATTTAACTAATTCCTGTTCTCGTACATCGCGCTGATCAAACAAATGAAAGGCAAACTTGCTGTAAATAGTGTCGTTTTAATTAACATTAAGGAACTCTTTGCAAATAATGCAATACGCACAAGTATGATTAGATATTAATGCTTTAACAATAAATATGGAAAGCGTTACCGTTAGAAAGTCCGTTATCGAAATCAATATCTCGTGGACCCGTTGTCCGACCGATTATATTGTAGTGCGCAGAAGAAGAGTATTCTATTGTTGGTGCTACGTAAGGTAAACTATAATTCTTTTATTTTGTTGGCGACCACAATAAACTGTGTGTTTATGTGTAAGATGCATGCGCTCGTTTTCGTGGAGATTATTGTAGTAAAGCCCTTCAGGAAATACAGAAACAAGCGTATTCGTTCACACGATTTATTTGTTAAGATCCTGAATTTTTCCATCTGTGTAATGTTGTGCATTGAAAGTTTGTTTTATGCAATTATTTCAAAATTTCTGTTATCGTCATCTTTATTATTTTCGTTGTATTGATTGCAACCACTGACTGAACTTGATCATTATTTCTTTAAATTTCTTGTTTTGAAATTGCGAAATGTATATAACTGTACTAAAATTTAATACGTAAATGCCCAAATATATGGACATTATTAATGTTTATAGCTGTTTTATTAAGAGATTGGAAACTATTGTAACTTCACCGTCTGAGCCTGTGATTTTCGACGTAATGCAATAAATTTAAAGGTTAAATATTTTAGAGATTCCTAGTATTTTATTTACTTTATGAGAAGCATCGTGTTAAGTAATTTTAACAGCGCAACCTCCATTTATCGTTCATTCAATGTTATTGAAATAATACAAGTTTTTTTGTGAAGTAACAAGTCATCTTAGGAGAGATTTTAGATTATAAAGGAACGTAATTAAGTAGTGAGTCGTGAGTCGGCTGTTGACCGAACAACTCATTGATTTTGCATACGAGGATTTTGCGAATAGTCTCAACTATTTTTGGAGTTACTGTTTATGGGAATCTACATACCAAGTGTACCCATCTTTGCTGGTGCCTGGTTTGCCAAAAGGTAAGCAGTTTGTTGTTTGTTTGAAAATTTAAGTAAACTTCCTGACATCGACGTTTCGTAAATCTTAAGTATTTGTAAATTTTCCATTGCGTTTTCGCAATTTTGCCGCTTTTGGAATTGAGGTGAACTTGGCGTAAAGAACTGTCAGACGTTCTGTAATTTCATTACGAGACAGCTTAGTCGATATAATATTTTCACTTTGAAAGAACATAAAAGTTAAACAAAGCGATTCTCTGGGAAGTGTGGGGACCAGCTCGTATATTAATGCGCGAGTAACGATCTCTACTTTTTTAAAGAGTTCTTATGGTTAGTCGCCTTCATTAATATACGTGATGGTTAAATAACTATAAATTTGTGATAACGTAAACTTTGAGCTTGATGTTGAAAAGGACTATAGAGCTTTATATACATTTGGAAAGTTGAAGACAAAAGGGACCAAGTTGTCGAAAAGTATATAGAACGTCCCATTTAAGAAAGGTAACGTATGCCACTTGATTTTATGTAAAAAGATCTATTAGTATCGATTCCCACATTATTTGCTAACATAAATACCAGGGTGGTTCCAAAATGACAATTTCTTTAAATCGCCCTGTATATCAGAAACGAAGCCGCCATCGAAGTTTTGTTTAGTCCATATTTCGTTTCATTAAAAAGTAGCATAGGAACGCGAAAACAGCAACTTCTTGTTCAAAGCCGTCTTTGTGATACCCCCAAAATCGTCGAAATCTTGGCACACGGTACACTTGAAGAAGAAAAGATCTAAAGAACCTATTATTTCTTTGATGGTAGATCAATTTTCTGCATAAAACATAACGGTGTTTAACCACTTTCGCCATATGAATAACACCGGCTGGGGTGGTAACGGTATCACACTTAACCTGACTAATAACCTTGTCTAGCAAATGAATCCGTATTTCTTCTGCCACCCTATGTAACCCATGCGCTAAATGTGTGAAATGTACCATTAATGGGTAAACATTTGCGACGCTCAGGCTGTTTGCTTATCCAAGGAGCTGCACGTGAATGGATTATACACTTTTTCTTCAACAACTCTGTTTGGCCAAAGTATATAAACATACCATCCTATAACACAGTTGTCAGTTTCCTTCAATGCCTTACATGGTAAAACGTATGGGATTCAGACTTCACTTGATTAGTTGTCTCCGTTAGTAGAAATTTTATCTTTCAAAATTGTTAAAGATATTGAAACAATTTTGTGAAAATTGAAAACTTGAAAACGCAGACATAAGAATTCTATTAATATAACAGTTTGATGAACGTTTAAATCCAACCATGGAATACAATTTTAGTAAAGAATAACTAAATCATTAAAAAATTAAATAATGTTAAACTGCCTGAAAGATCACAAACCAGAGCATTATTAACAATTATTTAACAATGGAAAGCGTAATGCAGTACGTTTAATGTAATTTTTTACTATTTTTTTAAATTTCAATTACTTACGTTGGATTATAGTTCTGTGGTAATTTTACATATAATTAACATGACATATAATAAGATCCCATTTAAAGGGAAATTTTCTTCTCATCTATTAAAATTATTAGGGTATTTGTATGTCAATAGCTTCACGTGGTAATTAGGAGTTTATCTTGACAATATTTCCCAATTATCAAATTTAATGTCATGATTTAAGTTGTTTAAGACTTATCTACTGATAATAATGCTATTACACCTGCTAGACGTGGCCGTAAAGAAAAACCAGTTCTTAATGTTGGTATTGCTTTTCTTCCTCTTATAATTAAGGTTACAAAAGAAGAATTGGAAAATGCTAATTAATTATGGCATTGGGGCCGTTTTTAAACCTACAAGAAAAATTAAGGAACATTTAAGGTCACATAAGTGTGTTTCAAAACCATTCTAGGGTGTACAAGTTATCTTGCTCATATGGAAAATTATACATTGGAACCACGAAACGTAGCCTTGATACATAGTGTAAACAACATATGGGCTTTTGTAGATTAGGTCAACCAGAGAAGTCTGCGGTAGCTGACCATGCCTTAAAAAGTTTAAATCATGTCATTCTATTTGATAATATGGAAATATTATCAAGACAAGCTTATTATTATGTTCGCTAACAACGTGAAGCTATTCAGATGTACAAACCCCTCACAATTTTAATAGTGTAACAACTCTTTTTTGTGTTGTATAAAATATACCTCAATTTAAGATCTTTCCTTCATTTAGTTCTAAATACAAGAAAATTTTAATTAATGAGATATTGGTATGAGGTAGGCAACTTAATTTGCATATCCTCATAGTGCATCCTTTCGTAAAGATTTATAATCCTGCTTTCAATTTTTTTTCATTTCTTATCTGATATATAACGCGTCGGCGTTAAGTAATTCTGTTCCTATCTTGTGCGCAGGATCTACTTCGAAATCTTCTATTTCTTCACTTCCTGTTTAATGTCGAAGCATGAAGCTGCTTCTTTGTGATTTTATCTAAATTTATGTGAAAGCGCCATCAATTTGGTGGTAAGAGATATTTTTAATACATTTACATAAAATTAAAGCATTTTTTTCTTTTTAGGCGTTTTCTTTACGTATTTTTAATGGTTTTTTCTTTACGTTTTCTTTACGGTTTTCTTTGGTTTTCTTGATGTTTTTTTTACCAATTTTTACTTTAATTGTACGTTTATCATTAATTCAATTTACAACGTAATTGAATTTTAAGTACGCATTTGATTTTATGGTTGCGTACATTTTTCGTTTTATGATTGCAATTTTTTTGAATGGATACTTCCATATAATGCAATAAGAAGTGGATTTAACAGTTTTAAGAAGAAATTTATACGGATTTTTTAAAGATAAATTCAGTTTGGGGTGTGGCTGATAACATTATGTCAAGATTGTATCATGATGACGTAAGAATGACTTCATCCTGTTAACCTCTTCGTAATCATATTTAGATACCAGAGGTTGTCAAAAAGAAAAGTTTGTGTACAAAATTTCTAGGTATTTATGTAGTGATTTATTTAGTATTTTAAGCATAATTTTAAGAACTTCATTATTTCATCATTACATTTCATATTCAATAAACATAGTCTGTATATTGTTATTTTTTACATTTTGTAAAGTCGGTTTAATTGTTCCGATGTTCAAAAAAAAAAAAAAAACAATTTGGCGCTCGAGATAATTTCATTCATTTTTACATTCTTTATTATTCATGGTAAGTGGTAATTAAGCAAATCATTTTATTTGAACCCACCCATATTAATCAACCGATGAGTCTAAGGCACAATTATAAGTGGTCTAAGGTATGTAATTTTGGAGAGATTACTTTTTATTATTTAAAATTTCACATACCTATACACGTTACAACCCTTTTATATTACAATAGATTAGAAGAAAATCTCCTTTAAATGGGATTTTATAATTAAAGTATCTGGTGTGGAACACTACACGACCTTCCAACCTACAAAATGGAAATTAAAAGAAATAAAATGTTTTTTTAGGATAATTATGCAACCTCTTTTATAAGAAGTTCATTACGAAAATGGGCAGCCTTGTAAACGCAAAAACAATAATCTATGTCAAACAGACGTTTAAGTCTTCATGACAGCCAGAGGTTAGTAGACATCTAGATGCTAACCTAAATTAAAAGAAATGAAATAGTTTTAATTTTTTTTTTTTTTAGAATGACTATGCAACCTCTTCTTTTACACGTTCATAACGAAAACAGGCAACATTGTAAACACAAAAACAATAATTTATGTTAGAATGACGTACAAAACGTCATGATAGAGATTAATAGTCATAAACACATGTCAACGTAAAAAAGGAATTACAAATCCGCCCGATTCTATAAGTATCTGGAGTGAAACACCACACGACCTTCCAACCTGCAAAATAGCAATTAATAGAAATGAAATAATTTTAATAACATTTTTCTTAGGATAAGTAGCTTTGTAACGCAAAAACAATAATCTATGTCAAACAGACGTTTAAAACTTCATGAAAGATAGATGTTAATAGACACCTAGATGCTAACTTCAATTTAAAGAAATGAAATAATTTTAATTTAAATTTCTTTAGGATAACTAAGCAACTTCTTCTCTATACGTTTATAAGGAAAACAGGCAGCAGGTTTCTATAAAAATACCGATAATAAAGCTTCAGCGTTTTCAATCATGTTTATCCCTTTCGTGGGCCGTGGGATCCATGCTTTCCACCAACTTTACTTCTGTTTAAAAACCGTGGACGGTACATTAACCACAGCTTGGGCGTAGCTCCACCTAGCTTTTACTATTAGAAGCTGGAGAAAAAATAGTAGAGCGCTATTTTTGTACTTCTGTGCTACAGAGATCTTCATGTTTCTGTATTGGTGCGTTTTGGAGGTTGTGTTTATGTGTTCTGGGTGCGATTTTATCAATTGTTGGCTCTGTTTGTTGACAAGGTAAGTACATAAGGTTTTTGTCGTGAATTTAATTATTTTAGTAATGTATGATATCCATTTATATGAATAGTTTGTTAAAAATACGTTTCGGTATACTAATAATTACTCATAAAACGCGTGGGAAGTATGTTTCCTACCGCCAAATGTACCTCAGTTTATAAAATTTATTGTTTGTAAATGAGGTTTTTAATCGTTTTATAACAGTAAATCCACCGCAGACGAGTCGAATATCAGAAATTCCATTTTTCAGATATACAAGCACAAATGGGATTTAAATGACCCGAAGCAGGCCGAAGAGGCTCTAAATTATTTTGCAGTTTACCTGATGATGAGTACAATTCAGAGGCAGACGTTGACCCTGAAGATATAAAAGAATTTGAGGCTTTGGATCGAGGGAAAAACTGGCAGTACTGATGGATTCCAGCTTTTCTTGTTCAGAAAGTGCTAAGATTGACTTTACTGATATACAAAATATGGACGAAGAAGTTCAGGAACGTCATACTAATAGTACACCACTTCAGAATTCTCTGAATGAAGCAGATGCTGCTGTTGTCAATTCTGCCTCGGAAAATCTTTGTAGTGAGGAAGAAGAAGAGCTTGAAGACGGCAGTGGACCCAAGAATCGGAATATTTTGAAAATCTTTCTGTAGTTTTTGAAGAAAAACCTACTACTAATTTATCTTCTGCAAATAATGGAAAAGAAATTTCTTATTTCCAAGAAATTTTAGACGATAACATTCTTAAGTTTATTGTTTCCAATCGAATTTATATGCCGAACAAAAAATGCAAAGAATTGGAAGCCTCTAACATTAGAAGAATTAAAAGCTTATGTCGGATGTTTGATACGATGGTATCCACCAGTTACCACGTTTAGAATTACTGGAGTAGTGATCCAATTTTAGAGTAAACTGTGTATCAAATGTAATGACATCAAAGCGATTCAAGAAAATCACTGAAGTGCTGCACTGCAATGACAACTCCACTTGTCCATCTAGAGATAGTCCAGATTACGATAAATTATATAAGCTGAGACCTATTATAACCTATTTGAGTGACAAATGTATCAAAGTGTACAAGTGCTCTTCCAATTTATCAGTTGACGAATCCATGATAGCCTTCAAAGGCAGGACGAGTATGAAACAATATGCCTCTAAGCCGATTAAACGTGGTTACAAGGTATGGTGTTTAGCGGATGCAGAAACTGGTTTTATTGCAAAATTTGAAGTTTATACTGATAAAACCAAAGAAAATATCGAGGACAAAACCAAAGGCTTGGGTGAAAAGTGGTCTGGAACCTAGTAAAACATATAAAGGGAAAAACTGCCTAGTAGCGTTTGATAATTTCTTACTTCTGTTGGCATTTTGAAGAAACTACATAGAAACGGTATTCAGTGTAGGCTGTACGAACTAACAGAAAAGGTTTACCTGCATGATGAAGAAGAAGGATAAATTAGACAGTGAGTTTATGTTTGCATGCCGTGGGCTGTGAGTGCTATAAAATGGCAGGATAGCAAACCTGTTACCCTACTAACAACCGCGGCTTTTCTAAGAGTTACAACGTTAGTCAAAAGGACCCAAAGGACGTTCTTGAGCAGAGTTGCCCAATGGCAGTGGATATTTATAATAAAATAATGGGCGGTGTTGATAAATTCGACCAGAAGAAGGAGAGATATGGCATTGGTAGGCGGTCGGTCAAATGGTGGCATCGAATTTTATACTTTTGATTGATTTGTGTAGTAAATAGTTTTATTTTATGCCAAGTGTCTAAACGAAACGCATGCGCTTATGACCAGTTAACATATAGGATAGCTTTGGCTCGTCAACTAATAAATAGTTACAGCAGCCGCAAGAGAAGAGGCAGAACTGTTCAATTTCCAGGAAACAAAAGAATAGTGCCCGATGAAGTGAGATTATCTCAAGCGGGAAACCACTACCCAGAACAAGGAACATACCGTCGCTGCAGGATATGCAGCACCAAAAAAAAATGAAAAAAGGACACGATACACCTGTTCCAAGTGCAAGGTGCCAGTTTGCGTTCCTTCCTGCTTCAAAAAGCTTCATCAAAAGGCACAATAAGACATTATTTCATTACTTCCGTTTATTTCCTGTTTTTTTTTGTATTGTATTTAAATAAATCATAAAATATAAACAATAGCTTCTTTCTTACAGTATGATAATTTAAGTCTACGTCAGGGCAGTGGGAAGTATTTATCCCACCAGATTTTTTCGAAAAACCTTACAGAAAAAAAAGTTGGATATTACACCATTAAAATGCATGTAAGAATGTCAATAAAATCCGCCATATAAATATTATTTACCTCTTGTTCCTATAATGTGCCCACGAAAGGGTTAAGTTTTACATTTATTTCGCTTTATATTAAAAAACTTTATACAGAAAATTTATGTAAAATTAAATTTTCTATAAAAAATACGTCTACACTTTTTCTTATAAAATTAAATCACTAAATTACGCGTGATATCAACAAATTGGTTAGAACATAATTAATCGATATCAATGTATTTTTATATCTTCAAATATGCAGCTGTTTTAGAAATATTTGATAAAAACCAAGAACTTCCCCTAATAAGCACCCCCTTCCCATCGCTGGATTTCTCCTAAAATCTAATCACGTAGGTATTTTCTTTCTGAAGTTATCGTGAATACTAGCATACATCTACTCACATACACATACGCACGCAGGCACGCACGCGCGAATGCATTCACACGCACACACACACGCGCGCATGCACCACATTATGTTTTCCGTTGTTCAGTACCACTTGCCTTTATTTATAAAGCTGCTTCATTGTTAGATTAGACTGGTTTACTTCAATTGATGTTATGTTTCTATTTGTGAATGTTTTTATCAATTTCAAAATAAAGTTTTTCACAACTTTACAATTACATTGTAACTTTTAAATTTTTAAATTTTGTTAAATTTGTTCTTTGGTTATGGCATTTTTCACTGTTAGACTTCGACCGTTAGAGGGTGATCTGGTTTGTCATTTTTAAGGCAGTTTAACAATATTAAGTTTATTAATCAAGTTTAATCGAAACGTTTAGACTGTATCACTTAAATATACAAACATGTTTACGTTTTAAATTTTTTAAATTTCTTAGAATTGTTTCAACATCTTTGACAGTTTTGAAAGATAATATTACTACTGACGTAGATAACTACAAATACACCACTAAACACCCAAAAAAGGTATATACATATTTTACTATGTGTAATAATGGGGAAAGTTTGCATTTTCATATAAAACTATTTTATAGTGTTTAGAAAACGTGTGTATCATAACACTCAAAAATCCTAATTCTCAACCAAATTTAAACATTTAGATCTTGTGTTTATATAGAATATGAAATTTCATAAGACTAAGTGTTTGAACTTTCTTTAGGTATAATTTGTCAATGAGATTAAAGATGTCCAATGTGTGGGAGAGGTATGTGGTTTTTTACTCATTGTGTCAGCTTAGTAAAGCTTTACAATTAGCAAGGGTAGCATACTATTAAGGTCCTTTGTATTTCCCAACAAAACGTATCTTTTAACACAAACTAATCCCACAAAAACTGAATGTCTAGCACTTTTTTTGTACGCATTATACAAAAGGAGAATATTTAAAAAAATTATATGTAATATTTGTGCCACATTAAACGACATTACACAGATGCAACGCAGCTACTTTAAACACATACGCGTTCCAAACTTCTATTAAAACAATTCTGTACAAATAATAGCAACACTGTTAACTGTAGTATTCCTAAAATTCTGCAAAGTTGCGGTAATCTTGTGGATATTACACGTTTATTTAGTTAGGATTATTCCCTATTCGCAATGTTCATTTTGAGGATGTTAAAAAGAATGTTCTCTTTATATACCATAAATGTAGTTGTGCAAAATTCAAGAAGACATACATTTTATACTTGCGTTTTTCTTCTCTTCACAAGAGAAATTGCGCTTATCTAAATTTATTTTAGGTACTTTTTTTGTAATAAATAATGTATAATGTATGTCCTACTTCTTTATTGTTTTTATGAATATTATTATGATCATCTATCTCAATCTCTTTGTTATTTGAAATATAATATTATGATTTTATTTCGTAGTTCTACATGTATAGCGGTTAATTTAAGTTAACCGCTATTTATTTAATCTTCCTAACACTAAAGAACATCCCAGAATTTCAGAGAGTAATAAATCATCTTGACAGTAACAGGTCACTAGCGTACTTTTTAAATCCAAATACTATAAGGGCTGTAAAATATATTGACTTTTCAGTTTCTTTATGACGGTATAAAATATTTAAAAAGTATATTCTTGTAATTGTAATTATGACCTATTAATACATACAAACAGAAAAAAAAAACTAAGTGATTTATTACCTAAGTCTTTGTCTAAGTAACCTGCATGTGTTTTTTGTCAAAACAAATAATGTTTGTTAACGTGCACCTAATCTGTATCAAGTTCAGCAGAGAAACTGCTTGTGACGTTATTATCAAGTTTTTATTTTAAATTTAGGCAAATGAAGTTAACTTTTCATTAAAAAGACATGAAGCGACAACTCGATCTTTGTTAGTTACGTACAAATTGGTTAATTTTGAATTAAGACAAACGTCATCTTTATGAAGCAAATAATACATTATCGTACAGGATAATGAGGATCGTCCGAAAGTTTAGAAAGTACTCTTTGCACTATTATCTAATAATATGTTAATTGGAAATATGACTCGCTTGATAAGAGATGCATTATGATGCAGTTACCATATTTGATATTTCAAAACAAAGTACTTTAAAATGCTCAGTTATATTAGAGTTTTGGTTGAAAACAGTGCTAAAAATGGCATCATCGGATGTATTTGCAGAAAACGATTGAAACATAATTTTCTCTCTGGGAATCAAAAAATTATCATTCTGAATGTACATAGTGTCTTAAAGTATCAAATCCGGCAAATGGTGTAGACAATATAGTAGAAATGTGTTCTAATGTGACAGGTGTGAGGAAATGAACAGTATGCAGATTATGTAAAAAATAAAAAGAGGGTGTTTTGAAAGAACCGGCTTGCTCAACAGGAGGAAAGAACAACGTTCAAGTGAAGATAAAAAAGCTTATTCGAAGAAAAATTCTTTTCTTCTGATTCTATAAACAAATTTCTATGCCGAACAGAATAGTAACAGTACTAAAAGAAGACGTTGACGGACCACAATTGTCTCGGTCGTCACTACACAGGACACTACAGGAACTCAACTTTTCGTTGGAAAAAGTGAATCGAAAATTAATGGTAATTAATAATCTCCAAAATTGTTTCTTGGAGACGCAAATACCTTCGTGAAATGAAGAAGTTTCGTGCCGAAGGACGGGAAATCTTTTATCTTGATGAAACTTGGTTGGACAAAGGATACGCTGTAAAAAATTTGAGATAAAAATGTTACATGTCGTCATCAAGCAGTCCAAGAGAGTCGGTCAGCTGGAATAAATGCACTAATGGATTCTTAAGAAATGGTTTACCTATGTTTGAGTCCAGGCACACAGAGGATTATCACAAAGGTATGAACGCTGATGTTTTTGAAGAATATTTTGAACAAATGATAGCACAGGTTCCATGGGGAGCTGTAAATTATCTAGGCAATGCAAGTTACCATTCTGAACAAGTCGAGCACTTACCAAAAACTGCATGGAAAAAGACGCCTTGCCAAATGGTTAATGCCAAAATAGATATAATTCGAATAAATGATGCTCAAACGAGAGCTTTTAGATATAGCAAATCAGCGAAAGAAACGATTTGTTATGTACACTATTGATGAGCTCTGTGCTTGTCGCGAGATTATCGTACATAGTTTACCACCATATCACTGCGAACTCAACCCCACAGAGTTAAAATAAAGAGTGAGGTAGGTCGTAACAATACGACTTTTAAATTAAGTGAAGTGTGATAGCTTCTAAAGCAAGCCGTGCAGAAAAGTGGAAAATGTGTGTTGATCATGTAATTACAGAGGAACAGCGTATGTGGGTACTTGATGCGTTAATGGATATGTGATATAGAACCCGATATAATATCGTAGGACAAGATGACAGCTCTTCCACGTCGGATGAGTACGATAAAGACTAATTGTTGGTTACATATCACATTTGTTTCCAAAACCTACCTTGCCACGTGTCTAACCACCACACGGCACAATACAGGAGAAATGAGTGAGCTCGACTAAAACTCATTCACACGGTCTGAAGACCGCAGAGCACTCGTATTGCATGGGTATCCATAATATAGTTTGAATGAGAATTTGGTTAGAGAGGAAAGAACCTACATAGGCGCCAGAAGATTTAACGAAATAAAGACAAGAAAATGGGTTCTTATTCCTTGAAATAGGGAGAGCCTGTAAAGCTTAAAGCAGGAAGTAAGTAATAGGAATAATAAGTAAGTGAAAAAGTCCCTCAACAAACGTAAATTTATTTCCTTAACGTAAATTTGTTGCCTTCCTGGAATTCCTAACGAAGGAGGAAATAAGCCATATATTATTGTATAGCTATATAAACATGAATAATAAACGAAATAAATTATATACCGTATGTACGTTATTCCTACAATTCGCACCAAAAGAAATTAAAATAAGAGGGCAAGTCGTGAGTTTGCATTTACGCCCATAGGAATTTATAGTTTGGAATACCAAAACAAACAATGCCCCTTTCGGCCGACGTAAGATCTTACGTAGCTTAGCCTGAAAAGGCCAATTTAATAAACTTTTTAAATCAGTTACTTACTTTCCCTTCGTTTAACATAACTAAATACAAACCCCTTTTTGATTAAGTTACATAAATACAATTAGAAACACTTGTTCAGTCCCAATTTTATTTCAAGGAACAAAGAAAAATAGTAATTAAGCAATTTAAAATTAGACAAGGAGATTGTTCCGAACAACCTTATCTATATTCGAGTAAAGAAAAGAATATTATATGTTTGAGCGACCAAGTAATTTAAACTAGCAAGAAATCTCGCGCCAACAGTTAACAGATTCAGTATTAGATCTGGTATACATAAAAAGTTACATGTGGTATACATAACAGTTGCAGCAATGCTACTGCGCCCGACCACATAACCTGTATTACAAAAGTAATTATTCGTAATGGAGGTTATACATTAATGGGTGTGGCATATATACCCAACTTTAATAAAAGTTTTCGAAATTTTGACTGTTGATTGTGCGTGAAATATTAAAGAATGCTTAATGAACATATAGCAGTTTTACATGAGAAAAATGGCATTAAAATTAGCTATAGGCGGGTCTCCAACTGACACCGAACTTATGCTACAGGTAAATATGTTTAACAAATACTTGATGATATAACTAATATAAATATATTTAATTTCCTTGTACCCAATCGTAACCTGCTGAAGGCAATTTAGGTACGGGTCTTATTCAGAGGTAAGATGTTTGTCAAATACTTGTTAACGGAACTAAAGTAAACGTACTTCTTTTGGTTGTAGAAAGCAATTTATTTGCACTTGCAACAAAAAGGAAAGAGCTGACCTGTGGTTGAGAATGCTTATGCGTTTCTGAAAACAGCCAAGCAACGAGCAAGCACTCCCCAGTATGTGAGCTACAGCTGAACGCAGTTTATCGGCACCACAATTCAAGCAATAAGCCAAAGAGATACAGAACGGATACTCTTGTTACATCAATCAAGGCAACCAAATGTGAACATGAACTTGGATGTATTCGTTACGGTAAAGTTATATGGACACTTCAATAGATGGAAACTAAAATATATGGAAACGTAGGTTTATGGAAACCCAAGTTAGTTGCTAAAACGAAAGTAAAGAATGAAAACTATGTTTATTCAGTGATAAGGTGTTACCTCTAAGACCGAACACGAGCGGTAGTTTAAATGTCTTGAACGATTGGTTACACTTATTTCTTTGAAGAAGTAATGTGAAATTCTTTTTTGTGTGAAACCTGAAAGAGAAGTTCTAATTACAATGAAGTTAGCAAGATCTAAAACGGCTTACCAAAATGTGTAGGTGTAGTGAAATATTTCTATTACATCCGCCTTAAATAGCGATTATATCACTTATATACAACAAAGCGATATTATATATTGAAAATTTTCCATAAAAATGATGCTTAACATCTAATAAATAGAAACAAGAAAATTTTCTAGAAAATTTCCACCCTTCTACATGGCGATTTTGAAAAGAAAGCCAACGCCTCAAGAAATAATTCTACAAGCTGAAAAACTACTCCTCTCAAATCATTGTTACCACATTTAAATATATTGTTAACAGATGTTTGTTTTCAAAATAAAGCAGGATAAGGAATATGCAGTTATGTATTGGTATCACCATCTAGTGGTGATTTAGCAAAGTGACAGGTACCTATAAAATGTAAGAATATTTAAAATAACCAGAACCTACGTTTATTTCAGAGATGACGTATTAATTGAAGTTAAGTTTTTTAAAAACGAGTAAACTTTTAAAATACAGAAGTTGATACGAGAAAGAAATAATTTTCGTATAACGTAACAGCGTATACGTCCCAAAAGAAAATTGTGTGAAGTAGAACTTAACTACAGTACAGGAATGATTTTGTATATCATTTAATCCATCATACTCATTAGTAAATGTCGTAAATACAGAAATTTTAAATCAGTTAGTACAGAAAATAGAAACTAGTACGCTTGAAGCGTATTACTAGATGTTTAGGTCACAGATACTTATTTAGGGTCGCTGTTAGAAACAGTAACGAGACAAAATAATACAATCGATCCCATATCGATTTTTGCACGGTACAACCTTTATGACAATAGAAAATGTAAAAAAAATTAATGTAAACTACATTCATAATTATTTTATATTAATCAAAACATCAGCGTTTTCAAATGGCCACATTTAAAATAAATGTTGAATACTTTCACTCCTTTCAATTGTTTGATAATTAATCCACAATTTTTAATTCACTGAAATCCCACGTCTATAATGCAATATTTTGCAAGCGGCACATTTACAGCATCTTCCCTTACTACTGACCTCTATTCGGCGCTTCCTTGCAAAAAACGACACTATTTCACTAATAAAATGATTTATTACTCTCTGATATCCTGGGTCGTCTTTCAGATAAATTTTAAATACCTGGTGTCAGGTTGGATCCGTTCAAATACCATTGCATTTTTTTGCTTTGAACTCGCGTTGAACGGTTTATTAATAATAATTTGTAAACTATGTTTAATACTATTTAATAATAAACAGTGATTCTTGCAAAATAAATATTAAAATAGAGAAATAACAGTGTTCACAGATTGTTGCAACTTTTACATAATAGTATATTATGTTATTAGGAGTAAAAGTGATACTTTATGTGGCGAAGCTGAATGTTTATTTTGCCGAACGAAGTGAGGCAAGTAACTCAGCTGAGTTACATAGTCACTTTTACTCCGAATAACATATACTTTTTTATCCGCAAACGTAAAAATAATTGGTAAAGATCGAAAGGAAAGACCAAACATAATTAGCAGGTAAAAGAACAAGATAATCAGGACGCTTTGCAAGTAATGAAACCATAACAACGCACATTTAATAAGCACATTTTGTAAAAATAAAAATGCCTAGGCACAAAAGTACAACCTTTATTCCATGTCTGAAAAGTAAAATTTTTACCTTTGACATTGAGTCATAAAAGTGTCACTTTTGTGACGTTTGCGGATAAAATAATTTTCTTACTGAGGTCAATATTTTGTAAGTGTACTCTGCCACAATCAACTGCTCCATTTGTTCCATTATAAGCGACTACAAGATTATGCTCGGAGGATAATAGTATAAACACTTTTGTTCTTTTTTGGAATGTTTGACACTAGTGTTACCTATGGTCAGAACCCTAAAACTAAAGAACAAGTAAGTCGATGACTAGAAGGGAGAAATTCAGGTGGAACACAAACTTTACTTTTTCTAAAAGTTCCGCGCACAGGGAAAGTATTTTGTTCTTCAGCTAACTACAAAGACGAAAAGCATTATCCGCAGTAATGTCACGTCCGGTGTTCAAAACCGATGTTTAATCTAGAACCACTTATTTTCGTTGGCTGCGTTCTGAAGTATTGCTTGCAATCTTTTGAAATATGTTTATGTCGGTAAAACCTAAATTTTTAATACCGTGTTTAGCTGGTTTACGCTTCTTGTATACTCTGAACGGACACTTACTAAGAAATGGTAGTATCCGTTAGTCAATTGGTACTTGCGAACTTGAGTTGTAATGCTTCTGAATGTGTGTCTACATTCTATTCCTTTGTCGAAATCTGCGAAAGTCGACTTCTGCGTATTGTTGCTGAATATATTGGACGTTTAAAACAGAAATCGTCCAGCTGCAGCATGCTCGCAGGTTCGCGATTTCTATTAAGTGTTGGAGAACAAATCAACAGACAAATAAATACGTACGTGTTTTCCTTTAAACTGCATTTTTTCACTTATTTGTATTTCACTTTCTGATGAGAGGGTTTTTCACTAACCCACATACTTTGGAATCCGTCACCATGACGTCTAAGCTAAGCTAATTGAGTCGACTTCTTTCACAGTATTCTCTACAATAACTTCTGCTTTAGAAACCACAATAACTTCTTCTAAACCTTGTCACTATTTACAAAGTTCTGACATTCCTCGTATGATTTTTGCAAAGCTTGAGCGAATTAATTCTTTTCGTAGGAGAGGATAATGCCATAATAATTACAGACTTTGGCATCTTGATTATTACTTACAATGTTCTCAAACTCCTCGTCTGAACTCTAAGAAGCTTGAGCCAATTCAACCATCCTTTTTTTACAGATATCGCTAATACTGGACACAGATCGCCACAGAAAGTAACCGTCACTTTCTCAAGAATCACCTACACCAACTGCGCCCACAATTGGAAGAACAGCAAGCAACACCGGTAAAGCATACATAGGTAATGTAGCCGAAGTGAAAAATGTGAAACAGGTAAAACTATACAACGCCAGATATAAACACGAGACGGCACAGCAGGACGTCAGTTCTGTTCGAGTAACACGCAACCTAGCCGAGGAGTTGAAGATAGCAAATGGAACTTTGCTGAAATGTTGCTTTGTACTGACAGGAGTCAGAGACAACAGCAGCAGACGCGAAACAACACTCCGAGAAACAACGGTCTTGATTTCTACACTTGCTGAAAATTGAAATTCACTAATTCTAATACTAAACCCCTCTACGGGGAGGAAGTTTACGGAAGGTGGGGACCTTTGGGAAACTAGGATCGAAAATGAGCCTATTATCCTGCAAACTGCCTTTCCTGCAACGTTGCAGAAACGACATTGTCGTACCAATAGTCTGCAATTAATGTTTCACACGGAACTAGAAAGCTGGAAAAAACATTCTGCGAAGAGCAAACGAGGCGCTAGTGAGGAAATCCATACAGGAGCCGAGAATATCGCAGGACAAAGTCAACCAATTGCTAGTGGGCTTGCATCTTGAACAAAGCTCTAAGATTTACACTAACATATGGAATACTATCGACTAGTTATCGTACTTTCGAGTCGAATCCTGGAGCGCGCTGACAACGAAGGAGAGGAAGAAATTCGATGGACTATCATCTAACCAAAGTAACCGCAAAAAAGCACAACAGTAGACGAGGACAAAATGGTGCACAACATCTCCAAATGTCAATTGGACGAAGCATCAAGTAGTGTACTCAGTAAAAGGTGCGGAAAAAATTATATGCGGAGTTGAAACATCAATCACAAAGCTATAGTATTGAGGGAAATGCGATCACTAACACGGAATATACCAATACATGTACTGTGGATCCTGAAACAAGGACATCATTATTCTTGCAACCGATAACGGGAACGTCTCGATGATAATGGACAAGGTAGACTACAGCGTGGAGATTCGAGAGTTGCTACAACACTCAGCATACCAACTGCATAGGTTACCAAAAATCCATAAGATAGGTGCGTCATTGAGGCCAATCGTCAGTTTAATCGGGCCGTTACTATAAAAACTAGTGAAATATCTGGAGCAGAAACTACAACCATATGAGAAACAAACGGAATCCTACGTACAGGAGTCCAACCACATCATTGGGATACTGAAGGAAAAGACAGTAAACCACAACAAGTAATAATGAGCTTTCACGTCGTGCCACTATTTACTAAAATCCCTATCAACGAGTCGCTGAAGATAATCACGAAGAAACACCGAATACCAAAAAACATCATAATACTAACAGAAGATTGTCTGAGCAACACGTATTTTATCTACAAGGGACAAAGGTACAAATGGATAGATGGAGCACAAATGGGATCACCACTATCAGCAGTAGTAGCAAATTTATTCATGCGCCACTTAGAAACGGAAATTATAAATACAGCAGTCTGAAACCGCAACATTAAAAAAATCCTAATGAAAAGTATCATCTAATAAGCAGCACCGCGGTTGGTTCGGACCCTACGCTGTATTAGGAAGAGTAAAAGTACCCACTCTAGAGGGTGTGTCTATACAGGTTTAAATTTGCAACTAAATCTAAATGGTAATAATAGTGATAAGTTCCTAACTAACAGTAGCAGTATGTAATGACGTAGATTTTTGTCAGTAATCGCATGCGTAGATAAATATTTGTGATAATTCAGAAAATGTATGAGATAAACAATATATATGTTGCGAAGGAAACACTACGAGTTGAGAAGCAACGAGAGGTACTGCCTTAGATACATACTTCGAGATAGCGATAATCTACCAAACAGTTAGCTAATCAGTTAAGCATTCTGTTTTTAGGACTAACCATTCGGGCTAAAGTGTTTATCAAAGATTAGAGCACTTGAAGCTTCGGCTGTCAGGATTTAATCAAATATACGTCCACACTTTAGCTTTCACGATCTTTTAAAAACAAGACTCCTTCAGTGTCTAGTCAACAGTCTACGAAATGAATTCCTCTCGGTATATTACCCCAGGTGCCGTGTTAGTTAAGCCTCTTACAGCCTCATGATCAACGCGTGCCGTTTTATTGAATACTGGGATAGTTCCTTCCGATCCTATCATGACCGCAGCCATCCTTAATATCATCATGCATATACACGTAATACATATGTATGCTGGTAATCTATCAGTGTGGCCGAAGTAGCGTGGAAAGCTAGAGCAGTTTGGCCTTCCCATTGGCAAGGGAATGAGACGCGTTGCTTTCCTCTCCTTTTACACTCTAGAATGCCTTGTTCTTAATTATGATTGGTCTTGAAGTAGCCCCGATTATCTCCTACATAAATCAAGCTTCATGCAGTTTGACAATGCCTAGATGGCATGATCCCAACGATAATACACCATGCGGGATATTATCGATCGGTAATATCCTTGAATATAACCTTCTATTTCCGTTGTCTAATTACGTTTCTCAAATTGTTGTTTTGGCATAACTTAGGATTTTAGTAAAAGTCAGATATTTATGTGAGTAGAGCTCAAAATACAACATTGTTTTGATAAATACTGTGGTTAAAGTTGTTTAGTAAATTTTTTTGTAATATTCTTAAGATTTTGGAAAGTAATCTCACCAAATATACTTTGAATAATTCACTGTAATCTACTAAGCAGTTGATTGGCCACACTTATACACCTTGTCTTTAGGAAAGACCGTTTAAAGTAAAGTGTGAGCGTTCATCAATGATTAGATAACATGCATGTTTTTATCGTTCAGGTATTTCTAAATAAAACAATTTCGTGGTATAGTCAACTGCTTACAACAATTATTGCACTGCTCTCAGTATATTACCTCCCATAATGCGAGCAGTCGGTACAGTAGAGGTCACAGTAGATTTGTGATAAAATACTCTAAGGTAATTAGAATACTGCGATGGCACCACTTGATGAACATAAAAACTCTTATACTACAGCAAAAACCGATGATGACAATGAAATACGGTTCGTCGGTCAAAATGGTAAGCAATTGAAGAATTGAACAGAAGATAATAAGAAGAATGTGTTTTAAAGCGGACGAAAATTGGATCATTTTTATAGACCGGTAATCCATGATAATAATTAAAAAAAACGATCGATATTAAAATTAAAACTTGAGCATCCGATTTATTGACAAGCGAATCTGAATCAAAGGTTAGAAATTTTGTCAACGGTTGATGTAGATATGGGGGGGGGAACAGATTTGCACTCCAAACGTGATTCACAGGAGAGTGAGGAGCATATAATGGTTTCCATTGGCAACAAAAAGGCAGTTATAGAACTCATCTACTGTGATTTAAGTTAAAGTTCTTTAGTTCCGGATCCCACCAGAATGATATACCCTAAACTAAATGAATCGGCCAAACACCTTATTGTTAATAAGGCTACGCATACGTGTATGCCATACCACACGGTACCCGATCAGAATCTAGTTCCAATCGTAGTAAATGCTGCGTGGTCTAGAGAAAAGTTTCTTGGAGTTCTTGAATTACCACGCTGTAAAGTAGTATAACGCTTGTTACCGTCAGAATTAACGTAAGATTTAATCTTCTAAATTTTCACCCAGGTGGAACATTTAATCCTCCCAATTTGTTGATAATTTATTTCGCGAATACAATTTTATTACGTGAATATTTAGCAACCTACCATTATGCCAATACCGACAGCTGATTCTTGGCTGAAACAGTTTCAATCGATATACGTTTGGAGAGGGTTTATTCACTGGTGATATTGAAGGTTTGGTTATCTACTTTTTTAAATGATTGGTTAAAGATTTTTTATTAACTGACTTTTATACAAAACTTTATTTACTTTTATAACTTATCAAAAAATAATTTGTACAACGAAAAATCTGCGTTATTTTAATTGGTTGACGCCATTTTATAGTCCTGGTGAAATAATTAGAAGTTTAAGTAGTTACAGTAATAATATTGTTTCTGTGAATCAAAGTATAATTTGAACACACGCCACGGTGTAACCTGATATTTCAACAATTTTACTTGCTATAAACAAAAGGGTTTAACAAAGTCATTTGCAATCGGATGTAGTACTTAACAATGAACGTTCCTTTCCATCGAAAAGATGAACAGGTTCCCCTTTGTGTTCGGCTTGGAGAAACCACTGTACAGCATAGTGCTATGCTTGTGTTAAGTTTTGATTTGATTTACCTGACCCGTAAACACGTTACGTGGTAAAGAGGTTATGTGGCTGCTCTATACTTTTATTTACCTGGTTGCTGTAGTTTGAGCTTCTAGCAATTTTATTGTTACTAAATTAGGCGACTATCACATTGTAGCTGATTGTGTTTATAAAAAGAACGGCGGTAATTCGTGAAATAAAACGTTTGGGCTTTGCACTTTGACCAAAAATTACTTGTAGTTCGTGTTTATCCAGTTCTATGACGTTAGTGGTGTGCAAGTCACGTTTTGTACCCACTGTCAACAATTAACCCTGATGCCATGATTATTTACTTAAAGTGAACAACTACCCATCTGCTGGGGTGATAGTAGTTAATTTGTGTCGTTTGAAATACTCCAAATGAATCAATTGACGTTCTACACTGTCACTATATTGTATTAGTATACTTAACTAGCCAATTGACCCCACGATTATGTAATGATTATCTTTTTTTGCACATTTTGACATTTCTTTGCAATTCCAAATATTCTAGCGTAACTCATTTAATGTTTGTGTTTCTAGGCCTTTCAGAAAATACACCCTTTTGTGTAACTTTGCATATTGAAGTGTACTATTTTTAAGTGCTAATATAGCTTCGGTTTAACGCTAAATATCTTTTTACATATCTGACAATTTTTGACTAATTGTAACTAAGTTATGATAAGGTAGGTAACGCAGAAAATTTCTTGTGTTACTTAAGTCGCAAACATCGTACCCTCTTACATTGTTCGAGTTGACGCTTTGCAGATAGCTCTTTGGAAAGGCGTGTTTTGATTTTTGCCTTATGGTTTTTTTTTAGATATTTAAGTTATCATCGTAAAGTAAGTGCGTAAGTTTTTGTTTACGGTTGGTTTAACGCTGCTCTAATTACTTTTGTGGGGTTTAGAGTTTATGCAATCAAAGTTAGTTTCTAAAGTATTTAAAGTTTGAACATTTTGCAACCATTTCTATTATTATTCTTTTAATTTCGGAGATTTCCTGTGGGAAAACCATCGTTTCATCATCCGAAATTCTCAATTTGACCTTTCCGAAATCCATTTGGACAGCCGGAGTACTTTATATGCTCCTATCACACCCCACCATGTCAAAATGGCCTGAATCGTAAAATATTACGGCACTTATCCGATCGATTTCTCAAATTACTCTTACCGTATATATATATATATATATATATATATATATATATATATATATATATATATATATATATATATATAATAAATAAATGAATGCCTATTTTCCTAGGTCATGCCATAATTTGAGAACGACTTCACAGATTTCATTGATTTTTTTAATGTTTTATAATACTTTGTAGAAGGTCGTTACGGAAAGAAAATTTAAGAAAATTGCGTAGAAAATTGGAACATTTATTTTATTTGGACAGTTTGCGCGCCGGAAATGTCACTTAACAGCTGCATCGGTCGGGATTTATCGATCGAAGGAGTGTTCTTTGTGAAGTGTAGGTATCTACTAACAAAGCGTTTTTGTAAATTCCACCCCTAAGAGGGTGAAATGGGGGGGTTGAATTTTTTTGTGAAACGTACTCTTCAATTAAAATTATGAGGCACGTGTATAACAAAATTTTAGTATCGCCCTCCCCCCATAAACCCATCTCTCTCTTAAACTGACTCCGAAAATGTGTTCACCAGATTTTTGTCAGGCGGCTTAGTTATCACACATGCTAAATATCCTAAATCACTTCTCAAAGCTTCTACTCTCATCTGACTGATTGGTCCGGACGAGTCAAACTATAATTAGAGCACAAGAGGTTTCCATATTATCTTTTCTAGGCCGCACGCCTAGTCAAGAAAATGGTTTCTGCATAGTGTCTATTTCTGGTGGTGAGATGAGTTTCAAGCGTTCTCCTCAAAAGCTTTCAATTGCAAAAGTTTTAAAAGCTACAGTAATGAATATGAATAATTTTGGTTATGTCAAGGGTATTC
This sequence comes from Vesta saturnalis, assembly GCA_036346205.1. Classification (NCBI taxonomy): domain Eukaryota; kingdom Metazoa; phylum Arthropoda; class Insecta; order Coleoptera; family Lampyridae; genus Vesta; species Vesta saturnalis. The sequence goes on from JARFJB010001993.1 coordinate 582,545, forward strand.
CTCATGTTCCTCTTTTGACTTAATTTTACTAGTACAGTTAGTATTTGTCAAAGTCTAATGAAGACATGATAACCCTAAATAAAACAGCTCATATCCCCAAAATAAGACGTTGAGCGGTTCATTTCATCCACAGAAAGGATAGTCCGTACTAAAATTAAATTCTCCTCAATAAAAGATTTAACTGTGTGTTTCCAAAATGTACCCTTTATTTCTGAAAAATTAAAAACATCAACGCAGTAATTCCAAATGTCGAGGTTTATCAACAGAACGAATAGATTATCCATGAAAGGTAAGAGATTAGACTCAAGACTGAGTTCCAAAGGACCACCGGGGAAAAAAAAGAATCGCAAAGTCGTTGGTTTTTTCAAGATCAATTCTACCATCCTTAACAGTCACCATTTGTGCTCTACACGGCGTTGCTTAAATTCGGTAACACAACTTTTAACCATTCAAAACTAAGTAACGGATTTCAATAGTGTTAAGTCCATTTCTACTTTAATTTCGATTTATGTTAAGTTTTTCAAAGAAAGCTACTTTTATCACTGCTATTAACTCAGTTCTTTCCACTATAAAATCACCCGAGACGTTCACTTTGGTGTACTGTCAAAAACAGATTAATCGCTCTGTACTGTATTTAACCTGCTAAATATGATTATACAGGGTGTCCGGCAATTCAAATGCCAAACTTCAGGATTCAATGTACAAAAACAAGAAACTAAATAACAAATTTCGTAACCATTTTCAAATCAGTTTTTCTCTTAAACCTTTAATCTGGAAGAATGTTTCAAGAATATCTTTTTAAAGGAAAACTAACTGAGAAAGCTCAAACCATTGGAATAATTTATGAAAAAATTAAGAAAATCAAAAATAATGGAAAAAAAGTTTTGCAGGTACGCCGTAGCGCCCTGGCAAGGAATTATGTCAATCGATACCGTAAGAAAGATTTTTGTATCGATAGTAGCTAAGTTACCAAAATTGAGAGATTGCCATACTATGATTGCAGAGATAATACAAAACCATCTTTTGGACACCATCTTCAAAGTGCTATGTCTTTATTGAAGCGTATCTGGACCTATGTTAATATGAAATTTTTTCTTATTTTTTTTTGTATAATCACCACCCGAAGTTTGACATATGAATTTCCGACCATGTATGGAAAGGTAGATTCGTTCGTTCGTTCGGGAGAATTGTGTTCGCAGTTTGGAGAATAGACGTGCTTAGAATTCGCTGCAGTTATCAAGGAGTTTAATACGTGATTTAAAATTAAGAACACTGCTGTAGAGTTTTGGTTAATTTCAGAAAGTGATCTAGTGTAGTAAAATACATGTAATTGTTAGTGATTCAACTATCCAAATCCTAATAATGACATTCTAAAATGTAAAATTTTTCAATAGAAAGAATATCATTGAATACTAAACGATAGACGGGTGACCTTTGACACTACATTTTCCTCTGTAAATGGTGTAATTTTGTACTAATTTATTTAGTATAAATGGAATATTTTAAAAATAGACAAATATCATTTTAATTGAAAATATTATTAAATTGAATTCGTGCATTGGGAAAGAAGAAGGACAGAAAGGCAAGAGAAGGAAGGTATGAATAAAAGAAGAAGACGTGGCGGAAAGGCAAAGTGTTTAGAAAAGGGTAGAAGGTAATAAGATGACATAAGAAACACAGGAGAATAAAGGTGGTGACAGAGTTATAGTGCAAAGTGAAAACAAGGAGGGAGAGAAAGAAATGGAGAAGATAAAGCAATTAATTTGTGAGTTGAGGAAGCTCATGGAAGGAAATATGAAGGGAATAAGGAGGAAATCAAATGAAGAAAATGAATGGAAGGGGGAAAAGCAAGAATTGTTAGTAAGAATAGAAGAATTAGAAAAGAAACAGACAAAGAGGAAAGAAGGAGAAGTAAGAACAACATTTCAATAACGGGGTGGAAAAGCAAGGAACGTTATAAATAATTAAGAGCGATGATGGAAGAGAAGCTAAATCTAAGAGCCGAAGTTAGGAAAGTAATGGTGATAAACAGGGAGAGCGAAAAATATGGTGGTGGTGGAAATTGAGACCTGGGAGAAGAAGAAGATTATGAGGGAGAAGAGAAAACTGAAGAACACAGGAATTTACATAAATCACGACATAACAAGGGAAGAAAGGGAAGTACTGAAATAAATACGGAAAGGGGTGGCGGAAAGAAGAGCGGAGGGAAAAAAGGTATCGGTAGGACACAGAAAAATGGATATACCGGAATAAAATATGTATGGAACGAGAGAACGAACGAGCTAAACAGAGAGAGGGGCGATAGAAAGGACATACGAAGGTCAAAAAACTAAAAGTTGAGGGGAAGGAGAAACGGGAAAGGAGGATGACGAAACGGCTGGGAAACGGAAAAATGAGTAAAGGAAATGGAAAACAAACACAAATCAAACAAAGAGAAAGTAGGGATAGAAGACAGACAGGGACGAACTAAAGATAATGCTCTGGAACGTAGCGGGATTAAAGAGTAGAGATCAATATTTCTAAGAGTTCGTTTAGGAGCAATACTTGGTGAGAATGCAAGAGACATAGATAGACGAAAAAGATCGGGAGTGATGGGAAAGAGAAATGCCAAGTGATTTCTCATGGGTGGTACAGTACGCGGAAAGGAATAACAGGAAAGGAAGAGCAAAGGGAGGGTAATAGTGGAAGTAAAAAGAAAGTGGTTGGAGAAAGAAAAAGAACATACGGTGGGGAAAAGCAAATATAAAATTAGTGACGGTATACAATAGAAAGATGAAAGGTACTAGGGAAATTTTAGAGCTGTTGATAGGAGAGAGAAAGGAAGGTAAGAATAATGTGAGGGGATTTCAACGCGATAATAGGTGAAGAAATGGGAATAGAAGAGAAGGCTGGCTGGAAAACGACAGACAAAGGACAAACTGTTAAATATGGAAGGAACAGAGCTGAGAAGTGTGTAATGATAGGGGATGGGAACTAATGAATGAGAACAGAGAAGAAAGTGAGAGGGGAGAGTATACGTACACAGGAGCAAGCGGAGAATCACTAATTGACTACATCATAACGAATGTAGAGGCGGAAGAAAATGTGAAAACATTTAGGGTAGGGGAGAGGATCGAATCGGATCATCAGCCATTGGAAATGATAATAGAAGGGAGAGAAAAAGAGGAGACGAAAAAAGCAGAGGAATTCTCGACCAAGAAGGTATGGACAGAAGAGAGTATGAAGAGGTACAAAGATAGAATGGGAAAGACATTATAGGAAAGCAAAGGAGTACAAGAAAGCGTGGAAGAAATGAGAGTGAGAATGGAGATAGCAGCGGAGAAAGTAAAGATCAAAAGATGGAAAGAGTAGGAAACGGGTTGGAAGCAATGGTGGGACAGAGAATGCAAGGAGACTAAGAAGAAGGCAAGAAGAACACTAAGACAGTGGAAGAAAGGGAACGTAAAAAAAGAGGAATATAAAGAAGTAGTACATAAATAAAAGAAAACATGCGAGAGGAAAAAGGAAGAAAATTAAGAACAGATAGGGAATATAAAAATTGAAAAGAACGTAATGAAATATCTAAAGAAAGTAAAGAGGCGAATAAGGACTCAAAAGGGAATGCAGATAAACGAATGGGAGAAATCTTTCAAGAAGGTACCGGAGGGGAAGGATATATAGAAAGGAGAAGAAGGACAAAGCAAGAAGACATTTGAATCAAAAAAGAGGAATTAATACAGAAGGTAAAAAAATAAAACTGCAGGAGAAGACGGGATACAAGGTGAGGACCGGATATACGGAGGAGGAAAGGTAGCAAAAATGATGAGTGAAATAGTAAACAAAATATGGAGAGGAGAAGGATTCTCAGAGATGTGGAGAGAACACATGTCCGGTGCACAAGAAAGGGCACAAAACAAGTGACAAATTACGGAGGAATCACTTCATTAAACCCGGCATATGAAATATGCACGACGGTACTGGAAGATTGGTTGAAGCTGGAAGCAGAGGAAAAGACACTGCTAGCAGACAGACAGGCAGGATTTAGGAAAGGAGGAGCTACAATAGATAACGTATACATTCTGAAGCACAAGGCAAATAAAGAACTAGAAAAGAAAGGGAAAAAATGGTAGCGGTATTTGTGGACCTAGTAGCTGCATTTGACAGTGCGAACAGGCAAAAGCCGTTTGAGTAATTCAGGAAAAAGAAGGTGAGGAATAGGGTAAGAGTGAATGGGAAATTAAGTGAAGGATTTATAACAAGAGGGACTGAGGCACGGATGTCCACTGAGTACAAGCCTGTTTGCGATATACACAGGAGATCTAGAGGAGACATTAAAGAGGCAACAAGAAGGTGGAGTAGTGGTGGGAACCACGAAAGTGTGGTCGCTGGCATACGCAGATGAGATAGTGTTAATAGCGAAGGAAGAAAATAAAATGGACATGTTAAAAACTATGGATAGATATTTAGAAAGAAAAGATTTGGAAGTAAATTGGAACAAAAAAAGGTAAAGGTATTGAAAAAGGGGGAGGAAAAATGAAAAAGGAAGAGTGAAAATGGAGGGAAGGCGACATACAGCAGGTAAAAGAATTCACCTACTTGGGATACACGATGAGACAAGGTTCAAAGACGGAGAGCATATAAAAGAACGAGTGAGAAAAGGGAATAAATTAATAGGCCAAGTGTGGGGTGTAGGAGAAAGACTGTTCGGAATGAACTTAATGAAAGGAACATTATTATTTGAAAAACTAATAAAAAGTGTGGTGTTGTACGGCGTGGAAGTGTGGTGGTGGAAGGAGTATGAACATATAGAGGAACAGCATGAGAAATACAGGAAATGGGTACCGGGAGTGGAAAGAGAAACACCGAGATACGTAATCAGGGAGGAGGTGCAAGCAGAAAAAATAAGGGTGGAGACGGTAATGAGAGCAATGACGTATAAGGAGAAAATAAGTAGAAGAAAAGAAGGAGTGGAGAGATTAAGAAGGGAGGGTGTGAGTGTGAGAGAAGGCATAATTAGAAGGGACATGGATGTCCAAAGATAATACAAACTGTAGGAAGATCAAGCGAGAAGGGATACCGGGATACTTGAAAGGAGAAGGGAAGAAGGAAAGAAAGAAAATGATTGCGAGATTTAGGTGTGGAAATGAAGATAGAGGGAACAAATATAGGAGAAGATAGAGGGGATATAAACGATCAACCACATGATAAAAGAACGCACGGAGTTGAAGGAAGAGGAGAGGATGGTAGAGGTGATACTGGGGGAAAAAGGAAGGGGAGGGGATTTAATGGAAGAAATATGGAAAAGAAGAAGACAGTTAAGGGCGAGGAAGACAGTGTAGGTGGAGTGAGGAAAAGAGAGACATTATAAAGTCAATTGTATATAGTAAATAGAATTGTAGCGGATGTAAAAAGTGTTCACAGTCCTTTGCAATATTGTTAAATAAGCAAATAAAGATATTAAGTAAGATAATATTAGTTAGAAATCACATCATTTCTGTTACCGAACAATCCCCATATACTGTTACTCTAAGCTGCAGAAATTTACCACTCATAAAATTGCTTTGAAAGCTCTATCACATTGAGTGAACAACAACTTTATTGATAGCTTTCAGTTTCAGTCCTAAATGATAACGATTCAGTACAACAATATAGATTTTTTTAATATATCTAAATAATATTAAAAAAGTGAATTATTAATACAATTTCAACTTCAATGACCGATTTATTACTACGTTTCTTCACAGATCGACGTATACCATCTTGACAAGATTATAATATGTAAGCCACGTTCTATTTCGCCCATGTCCATTAAGCATCTTTTATTGTGCAATTGTCGGTCAGTGACTTTTGAAAGGAATTTTATTCCGGCTCGTTGCTCAAATTTAATTAAACTCATTTTATTGACATACGAATGCATCATAAATAGATGAAATTTTATACAACTCTCTATTAAATCGTTGCAAATTATAATAGAAATCCTAGTACTGAAATAATTATGAATATTTATGGTCCGTTTGATAATTATCCTCATGCAGGTTATGCATGTAAAACATTTTCCAGTTGCTCTACATAACTTCACAGATTACATAAAAAGTGTTTAACAAATTGTTTAACAAAAATAATTTGAATTTTATGAAGCAAACAATTTATATTCTAAAGTTCAAGTAATAACTAAGCGGCTTTAATATGTTAATGTTCGCAAAAGCTTGATGGGTACTTTACTGTAACACCTTACAAGGACTTAACAAGTACTTAACTAGGCGTTGTGGTTAAATAAGTTGAGTAAAAATCACACTCTACCTTTAATAGATTAATAAAAAATAAATAAGAAGCAATCAATTTAACGTATAAATATATTTAGTAAAAGTAATGTAAATTTAATTGAAGACTTTGATTTTGAAATTGAACCAATTTTCGTCTTAAAAAGTTTCAGAACCTAATCTGGTCGTTACTGAACTGCGTGAAATACATTTCCTGATGTGCTCCGCTTCCTTTCCAAGAATCGACGTGTCCTATATGTGACGGGGATATATATTCCATCTCTTTTACATGTTCTCTATCAACCCCCCGCATTCTATCAACACCGAAATTGAAAATATGTTGTGTGCGTGATAAAATATTATAAATAGTCAATTTATGTTACAATTTTTTTTATATTTATTATTTTTAAATTTGACTTATATTTTTCGTTCTTCAAATATAAGGTTTAGTTATTTTTTGTCATTGTATATTCCTATAAAAAGAAAAACTGATAAAAATTTCCATTATTTTCATCATCTGTCTACGCTACGATAAATGGGTATAATTTCAAGCGACCTTTAGGAAAAGTTAGCGGGATTAGACAAAGTGCTCCTAATTTACCTCATATTGTATTTGAATGTCCTCATCATTTATTTGGTTCTAACAGTATTGATTACAATCTTATCACTAAATTCGCCTACGTTTCATATTTCATAACATAATTGCTGTTTCTCTTATTTCTTTTTTTTATTTAATTCCCATTATAAATAGTATTAGGGTAGTAAGTCAAGCGTTAAATACAATTTCCCTATTCTTAGTGAATGAAAATGTCTTTTGAAGCAATTCCTCATCAGGATAATAAGGTGTCATCCTACAAATGCTTGCTAGGCAATTTGGTTTTCCGATTAAAAAGGAAATTGCTTGAAGCTCTTTTTTTTTAAATTTGAATAATGATCTGGTTAATCATCTGTAGAATGGTTTATTTCCGAAATACTTTGTAAAAGATCAGATAAATCTATTTTTTGTGTACTGCGGGTTATGTAACGGAATCATGAATTATGATTAATTAATTCACCTTGTACTAACTAATGCTAAAATTAGGATTCCTTCGAAATCGGTCTATTATTGCTGGTTTGCAAAGAATTTAAGATGGTTAAGATACCTTTTAGAGTGCCAACAAATAGCAATGTATGCTAGGTTGGACGGATTCATCCTTCAAGCTGAACTTTCCTTTCTTTTTTTGTCCGCATATGGCTTTTCTCGTAATGTAAGTATAGACACGACGTTTACAAACACTTTTTTATAAACGTGGTATATACAACGTGTCCCAGATAACATTTCCAGCATGGGGATCTCGCTTATTATAAAAGATACAGATTTGGTTAAATTAGATGAATTACTCATAAGGATTAGTGAAATTATAGGATGCTCTCCAATTTCCAAATTTCCATGTATTTTAAGACTTATGGCAAGAAAAAGAAAAATGTCAAATTTATTTTTCTTGTAATATCTTTTGTTATATTAGACATATAAATTTTATTTGCACTTTCTTAAGATATTTTTATGCAGAATTTAAATATCAATTTGGATTTTTTTGCACTTTCTATTTTTAGTTTCAACCCCTAAATTAAATTTTTCTTATGGAACAACAAGTCGGCTTTGAAATAATTGATCGTGTTTTTTATCCTCTTTACAATGATATAGCACATGTACTATCTATTTTTAAAACAACAAAGAAAATTAAAAAATGTATTTTATTAAAGACTCTAACAATAAGTAGGCCGTGAAACATGAGAAAACGACAAATAATAGATAACAACAAGAGTTAAGCAGGTAATAGTATTGGAGATAATTATACAATTATAAAAGATGTTTAAACAATTGACCATTCCGTTCTAAACATAATTGTGCCGTGCGTAGTGTCGACGTAATTGCTCTGCGTAGTTTTTGGCGTTTAATGCTACCAAATGCTGCAAGAACAGCTTCACGAAGATCTTCGGCATTCTCAAATGTTTGCACGTACACTCGATTTTTTACGTAGCCCCAAAGGAAAAAGTCCAAGGGCGTTAAGTCTCGAAATCTGGGTGGCCACAAAATCGGCCCTCGATTACCAATCCATGAATTTGGAAACCGATTATTAAGATATTCGCTGATGATGTTTGAATTGTGGGGTGGAGCGCCATCTTGTTGGAAGCAGATATTAATATTCTCAATCAGTGGTAAATCATCAAGTTTATTTTCTAAATCAGTTTGTAGTAAATTCAAATACCTTTCACTATTTAATGTTTCGTTAAAAAATGTGGGCCCAATAAGTTTAGCGCCTAAAATGCCACACCAGACGTTAAAACCAAATCTCACTTGATGCCGACTTTCCTTAACAACGTGAGGATTTTCACGGTCCCAAAAGTGAACATTGTGTCGATTAAAAAGGCCATTATTTGTAAATCTACTTTCATCAGACCACAAAATCGTAGCTGGAAAATTATCGTTATTCTCACATTGATTAACATACCATTGGCAAAATTTTAATCTTCTCCCCTGATCTCCATCTCTAAGTCCCTGCAGAATGGTGTACTTATACGGATGATACCTGTGACGTTTTAAAATTCTTTGTGATGTAGTTTTCGAAATACCAGTGTTATGTTCAATTTCTCTAACAGATGTTGAAGGATTTTCAATAACTGATTGTAATACATTTAGTTCTGCATCTTCATTCCGTAATTTCGGATTTCTCGTAGATTTTGAAAATGAACCATATTCTTTTAAATTAATTACCAAATTTCTGTACGTACGAGCACTGGGCTGCCTTCTTTCAGGATACAGCCTCAAGTACATCCGTTCAGCTTCTAAACTGTTTTTATGAGACAAGATGTAACAACTCAACATATCAAACTTTTCAGTATTAGTAAATAAAGCCATTTTTGACACAAAAATATTCTGGAACGGATAATTTTTAAGTGACATTAAATTCGATTGTGTTTTTATGTTTCACGGCCTGCTTATTGTTAGTCTTTAATAAAATACATTTTTTAAAATTTTCTTTGTTTTTAAAAATAGATAGTACATGTGCTATATCATTGTAAAGAGGATAAAAAAACACGATCAATTATTTCAAAGCCGACTTATCGTTCCATAAGAAAAATTTAATTTAGGGGTTGAAACTAAAAAATAGAAAGTGCAAATAAAAATCCAAATTGACATTTAAATTCTGCATAAAAAATATCTTAAGAAAGTGCAAATAAAATTTATATGTCTAATATAACAAAAAAGATATTACAAGAAAAAGAAATTTGACATTTTTCTTTTTCTTGCCATAAGTCTTAAAATACATCGAAATTTGGAAATTGGAGAGTGTCCTATCATTTCACTAATCCTTAGGAGTAATTCATCTAATTTAACCAAATCTGTATCTTTTATAATAAGCGAGATCCCCATGCTGGAAATGTTATCTGGGACACGTTGTGTAGTTGTCAAATACTTGGTTGTATGTAAACATACCACACTCTTTAAATTAGTAATGCATTATACATTGGAATGCATGTCAATAAATGTGTTAAGATATTTCAATCAGATAAGAGCAATTACTCAAGTAAGTATTAATATAAAACTGTCAGTGGTACAGAAAAAAATGAATAACTATTCCCCGAGAACTAAAATTCTTTCTCATCGACCTACACCAATGTGAAAGCAGAAATCAAAAGAAAAAAAGCTATTTTGCCCAAGATATCTGATGGTCACGCCACAGCCTAACGTTATGCGCTGTAGCGACGTCACGTTTGAATGACCTATTCCTCTAGTGACGCTTCTTAGAGAAAGGTCTTTACCACTTAAGATATGTACCTGAATATACACATTTATTACTTTTTAAATCAGAACATATAACAAACTTTCCAGAAATAATGTGAGAATTATATCACTCGTAATACGTTCAGCGGCGTTATAATAGGAACGCGATTTTTTCAACACTGCAACTGGTTGCTAGCATCGTATCCTACAAGTGCAACATAGAAAACAGTTTTCAATCACACCTCAAAATTTTATTCCCGAAAATAATTGAGAAACATACAGTGGCGTACAGAACGTTACACCAAAACTATACCCTCCTTCCTTAGGAATTGTGGTTTTCAATTATGCTATAGAACATGATTTTCAAATACTCTGGAAATTTCATATGTACTTCGGAAAACATTGTACTAAAATCAGCATATTTTATACTAAATTTTCTTGGAACTGCAAACCGCTGCTGGAATTCTACCTAAAAGTTATTATAAAAAACACAGATTCTAAGAAAAGTGTGAAAATTCTATCCCTAATAAATGATTACGAAATGTACATGGGGCGTACCGACTTTTACACTAATTCCATGCCATTCTTTACATAATATTTTTACACAACTGCACATAATTTTAATATAAAAGACGTTTTCTGTGAAAATTTTGTTTCCCGCAAATAATTGGGAAACATCCAGCGACGCATTAGACGTTGTACTAGAAACATAACGTCATTTACATGCAAATTACTTAGAATTGTAGTTATTGATGGATTTCTGCTTTATAATTATAACTTAAAACGAATTTTTCAACAATAATCTCAAGACTTCATCTCTCGAAAATCACTGCGAAATAAAAAGTGGCGTACCAAACATTGTAGTCATGTCATACGATCCTTTACAAGTGATTCTCACGCAACTGCACATGGTGACAGGTAATCTGTTACATAATTATAAGATAAAATGCATTTTGCATCAAATCTGAAGATTTTATCTCTCGAAAATCACTGAGAAATAAACAGTGGCGTACCAAACATTGTAGTCATGTCATACCACCCTTTACAAGCGATTCTTACGCAACTTTCGATATAAAGGAGGCGTATGTGCGTACATCAAGGACAGAATTGCTTGCAAGAGGGTTTCTTCCTTAGAAAATAAAAATTTTGACGTGATTTGGTTTAAACATTCTGGTCCTAATTTTGTGAAATTCTACTGTTGCATTTATAGGCCTCCTAATGACAGCAACTTTCAAGACTTCTTCGATTACCTTAGTATGAAAGTTAACTATCTCCTGTCTCAGTTTCCATCTTGCGATATCTCATTTGTAGGTGATTTCAATGTTCATAACTCTAATTGGCTTCAATTTTCATCTACTACAAATCCCGCTGGTCATAGTGCAGAAACATTTGCTATTTCATGTGATCTCACACAAATGATTTCTGAACCCACAAGAATCCCTGATAACCCTAACCATACTCCACATCTTCTAGATCTCTTTCTTACATCAAACCCTCTTGTTCATAAAACTTCCGTTCTTTCGCCTTTAGGTCTTTCCGACCATTATCTAATAAAAATCATTTCTACTGTACCTAATTCCACTATTGTTCGCAAAACCGATAGAACCTTGTGGTGTTTTAAGTCAGCTCGATGGTGTGATTTACGGGATTTCTTTGCAACCTTTCCATGGCGTGAATATTGTTTTAAGTCGTCCTCTTCTTCGGACATCGCTCTTTCAGTATCTGAAGTCATCCTCATGGGAATGGAGTTATACATTCCGAAAAAACAGTACCGTGTAGGTCATTCACGTTCCCAACCCTGGTTCAATAAGGCTTGTTCTGATGCAATATCTTTAAGAATAAATGTTACATTAAATAGAAATCTAATAAATCGGTTGACCGTCATGTAGAATACGTTGGTGCTAGAAATATCTGCAAAAGTGTCATCTCTAAAACTAAAAAGTTGTTCGAACAACGAAAATGCAATGAACTAGCTACATCTCCTTTAGGCAGTCGTAAATTTTGGTCTTTAGCAAAAGCCATTAGTAAAAACTTTCGAACATCTTCATTTCCCCCCCTGACATCTATTGACGGATCGGTAGTTGCTGATTCTGTAGACAAAGCCAACGTTTTTGTGGATTTGTTTGCATCAAACTCGTGTCTCAATGATTCTGGAAAAGATATGCCCCTAGTCAACTCTTCTTCATACGTTATGAAACCAATTCATTTTCGGTACAAGCTCTTGGAATCGATCATCAGTAGGCTTGATCTCAATAAGGCGACTGGCCCAGACGATATCTCAGCTATTGTCTTAAAGAAATGTTCCCCCGAACTAGTACCAGCCCTATCTAGGCTCTATACGATCTCTATATCTTCTGGGGAATTCCCTTCATCATGGAAGTTAGCAAATGTTCAACCTATTCCCAAAAAAGGTGATAAGCCCGATCCTCAAATTACAGACCAATTGCCATCACTTCCATTTTGTCTAAAATCATGGAAAAAGCCATCAATCAGCAACTGCTCACGTTCCTTGAAACTAACAAACTCCTTAGTGACCACCAATATGGATTTAGGCAAAGTCGTTCAACAGGCGATCTTCTTTCATATGTGACCCAAGTTTGGAACAATACAGTAGAGCAGTCCGGTGAAACAGTTGTAGTCGCTTTAGATATCTCAAAGGCATTTGACCAAGTTTGGCATAAGTGTTTACTTGCCAAACTCACCTCGTTTGGGTTAAATGATACGCTCATCAATTGGGTTTCTAGTTTCCTTGATAAAAGACGAATACGTGTCGTAGTTGATGGCTTTTTTTCAAAAGAAGTTAGCATTAACGCGGGCGTACCACAGGGATCTGTTATAGCGCCTAAACTTTTTCTGCTGTACATAAACGACCTTATTTCTTCAACAACTAACCCCATCCATTGCTTTGCTGACGATAGCACTTTTTACTGTAGTTCATCTCAGTCTACTCATAGTGATAATCCACCTTCTATGTCAAATCAAGAAATTAAAGCTGAAATGGCAAGTTCAATCAACAAAGACATTCAATGTATTCTCGAATGGGGAAGCAATAATCTAGTTAAATTTAATGCTAACAAAACTCAGTGTTGCCTTATGTCCGCCAAAAAAGATCGATCATTTCCTGTTGTAAGTATGACTGGCTCAGTTCTTAAGTTTTCAGACTCTATTACTCTGTTGGGTATGACTGTATCTTCAAATCTCTCATGGGTTGACCATCTTCTGTCAGCTACCAAAACAGCTGCTGGTAAAATAGGCTTTTTGTACAGATCTAAGCAGTAATTTACCTCTCGACAACTCCTTCTGCTGTATAAGGCCCAAATTCGGCCTCATCTGGAATATAGTTCTCTCCTTTGGGTTAGTAGTGCTCCCCAATACGCTCTCAATATCGTTGATGGTATTCAAAAGAGAGCGATTAGGCTTATAAATGACCCGTCCTTAACTTCTCACATACAGTCCCTTGAGCATAGAAGGATGGTTTCAGTTCTTTCTTTGTATTATCGTTATTACAACGGCTATTGTGCTGGTGAATTACATTCTTTGATACCATCTCCGGCTATCTTTGCGAGAAACACTCGGTTCGCTCATTCACATCATCAGTATGCAGGACAAATCTCCACTTGTCGTACCAAACGGGCGCAATCCACATTTTTCTACACGGCTTCTAAACTCTGGAATGATCTCCCTAGTTCCTGTTTTCCTCTCACTTATGATATGAGAAAATTTAAGGTAGCTGTTCATAGGCATCTATTGGCAATTCATTATCCCTCTATCCATCCTCCTAAGTGTTCCTGAGTGCTTTAGCACGATAGGCCTTATTTAGCCTGTTCAGGTCCACAATCATAAAAAAAAATAAAAAATTGCACATGGTGACAGAAAATCTGTTAAATAATTATAAGATAAAATGCATTTTGCAACAACAGTGTAAAAATTTCATCTCTATCAAAGGATTGGGAAACGCCCATAAGTATATCAAACGTTGTACTAAAATCATGCCACCATATTATCCTTTGTATGCATTTTGCTAGACTTCTGTGTTATAGTTACAATATAAAACACATGTTCTAACAATATCGTAAAAATGGCACCTCTGGCAAATAATTAGGGAATGTACAGGGGCTTAGCAAACTTTACACTAATGGCTTACCATCCTTTATATTCAATTTTCTTAGAGCTGCAGTAAGTTGTTGGAATTCTGAACCACAATTATAATATAAAACACATTTTCCAACGATAATGTAGAAATTTCATATCTCTCAAATAACTGAGAAAGTTATAGTACCATACCATGCTTTATATTCAGTTCTTACACAACTGCAGATGATTGGTGGAATTTTGCTATATACCTACATTACGACACACTGCTTCCAACAGTTATGTGAGAATTTCATCTCTCGCAAATGATTGAGTAACATCCAGCGGCGCATCAAACTTTGTACTAAAATCTTACCATCCTTTATATGCAATTTTCTTGGAACTGTAGATAGTTGCTAAGATTCAGTTTTATGATTATAATATAAAATATATTTACCAAAAATAATGTAACCATTTCATCTCTCGTAAATAATTGGTAGGTGTACAGGGTGACAAACTTTATAGTAATGTCATACCACTCTTTATATGTAATTCTTACACAAGTGCACATGGTTGTCTGAATTCTGTTATACAATTATAATATAAAACACATTTTTCAGCAAAAATGTCAACATTTTTTCTCCCACAAATGATTACGAAATATCTGGCCGGTCACCAAACGTTACACTAAGGTCATACCATCCTTTACATAAAGTTTTCCTAGATATGCATATTGTTGCTTGAATTATGTTCTATAATAAATTATAATATGAAACTTATTTTCTGACTACATAGTAAAAGCTTTATCTCTCGAAAATGGTAAGGAAGTATAACTAAAATGTTTTTTTCACTCAAAAACGGTACGTCGTACGATAAAAAGTCAAGAGAGCTTTTTTCTACACAATTGAACAAAGAATGAAAAAAATATTTTTTAATTTTAGAAAAATCAGCGACATCCTACCTTTTCTTGAAAAATAGCCTGTGACGTGCCAATACGCGCGCCAATGGTACGACTGAAACATTGTGTTGTATTGCAAAGTATGCGTCTCACCATAGCTATTGACACGCGTAAAATTTCCTTATGATATCTCAAGCCGTTTTGGAAAAATCTAATTTTAACTGTTTTTTTAAATTAAACTTTAACACGCTGTAGATCGGTAATGAAGCGTTTGCGGACCTATGTTTATAGGAACTTTATTGTATAAAATGAACTGGGAAATCACTCCCTTTAATATTGCCAAATCTTTTTAAACACCCTGTATATATACATACATATATATATATATATATATATATATATATATATATATATATATATATATATATATATATATATATACAGGTACCTTGTGTACTGTGTTGAATCCGATATGTTATCAGGTCGCTGTGAATCCCGAGGTTGGAGTTGCTCACACAACTCGTTTTTATATAAAAATTATATACTCTTAAGTACTTGTGTGTCCCGACAACGTTGCCGCCGCAAAAGTAAACTGTAACAAGACATCAAAGGCCAACTATATAATATGACATACACGAAAATGTCTAACCACATTAACATAATAAATTTGACAGCTTTAAACATTTATAAAACTAAAATAACACTTCTATGATCCTAACAGCAATTAAAAATCAAAGTGCCACGTCCAATAGATTATTTTGATTTAGTAATGCTGTCATCTTCAATATTTTAAAATTGTTATTAGTACTTTCAACAATAATAAATTTATCCACGATCGTTATCTCGTTATGTTATAAGCAATTTTATAAAGGTACTATAAATAAATCGCTGTTATATCTAAACCGTAGTTCTTGCTATAAGTATAGGGTGTTCGCAATTAACAGTTTGTTTTAACACAAAACTTCCAATCATTTTTTTAACCTAAACCCATTGTTGTAATAAACAAAATTCATTTTATTACCGTGAAGTTTTTAAATGGTATATTATTTAGTCCTTAAAATCAAGAAGTATTAAATGTTACATGTGCTTTGCTACGTTTCTGTTGTTTAACACTAATTAAGTACAAAATAATGGAAATTTAAGAATAAACCGGAACGTTTCTGATAGCTAGTTTTTTCTACATAGTAAACAAGGAGAAGAAGCAATATATTAAATACATTATTTAACCTTTCCGTATGCAGTGTTAATTTCTTTATATTTAATTTTTGGATTAATACTACTGAATAGAACAACAATATAAACTTATATTTTTTATCGTAATGGTGCACAAAAAATGGACCAATTCAGTTTTTTCAGAAAAGTAAAAGTAAGAGATAATAATAGTTTGTTATGTAACTGAGCAATGTTACAAAATATTTTACGAAAAAATTTAGCTTGTGAAGATTTTGAATAAAGAGGCTAAATTTTATAAGTGAATTATATATAATAAATCACGTATAGTTTAAAGTTTTTATCCAACCTTTTCCTATCATTGATTTCTAGCAACACAATACAAATTTATGAAATGTATGTATTAATTGATTTATTTAATGATTTATACCAAAATCGTAGATTTAGTGGATGGCAAAAAAGTTAATTTTAAGTTTGTTCAGGAGAAGCTTCAAATACAGTATAAAAATTAATTTCTTCAAGGGTTTGAAAATTGGAACGTTCAAACTCAAGAGGACTAAAAAACTCTGATATCAAGGAGGGCAATTCAACTTAATGTTCTTGCATTTAGTTTACGATGAATTGACCTATTTCAACATTATAAATATTGTACACAAAGGTAATTACTACATACACACGTTGATACTCGATACCAAGCAGAAAGCTACATAATTTTTCAAAAAACTTTGGTAAATCCGTTTGATTCGACTACATGTGCCTGACAGTTCAAAATTTATATACTGGCCACAGCATGCTTTGCACTTCGGAAACACTTCTGGTGGCCACCGGGAATCGTAATACAGTTAAATATCACGGTGAGTGAAAATCTCCATGGGATATGTGAAAAATTAAATCTCCTTTAAACTAACAGTGCACAAAAATGCAGGAAAAACAATACA
The DNA here is from genome assembly GCA_036346205.1 of Vesta saturnalis. Lineage (NCBI taxonomy): Eukaryota > Metazoa > Arthropoda > Insecta > Coleoptera > Lampyridae > Vesta > Vesta saturnalis. Next base: position 599,627 of record JARFJB010001993.1, read on the forward strand.
ATGAGACAAATTCCTATAAAAGGAACATCTGCAGTCCGTCGCACTACAGGGTTCTACAAAATAAATCTGATTGCACATTCAATTTCGCAAACGTAGCCTTTAAAGTTAATTGAACATAAATCACATATTATTTTGACCTAAAAGCCAATACTAGTAAATCAAGCAAAATTTGGTTTCAAGAAAGTACGCTGAATTTTAACATTGCAATTGAAATCTTGACAACTACAATACAAAATGTAGCATTTACGTGGAACTTATCTAACATGTAAGTGACGATACAAAGTAAGAATTAGTTTAATATTTAATATTGTTTGTTTTTCAGCACTTCAAACAGAAAAAAATAATCCTATAAATCTGACACTAGTTTCCTATTTTGTATGTCAGTTTAGTGGATAATTAAACATTCCCCCAATCCTTTACAATAGTAGTAATTTAAGCATTAGACAAAGGTCCTTTGTTTAATCGTCTTAGGCAGGTAGACACAGACCTTTAAATTGATTGAATCGAATTTTCAATATTCTTATATTATTTCTACACTAACTGGTTTCAAACTGATTGTTATCTACGTTTTATTGCATGTCACAATTACAACCGAATAGGTTAAACTAAAAATTACCAATTTACATTTCAATAGTTTAATTTTTGGATGTTTCTTTCTTAAAACAAACCATATATTTATTTTTTGGTTTACTGCATCCTGTGGGCGCTTCTTAACATAATAATTTGGAAATAAATCGATGTTTCAAATTCGAACTCATTTGGTATATATGAATTAGCCCTTAAAGAGCCCGAACACACACACACACACACACACACACACACACACACACACACACATATATATATATATATATATATATATATATATATATATATTGATAAGTTATACGTTGTCACCTCAGTGTCGTCAATGACATATATGTATATATGACCGCGCAAGAATTAGTTACATCTCCTTCTCGCCTCATACAGTATCGCCAGCAACTTGAAGCGTGTACGTGGTGGTTATACCTGCTGTATATAATTTGTCTCGTTAGTTCCATTAAGTGAAAATAAATTGTCGAAGTTACGTTGAAAATATGAAGAATCTCTCTTATTGAGTTTGACAAGCTGAAATATAGCAACCGTTTTTTCAAAAGATTAGCAGAGTATTTGAAAAACGTATGCCATCGCTTAAGGGGAGGTAACTGACCCAATAGTGACAATTAGTTTCTATCAACATGGGTCCAATCTTGGTTCATTTCTGAGATACAGGGTGTTGATGTTTTCTTATTTTTTCAAAGTATCTCCGAAACGACTTTAGAGATTTACATGAAATTTGGATTTTGTAAAGTACTTAAAATAGCATATATTTTAGAACTAAAAAGGACGAATGCAATTTTGTTTTTAATTGTACCAAGAAAAAAAATGTGATGTTAAGTAGATGATAGATACATTTTTCTCTTAAACGAAGCTGAAATATAAAAAAAAACTTCACGAAGTACCTTTCCTTAAACATGTTGCTGTCTACATAACTGTTCTATCAAAAAGTAAAAAGTCAATGGTGTACTTGATTTTTTTACAATGTAACAGTTCCAGCACATAACCAGGCACCTGATGAAACTTTTCAACATCTTATGATGCTCGTTTCTTTGATCTGGGCAAATTCTGGTGATTTGGGAAAAAAATTCGTATTTAAAGCTTTCTTCTATCTCCAAAAAGAAAGGCTGTGTGTGAAAATATAGTGACGCAACATGTCCAATGAATCTTTAATATCATAAATAGCTAACAGATTGAAATAAAACAAGCAATGTAGATATTTTAAAATAAACAAAATAAAAAAAATATTTTTTGTTCTTTACTATTGAGTGCTGAATCTTTGATTTTGTTTGTGCTGCACTTCTATTAATCTTTTTTGTATTGATAAAATCTAAAATTACTTTTGCGGAAGGGTATATTCCTTGAATTATAAAGTGTTAAAGGTTTTCTCTAACTAAGTCCAGATCTTTTGATGACCAACCTAAAAAAGACAATAATTATGTTGATAGCGAAGTAAAATGAAAATAGCTCACTTTTTTTCTAAATTTTTGTTTTCTTCAATGGCATTTCTTCGTTAGAAACGTTGGAGTCAAAATCTGAAAATGTACGAATAACATAACAATGTATACAATGTGTAATGGGTATTGTAATTTAATTTTTTTAGCTAAATATCTAATGGGAACGTCACCTTGGCCCCATTTTATTTTACTTTGCGGCGTAGCAAAAACGTATTCGTTGTCAAGGGGTAAGTATTTTTCTCGGAATTTTAATAGAGTATTTATAAGCTCTTCCAACAACTTCGGCACTAAAATGACTACCGCTCTGGATCCTTTTCCACTATTCACAATATACTTCGTTGTCAAATTTTTTTCAGATTCCGTTAACACACGTTCAAAATCTGCAAAGGTAGATTTCTTTCTTTTTGGCATAATCTTTAATTTTCAGATACTGTACATCACCGATTCGTCTACGGTTGAAAATGATTAATAATGGTATTGTACATTGCACTAATAATATATAGATTGCAATATCGTCCATGCTGCCTTCAAATTGTTGCCGACAACCCTCGGCCATTGTTAAGGTTTCGTCCCTAAACTTTTTAATGTCACTTACTAGTGGAATCAGAAGTAGTCTATTCCACCGCTTCTCCTGCAAATCTTTATTTGCAGCTGATGATATTTCGGTATTCCAACGCTAAATCACTAACTTTTTAAAATTTTTTATTTCTTGTAACCACAGTATGAGTACTTCTGGTGACTTACATGAAAATCTAGGAGACTCTTCCAAAATTAAATGTATCAGTTCGTCACATAAATCTTTAAGATATAATATTTCTTGTAGCGGCAAGAATGTTGTCAAAATTTCTAGCTTTTAAAATATCCTTAAAAGAAATTGAAGAGTTTTGATCTATTTCAGGATATGCAATTAATAACCGAGCTAATTCTCGCATTCTGCTACTACAAGCGTATTCTTTACGTTCTCTCTTATGCTTTTTTAGATAGGATTCTCCAAAATAAACAATAAGAAGATCTTTTTTGGCTTCAAATGATACTAGATCTCCTTTCATAAATTTTAAAAATGAAACTATTTCGAATTACTTATTTACATACTTACTACTAAAACACTTTCTGAAATTGGTTTTAAGTCTTCATTGGATTCCGAAAATTCATAAACGTCTTTTTTGCTGTCTTCCATCGTAGTGTCTGATATATGCGTACAATCACTACTTTCGAGATCTGAATGGTTTTTCTCATCTGCGTTATTTTTAACATCAAAGGTAGATTTAATCCATTGCTATAAAAAACAATTAGACGAGTAATATTTTGGACAAATATCCTTTAAAACCAAAACTGTTAAAAAATGTCAATATACTAAGGGCAAGCCATTATTATTGAGGATGAAGAGGTTAGACAGGTCATGGAAAACAAAAAATGCAGCCTCAGTAAGAGCAACTCTTTACTTGACATTTGCTAATTTATCTTTAATAGTACTTGAAATAAGATAGGTTTAAGTTTCGAAAGTGTAGTGAAAAACGGGATTAACCCGAGAACACTTATGTATAATGATTTGTTATGACTTTAACCCTTTATGTCACCATGTTGCATATCTGCAACAAACACAAACACCCTATGTCATTTTCCCAGCGAGCTTTGAAAGACGATTTCAACTATTGTAGCAGTCCTGCAACATTGCAGTTAACACGTATTCAACTTTTTATACGTGATGGTGATACTAATGTTATATTTAGAAGTAAAGTTCAATTTATTGCGATACATATATTGACTGATATATTTTAAACTTGCCATTTATTTCCTTAGAATGGCATTTAGACGTAAAGGTCTAACACCTGAGGAAATAGAATATCTATTAGACAAGACAGACAGTGAAGATGATATAGAAATATCCGATGATGATGATAATAATAGCTTAGTGGATCCAAATTTTGTACCACCTTTCAATGAAACAAAAGCAGTCGATACTAGTGAAGAAAGTGATTCGTGTATCTATTCGAATATCAGTAATAATAATTCTCGAAAGATTACTTCGGTTAGTGCTCCTATCATTTCAGTTAGTGTTCCTAGTACTTCGGTCAGTGATCCTAGCACATCAGTAAGTGTTCCTGGGCACTCTTTTAGTGTTCCTATTGATTCCAGTCCATCTGTTCGTATTTTTCAAAAAAGTTTGGAAAAAAGGAAGAAATACTATGGAGAAAAAAGAATTTAATTTTGAATCAGCAGCAGCTTTCATTCTTAGGTGACTCTAGATTACCCCAGGATATTTTAGAATCAGATACATCATATCGTTTATTTTCATTCCTCTTTCCTACAGAAATATTTGAAATGATTAAAAATGAAACAAATTTATACGCCACTCAAAAAAATCCAAATTCTTCATTTACTGTAACTACCTTAGATATTCAGCATTTTGTCGGTATTATTTACTTTATGTCTGTAATTCATCTCCCAGGAGTAAAAAAATACTGGTCTAGTTTTATTGGTCTGCCGATTATTCAAGAAATTATGCCTTTGAATAAATTTGAAAAATTACGGGAATCCCTCTACTTCAACGATAACACTTAAAATCTTCCTGTATCTAACCCTGATCGGGATAGACTTTTCAAAATCAGACCACTTCTAGAAAAAATAAATGAAAACTTAAAAAAAGTTCCTCTTGAACAGTACGCATGTGTAGATGAACAAATTTGTAATTTTATGAAGCGGTACAATCCGAACAAACCACATAAATGGGGGTATAAAATTCAATTTTTGAGTGGTGCATCAGGATTCGCTTACAAAATCGAACCATATTCAGGCAAAGAAAATGTTATAAACTCGAGAGAGCCCGATATTGGTGCAGCATCCAATAATTTAATGCGTTTAGCAAGAATGATTCGAAATAAGAATTACCAATTCTACTTTGACAATTATTTCACGTCAATTCCTTTGATTGTGTATTTGGCGAATGAAGGTATTCTTAATCTCGGAACAGTTAGAAGAAATCGTATACCTAACTGCAAATTACACGATGAAAAAGAAATGAAGAAAAAAGAGCGTGGATCGTCTGTTGAATACTGTGCAACAGTTGATGGGATTGATGTGTCAACAACATCATGGAAAGACAACAAAACTGTTCATTTAGCATCATCATTTGCTGATGAAGAACCTAAGTCAACGGTCCGCAGGTATGATAAATCTACTAAAACATACATCGAAATTGACCGACCCTTTGTTGTAAGTGAATATAACAGACATATGGGCGGAGTAGATTTGATAAATAGCATAATGGGAAGACAAAAAATATTACTAAGAAGCAAAAGATGGCAAATTCGTATGTTTTACCATTTCTCGGATTTAATAATGTCGAATGCTTGGCTATTATATAAACGTGTGCATGCGGAGGCAAAAACAAACTGGAAAGTTGTTAAATTCTGCCAACTTCCGCCTTGAAGTTACAGAACCCCTTTGCAAAATGAACATGGGCTACAGAAAAAGAAAGAGCGAAGTTGGGGAAGGAAGAAAAAAAAACGTAAAGGGCCTACTCAGCATATGCCACCAAAACCAGTGCTCCAAGATGAAATAGGGCACTGGCCTAACTGGGCTGACAAAAGAATCCGATGGAAATACCCAAAATGCAGAGGATTCACCCAAACTATTTGTGAGAAATGTGGTGCAGGACTTTGCTACAACAAAAGTAATAACTGTTTTAAAAATGTTCACATAAAATAAAATTTTTGAATGCATGAATTCATTTTGCACAAAGTTGCAGAAATGCAACAATCAATTTTTTTTCAATAAATTTTTAATTTTATGTTTGCAAATTTGTTTTATTTTTTACATGTTTAGAATGATGTGTTCTAATGTATGAGTAATTTTTTTTCAAATAGGAGGTGTTGAGATATAAAGGGTTAATAAAGGTTCAAGTGCGTATAACTGCGTAAAAGATTTGGAATCAATATTTGGCGATGTTACCCCTTTCTTGGCACCAATTTAAAGGCGGTACAAGAAATTCGAACTTGAAAGAGCTATAGTTGATCAACAGAAAGGGACAGACCCTTCCATTACCGCTGCGACGGATGAAAACATTTTTGCTATTAAGAAGGTTGTGGAAGCAGATAACAAAACAAGTTACGCCGTAATATAGGTTCAGCTGGGCATTAGATCCTCATCTGTGAAAACAATAATACACGACCACCTTCATCTGAAAAAGTAGTTTTGTATCCCATCATCTTATAGAGTTTCAAAAATCAGAACGAGCACGAGTTTACCATCAAAGTCTAACATTGCTGAAGAATGGTGGACAACAAATTTTGTGGAAAATTGTAACAGCAGATGAAACTTAGATACCATTTTTCGACATACCAACTCGACAACAGTACCGCGTATGGATCCTTGAATACGCGGCATGCCAGCAATAATCAGAAAGCATGAGCGCTATTAAGCTAGAGAAGCAGAAGACTGTCACAGCTAAATGGTACGTCGAACACTGTTTCCCAAAAGTGCCAAAGGAAGGAATTATGCTACATCACGATAATGTTTCTGCCAACACTGCATAGCTAACTTGGCAGTATTTGGCTACAAACAAGATTAATGTAATCGAACACCGTTCCTACTCACCGGATCTGGCAATGTGCGACTTTTGGCTGTTTGGACTAAAAAGAATTTATGAGAAAGCAGGTTTTTCTCAGATGAAGAGATCGATGCTGCTGTTAGGTGTTACTTTAATAGTATTCCTAAAGCTGCTTTGCTTGGAGAATTTTAGCAGTGAAAGGAAACAATAGCTAAATGCATTATAGCAGAATGCAACTACTCTCAACATATCTAAAATAAAATTTTGAAAAAGCTACACTGGTTCTTTTATTCTCAATGATAATGGCTTATCTCTCGTGTTACAAAATATTTAATATTTGATTTAATCTTATGCTAGGTCTTTTAACGGTTTACAATCTTTTATTTTAAATAATGTGAATAATTGATGAACACGGGAAGATTTAACTTTGATGCATTATTGGTCATCGAGTGTGTAAAAATTAGGATATTTTTATTAAAAATTAAATACTATAAAGTATATTGTATAATTAGTACTAATGCAATGTATAAATAGATAAAAAAACTTACTTCAGTTTTGTTGCTTGTCCCATTTCTTTCTTTAACTTGCATTTTATGCATTTCCTGTTGCTGGAAAAAGTAAACAAAGTAAAATTGACATAACTACTTTGGCAAACTTTTTTGTGTGTTTTAGAAACAAACTCAGGTTATAATCCACAACAAGTTCTATACTCTTGTAAAAGACATTCCAAACTTATGTGGCTATGTATTCTTTTACTACTAAATGAATAATAAATAAAATTTTCTCAACATTTTAATTTATATCCTAATGTCCTCCAAATAGCTCCACTTAAAACTAAAAATTGTTATAAATTAATATGATTTTTTAATTCCCTGATCGAACAGATCCTAAAAACGACATGTCATACAATATACTAATGCTACTCTCCTTCCCCACCCGCATTATACGACAACATCCCTGAATTAAGAAGATCAGTCCCATGACTTTAAGGTATAACATACAGGCCCCACTAACAAAACTCAACATTGTTTTGCTACGAGTTTTTAAGTCACCCTGTACACAAAAATAATTGTATAATAATTCTTTTTTCTTGTACCCTACAACTTCTGTACGAAACATTTTTCCAAACCGTCAAATATCGAAGTTAAAGGGTGTTCATTTATAGCAACATTCTGTAGATTAAAAAAAATGTCAAAATATAAAAGTAACACAAATATAATAATAAAATGTGTAGTTTTAAGTTGACGTTTTTTTCATTTAAATCTAATGTGAATAACAATTTTTGATGATTTTTGAATTACAAATATAATATTTATTTATTCTAAATGCTATAATTTAAAAAAAACGTGTTTTCTGTGGTACCATTTTCTCATGAATCCAATTTTTTTGGTTCTTCTGCAGTTTAACGACCTCCGATTTTGAAAATTTTACAAAAAGCATTGAATAGTAAGTACATACCTGCTTACGTAATTTACTAGACAATTAAAAAAAATCTTGGATGAACTTTTGTGTTTATTTAAAAGGAGGATATTAAAATAAACAACTAAATGAACGCAAGGACTATTTTAGCAAAAGTCCTTTTATTAAAGAAGTGCTTAAAGTGTACAAGCACCCATTTTTTAATGTCATGTATTTTCCTGTTCTTAGTGCGTATTTTAACGGCTCCTTAATACTAAACATTTAAATAAAAATATGTGGCTTAACTGTTATATTTACTTTTACCATATTTACCATTAGTAATCCCCTATAAGCCATCATTCACTTTTTCACTCCACGATTATTATTAAAATGCGCTAAAACCAATTAAACGCAAATTAATGGAACGTTGCTCATAACCTTCCGCGACAACGAACACGTGCTATCTATAATGCGTCTTAATATAACTTAGAGGCGACTTCATCTTGATTATGTCTACTTGACACTACTTTCCGATACTTTTTACGGCGACACTAGCGCTGGTGTTATACGCATGAACTAAAAGTCAAAACTGTGGGTACCAGACCTACCATGTGACCTCCAAACTATTTTTCGTTACATAGCTTTGAGTGGCATCTATGTTCATTTTACACGGAAATTAAGGCAAAACGTTGTCGCCTCAGTTTTGTGAGGTGACAACGTTGTATATGAGGTCACAACCTAATGTTTATAACTATATAAACATATATATATATATATATATATATATATATATATATATATATATATATATATATATATATATATATATATTGAGATGTTTAGATAGGAGTAAGACAAGGATTGGACAGTTTGACTAGTAATTTCTTTAAAAAAAAGGGTGATTTCAAGCATGATACATGTGCGAAACATTTATTTGATATAATTTGGTTCACAATGGGTTGAAAGTGGATTTGTTTTGGGTAAAACGATCTGAATAACATTTATACAATTTGATTTAATCATAAAAAGCATTGTGCTGCCAACAAGCATGTCAGGAATGTTAAATAAACTTATTTCCGTAAATTCAATTCAGTATTTTAGTTTGTTTCAATAAATTTCAATTTTTCGAACATATTTTGGCATGTGAATATTTTACAGGTGTTTAACACAAAGTGTAAAGATAGATTTATATTAGGGATATTGTATAAGTAGTGTAGAGTGCAGGAAATTTGGTAAAATTTAAGAAAGGTATATAATATGGACTTAATATCATCATTTCTCACATATTTTTGGAAGCGATTGTGTGACAAACTTAGTGATACGATTTAAATATTAAGAACAGTGCATAGAACATATTCAGATAAAGACATTTACATGTAGATACATTTTTATAGTGGAATATCAAGAAAGTGTGTTAAACGATATGACTTCTTAATGTAACATTAAATTATACAATGCAAGTGATATGAACATTAAATACAATAAAGACAGTTATTACAAGTTATTAGAATAACATTTTGAGTTACATAAACGTTTTTAAGTGTGTTAGTTGTAATTTTAGAATTAAGTTTGGTTATGTTTTAAATTTTATGTTTTTTCACAAATTTATAGTTTTTTTGAATATAATTAGGCTTTAATTGTATTATTAAAGTGATTAATAGGAGGTCTTCCTCATTATTACATAGCAATATAAAGTGTACAAAGCATTTCAGCGCAAAATTCTATGAAATGGGGGTTGAATTTATAATTTTACTAGGTAAACATATGATTCCTTTAAATTTACGATTTTGGACTTTAAATGTGTGTTTTCCTATGATAAATTTTATCAGGATTACATATAGGTAATTAAATTAAGTGTAGTTTGTAAGATTAGGTAGTTATAAGCAAATTTAAATTAGAATAGGTCATTTTGCATAATATTTAAAGGAACCATATCTTGTTGGATGTCTATTTATGCGTAATTTTACACAGAATTCATTTCTGTCATTAGAATTTGAATCCGTAATTGTATAAGAAAGATGTGGCTAAATTTCTATTTTAGTTAAGTTTGTAAATTTTTTCAACCAATCAGAAACATGGTTACATATTTAGATTTGATAAAAAAAAATTGAAGATTTAGTAACAACCAAAAGGGTATAAAAGGAATTGCCCAGGAAGTAATCTCTCTATAATTTGTCAGTTTTTTTGAAAAGGTTAAAATAGTGTTGTGTTTTTGTGTTACAAGTAAGTTTTTCTAACCTAAATAATCATCGGGAAAAATTTAATAAAAAACGGAGAGAAGAGCATTCAGGCGCAATTGTTTTATACCGGCAATAATTTAAATATTTAAGTTCGGTTACCGATACGTGTGCAGTTTCGTAAAATTCATTACGAATTAATAATTTTTGTGACGATTTATGTTGAACGTTTAAAATTTTCGTTTGTTGAAGTTGAATATTGGTTACGTTTTACCAAAATAAAATCGTAATCATTTTTTTATTTGTGTTTCATTTGTTGCTGCGATTTTCTTTTAATAATTTATAATTGAGCCGGAACCTAAAATAAAGTGACATTAATTTAAACCTTGGACAACCATTAAATTTTCTATAAACGATACATTTAGAAAACATTAATATATTTAAATAAAATATTATCGAATTAAAATTTGTGGTTGGGGTGAAGCCGTAAAGTGGAGAAATATTACCAGTTACCGAAGCGAACGTGATCAACAACCCGAGCACCAGTTAGCAGCTAGTGGGTAAATGGTAACAGTGAACTTCATTTATAAAGATCTTCGACCATATTGGAAAGTGCTTGTATCTATTTGGAACAACCTGTATGAAGACATCAGTTTGAATTTGGAACATTTATATGCGAGTTACTTTTTGAGTATAACCCTATCTATTGTGTTCATTGTTGTGATTGATTTCCTGCAATTATTAATGGTTATATGTATAGGAGTATATTTTTAAATAATACTTGTGTAAACACCTGCAAAAGAAGCAAAATTTTAAATTATTTCCAAATTTTAAATTTCATTTATCCAATTGAAAGCATAAACATAAATTCAACAAGTCATTGTTGGACAGTTTTGACATTTGCTAATTTTATTCAGTAACGTTACAACGCATGCGTTAGAGTATAAATTGTGTTCAGATATATTTTTTTTACATATATGATATTTTTCATAAAGGGCAATTCACATAATTATATTCGAATCAAATAAAATTTCCCACTAAATCCTGAACCCTATCCCCACATTTTCCCTTCATTACCAACATCTCAATTTATATATATATATATATATATATATATATATATATATATATATATATATATATATATATACATCTATTTATGCAAGATTTTGAAACTCGAACCTTGAAAATCACCACATACAAACCAGCACTCTGGTTAATATACGTGAACATAGAAGAAATCAACACACACATCCCATCACCATCACCATCCAACACGGCTCTAGTGACTCATAAAAACGTTGTGACAAGATCTAAAAAATTAACAAGCTCAGACCACGTTGAAGAAGAAATGTGCACACAGACTGCAGCGCTATTAACGAACGGTTACTCAAAAAGGATATCAAAGCTGCAAACAAAGACGCATCAACAAAAATATCTACTGTACTACCTAATCCTAAAACTAAGAGATCACTTGAAGAGGGGGGAGTGTACGAGATAGATTGTAACATAACATACATTGGTTAGACCAGCCGGAGAGTGAACGCCGGAAGAGAAGAAGATTGGAATTGTATTGAAAAAAACCTTTACTGTTTCAACACGCTCAGGAGACATATCATCGGCATCGCAAACGTAGAGCTCAAAACGCAAACGAATAATATGAGAGGACATAGACATAGAAAAACGACTACAAAGACTACGAACAGAGATTGCCGAGACACGGAAGCCTATGTTAGAGGATCAAACAGTAACAAGGACAACAACAATGAAGGTGCACAATATAAACGATCAAAAAAAGTTAAAGTGAGTGGAGTGAAAACAGGTAGACCACGACAACTATTTGAGGCCAGGAAGAAATCAGAAGTTAGTTTAACACGAGTTACGAGAAGCAGATCAAAGAAGAATTGATAATGGCTAGTGGGATCTGGCCGAAAAGTCGTCGACAACCTAATGGTTATAGAAATGTATATATATATATATATATATATATATATATGTATACATGATAGTTTCTTTGGCTTGTATTGCGACATTTTCAGTGTCCTTTCTATTATTACTGTCATTTTGACAAATGAAGTTGTCATTTTCAACTTAAAAAATTGACAATTGTCTCATATAATACCGTGCCAATTTAATCGCAATATGCCGAATGGTTCAAAAGTTAGACGGAGCCCGGGTGGGGGGGAGCGACGAACTTTATGCCCTCACTGCATATATAATTTTGATATATCTTTGGTATATGTCCAGATTTCAAGAATGTTTAATCCTTTTTTTTTCAAGACAGATGTGTGGCTTTTCGTACAAAATACACAAATTTAAAATAACGTTAATCTAACATAAAGAAGTGCACAATTGCCATGTAACTTTACGTGGATTACAATTGTTAAAATTAATACTAAACCATGACTTATATTTTATGTTAAAAGTTAATAAACAGTTAATAGATCCTTATTCATTTGATATCGCTGGAGGATGTCGAAAACCGAGCAAAAATGTTGTAGATATCAGTTTACTGGCATTTTCATACATCATAAAATAATGCAGTGATTTCAACCACTAGAACAAAAGAAACTATTCTGAATATTACATTTAACCTCCTAGAAGTCTAAAAACCATTTTTTTGTTGATAGTTCCGCTCTTAGACTGTCTATTTACTAATTTGATTTTATGAAGTATGCGGCTTACTGATTCATAATTTATTGTAGATAGTTGCTTATTGTAAGTGTAACTTTTGCTTGTGGTATAAATTAATCTAATTAATCCTAGTCCTGGCAGGAAGAGTTGGTAACGCAATCAGACACATGATGTTCGTTGGACCCCTGTGTATTATTTCCGGATTTATTGATTAATTGATTGCGTACTGAGTTGATTTGGTTTTCTACAATGAGAAGATATATTTTGTCATTGACATATGTACAAATGATTTTTACAGATATTAACAGGTTTGTTTGCATAACTATACGTTTTATTGTTTACACATGCTACCGATCATTTTCGGGTATTCACTACACACATTGCATTCGCATGCTATGCAGGTTTGTCTGTGCCTTGTTCATCTAATGTAAATGTAACCATGCAGCGCTTTGTCCAAATCACATAAGTCGCAATCCCAGCAACATTCAACAAATTCATAAAATACGTTTTTCTTTTGAACATACATTTATGCGCTATTTGATCCATTGTGTCATTTACGCCCTGTTTTATTATACTACATGATAATTTCAGATTTTTTATGGTCTTCCGAGTTATGTTCTACATGGTGTCGATAAAATTACAACACTCTTATCCCTTTTGGAACACACGAAACCATGCTTGGATTTTTAGTGAAACCAAACAGTGGCGTTGTTTCCTTACGACTCCTCCTGTTTAGGAATTTAGGACGCAAATAAGTGTTGTTCTTTTCTACAGTTCCCACTACTGTTAAAGAATTTTTAGCAAGTTGAGAGCCGAATCGGGGCTAGTAAGATAGATTGCAAAGATAACGTTTCGATTGGTATTATAATACGTCTTCGCTAACTGTTCAACCACTTGACTTGCCATATTTATCAGTTTTGGAAAGCATGTACTGTCTAAAAGGACACCTTTCTCTATAAGGGATCAGCTGTCTATCTATCGTGATATTAACACGTGGTAGATAATACTTTTAGAAATTTGTATTGATGCTCTCCCATATCTCGCGAATTGGCACCAACGTGTCAGATTACGTCTCTCAGATCTATTAACCTTGTCATCGAATTTTATAAATCTTGGATTGCTTAAGGCGTATAGTCGCTAGAAAAACAGGTGATTCATACAGCGAGTCCCATAAGATATCCTAATTGGTGTCGTTATTCAAATGACGAGCATTAAATAACAATCCAGAAAATGCGTGCAACTGAACAGTATCGCATTAGTTTAGGAATGGAACTGCTTCCTTGAAGGTATAAGTTGCTATGCGTTCAATAGTTCAGTTGTCATCGACAAAAGAAGTACATCATCAGGATCTTCACAATTACAGAACTTATAGTGCTAAACATTTTTCCAAATCACAAAGTTTTGCCACTTTATGTACCAATCGGCGGCGCCTACGTTGATGTTATTAGAGCTAACAAGCCCAGATTTAATTTGAATATTTGTCAAGGATTTTAATGGTTCGTAATTAATTGTTGTCTATTATTACTTAATTACGAATATTAAATATCAAGAATTAGAAACATTAATAATTATAGTTATTTAAAATTTTCCTGAAAGTATAGACATTATAGTAATGATCGGAATAAATTATTAATTGACTGGAAATACTTCACATAATTTTCAACTGTGTTTCACTGTAAATCACAGAAATTATATTAAAAACAAGTAGAGGCCCGTTGGGCCCCGTTGCCGAGTTACGTACCTTTTTTGTGAAACATCACTCAGAAGTTTTTGTAGTAAACCCTTAAATTGTATAATTTTAGGTGAAGTAGAATATCCCAAATAAAACTTGGCACGAGTTAAAAACTCAGAAAATGTGCTTCAAACCTTGCAAAAGTGAACAGGAAATATTAATAAAATTCTTTTACAGTCGGTCAAAATATTTTATGGTTACTTTTAGGTGCGCCACGAAATTGACAAAATCATTTTTAAATTAAATAGAACTGTAAAGGAAATGAGGTTAGATATTACGTTAAGGTTGTAAAAATTCCAACCTAATAAATAGTACTTGACTTCACACGTAAGCTTTGTTGCCTATCTGGTATTGTGAAATTACGATAAATCAAATTTGACGTCACATGCAAAGTGTGTTGCCTATCTATCGTATAGTTTAATATTTAGGTAGGTGAAATTTATACGTTACAAATCTCCCCCCTAACAAAAAATGAAAGCTTCGGTAAGGAAAGAAAGCTTACAAGAAGAATTAAATTGGAGTAAATACTCAGGATGACATAGCCTTGAGATCACGATACCCAACCCCTGTTGTAATGCCTGCAAAGAAAACCCAACCTTCGACGGAGTTTAGGTACCCGTCAAACACAAAAACCCAAAATTCCTGAAGAAAACCCGAAGATTAGAGAATAGATACAGGGCTCAGATCGACTGGCAGGGTGTTACACTCAAAAAATGAGATAGAAAGAAGTGAATGTAACCCCTAGAATTCCTTCTCTAGCAGATCCCAACCAGCCTCCCAAAGGAAATAAGGGAAGAGGATATTATTAACTGTGCTGAGGTGTGACCTTTCGTACAGTCTAGGTATGAAACGAAGAACAAAGAACCTGCTGTGGAAACCACAACCAGATTTATATATCGTATAAAGAACATCAAGTTGCACAATACTAGGCCACCTGTCGAATGTTTCAGTAGAGACATCCCTATTCATCGGAGTGGGCCGGAGGATGTAAGGAACGATCAGGTTTAAGATCCATGCAGTGCCAGATGCCAATAGTATTACCGGTTCTCTCAACTAGTTCATACATCCACGGGGTCACCTTTCTTTGAATCTGATTGGGACCTACAAACCTAGGGGCTAGTTTAGCCGTAAGCAAATGTGACGCGCTATACTGCACAAAATTTCTCATCCACACCCAGTCTGCTGGACAATACTGAATAGAACGTCTACGTAAGTTACAATGCTTGCTCAAAGACTGGTAAGCTTTCTTTAGCTTAAGAATAATATAATCACGAACAGCCTCATAGTTATGAGCATTCTTCGAAATAGAAGTACGCTCAGGAGTATCTCAAAGTATCTCCATTGAATCAGGAGGTTTCGCAAAAGGATATCCGTATAGAATATGTCCCCGCCCACAAAATGCGAAATAAGGGGTATAGCCGGTGACTTCCTATTTTGAAGTTCGGATAGCGCCACCAATCTTTGCTAATTATTGATCCTAGGTGCAATGGTTCTTCAGAACATAAGCCCTAATAATGGTCTTTAAATCACGATTAACGCACTATGCGGGGTTTGCTTGTGGCTGGTATTTGGCAGTATGAAGGTTAGTGGTACGATACGATTCACACAGATTGTTAAATTATTTGCCTCAAAACTGCACGCCATTATCTGCAATGATTTATTGTGGAGTCCCATAAACTAGAAATATGTTTTGTCCAAATAATTTAGCAACACTACTAGCGGTAGCTGGCCGCAAAGGAAAAAACAAGAAAATTAGGAGAAAAGATTACCTACTACTAATATATAATTGTACCCTCTAGTGGAGCGTGTTAAAGGGCCAACCAAATCGGTACAAATTCTAGCGATGGCTGAGTAGCCGTCACTCGAGGAGCCATAAGTCTAGGAGGAACTTTCTGTTCCACTTTGTGGAAAGCGTAACTAACACACCAACGAATATATCGGGTGACATGCGCATGCATTCCCGGCCAATAATAATAAGTAGTGAGTCTGATGTGAGTTTTAGTTACCCCACCATGTCCTGAGTCATAATTTTCGGCTAAAATACGTGATCTTTGTTCTTTTGGAACAACCGACCTCCAAGGCTGCAGTATATATGGAAACGGTAAGGAGCGTGGTTTACCTTTCCGATAAAGTAAACTGTCGTGGACACGCCACAAAGGAAATTGCTCGGAGAATTAGTGACTTGAGAACCCACCTTTATGTACAATGGATCAGTAATGGGGGTTCTAATAGAAGACGAGTTATTCTCTTCGGGTGCTACAAAATCTATTCTAGGTACTGAACGCGACAGCGTAGCGGGAACCAAGTGATTGTTGTTATCGGATGGCCCATATGGCCAACCGTCCGGACGGACTTTGTAGTTTATTAAGCCTAATTAGAGAATAATGGTCCGCAGTGACAGTCAACTTCGAACTTTGGACACAAGGCCGAAATTTTTCTATGGCGCAAAGCACGGCTAGACACTTCTTTTCCGTTATGACCTTCCTTAACGAGCAGCTTGTTACATGCACAAAGGCACAGTTGTAGCAAAAGTAAAATGTGTGTGCTAGAAAGAATCAGACCGGAAGCTAATTCGGTGGGTTAGGTACTTGGATGCGTGGGCGTGGGGTTGCCGTAAGTACACAAATAAACTAAAAGGGCACCACTTGGTTTATGTTTACATCGCCCTTAGACCAAGAAAATGGCTACGACACACTAAGGGAGACCCTACAGTTAAAAAAATACCGTTGGACACTGTCCAAGAAGGGAATACGTTCGGTTAGGATATCGCTCCTAAACCGCAGTAGTAAAGAAAACAATCATTAGTAAAGTAACACAAATCGGTTTAATAGTTGTAGGTGTAATCAGTATTGATACTAATAAACCACAAAACTTAAATCTATTACAAATGGTGAACATAAACTCGCCGTAGGCATACTAGTGTGAATATCCCAACGTAGTGGGTAAATAAACATTCGAACAACGGATATCGTAAATCGAAATAGCTATTATTCAGCAGAACAGCCAGAAGACATTTAAAGTTTCCCCCCAAAAATTTGATAAAAAAATTTGTGATTAGTACCACACTAATCTTTCTCTATTGCTTCAGCTAAATAAAATAAAGAAAGCAAAACCAAAATACACTATAATGAAACGACGCTTTTTATGTACAGTGTAACATCCAGCGTTGATTCTAGAAACAAAATACATAAACCAAAATAAATTCAACCTAAAAGAATGAAACCGTAGTCGCAGAAAGAGCTCTCCTTACAACGGCCGTCTTGGCTTAAAATCAACCGTGTTATAACCTGACTTACATATGAATAAGCAACAATTATCAGCCAGATGTCTAGCATTGCATAAAAAGGCTTAAATCTGAAAATAATTAATGAGCAATGCATAAAAATAAAATAAAGTAAAGAAAAATTTGCAATCAACGTACATAAAAATGATAGTCTACTACTATTGTTAACCTCAAAACTACAAGTATAAATTGGAATTTGATTTAATGTTCACAAACGCTAAAGATTTACACAGCAAACAAAAAAAATAAGAAAATTCCAGCTGAAGGCCAAAATATTCACATCCATGTACTACTAACAGCTCTCCTATTTGTGATAACGTCTGTTAAAACGTAACAATTGAAGATTAGATATTAATACATAGCAAATGAAAGAATACAAAGCGTAAACTGAACAACTTAATTTTTACCATTTTTAGTCATTATTTGAATCACCCCATATAAAGCGTTTTAATTTACAAGCACATCAGTCTTTGGTTAGATTACGGATCTCCCTATGTAATTGACCTATCATAATACAAGAGCAACTTCACAGTGTTCAGTTGTAACCGACTACACCTGTTTCTAGTACAATTAAGACTCCCAAATTTTAATTAGTAAAATGTTTTCAGTAAAGTACTGAAGAACCCGAAGTACCGGTATGGAGTAACTAAACATTTAAGAGACTCACCAATCAATCGATGGTAAAAGGAGTGTTCGTGTGTTTTACGTGACAAGCCTAATGTTCTTTTAGCGACAACCGAGTTATCTTCCTGCGGGCTGATGTAGAACCTGCGCGATAGTCAGTCTTCACGTAAAACTGTTAATCGGATGTTCTTATCCCCGTGTAAAGGAGTAGTTCATATACCGGTGGGACAATCCGTTATAGCATTGATTGAACTGGAGGGCGACGAAAGAACTATAATCATAATCAGAGAAAGAAGCCTACAGAAACCATTTTGTTTTAGCTTTCGTGTTGCATACTAAATTGTTATTTTAATTTATGTAGAATTAGAACAGATGTAATTTATTAATGTAAAGGTTTAATCAGAGGTGATCCGTATAAGAAACAAGGAACAATTTAACTCACCTCTTGATCCAATGAAAACGGTTGTTAAGAAATTTTTTAAATCCGTCGAAAGGAGCACTACAAATATGCAGTATCAAATTTAAATATGGAAAATAATGTAAAACCAATATCCACTGTATGTAATTTCTATGAAATCTTAATTTTATAGACGTTACAGGAAAATCTTGACCATCTAAAATTTCGTTCGTTACACCAGAAACTAGAAAAGAAGTCACATGTTTCTTTTTACCAAATAACAAAATTCGGCCTTATCACAGATTTAAATTTATTAGAAATTGAACGTAAATAGATGCACTGTTACCACGTTATCTAAGAAAAATTGAAAATAGATACTCCTATTGTTCCCAAATTGGAGTGTGAAGTGTGTTACCTAACAACAGGCATAAGAATCTCAAAAATCGTACTAACAAAATTCAGTTTCTTAAATTACACGTTACAAGCTAATCAAACTAATTACTCTTTCCCCCTCCGAGAATTGCTGAGTGAGAACAGCACCTAAGCCGAAGTCCTAAGCATCGGTATGAATTGTAAAGGGAAGTGAAAAGTCAGGGCACGTGAGTACGGGTGCAGTGATTAGGTTTCCTTTAAGGTGATTAACGCCTGTTAGCATGCCGGCGATCAAGCAAATACCGCATTCTTTTTATTCAGTGAATTTAAAGGAGCAGTGTGCGAGGAAAAATTAACAATAAACCGGCGATACCAGTTGGCCATCTCCACCAGTCGCCGAACACTGTTGACAGAGGTAGGAATAGGTATCAGTAGGATAGCAGGGTTTTTCAGGATCCATGTTTAAACCGTCGCGATTAGCAACGTACGTTCGGGTCTGCAAAAGTGACACCTATCCCTACGCAGTGAGAGACCGTTACCAAAAACCTAAGTAGAGCCTGTTCTAGTACCTTCAGGTGTTTATCAGTCAGAAGTACAGAGATAACGATATCGTCCAAGTAAGCGAAATAGAATGGTTCAATGTCAGGGTCAAGAATCCGATCAATTAAGCGTTGGAAGGTTGCTGGCGAATTATGGAGTCCGAAGGGCATACGATTAAAGTGAAACAAGCCACGCCCTGTAACCTTAAACGCACTAATCGGTTTTGAAGAGTCAGACAGTGGGATTTCAAAATACGCCGACCGTATATCTAAACTGGGTAAATATCGAGCGTCGCGTAAGCGGTCCGAAATGGAGGAGACATATGGTAGAGGATAGGCCTCTACTTCTGTCACTTGATTGAGATTTCAAAAGTCTATGCAAAATCTGTACGACTGATCCTTTTCCACTACTCCTAATCTAAGAATTTCAGCCAGCTCCGTATCAGCAATTTTCTGTAACGTTGAGGACAAAGGATAATAGCGTTCTTTTATAGGATCCGCAGTAGTGCGGGTTTCGTATTGGATGATATACGTACACCCCAATCTCTCGGGTTGTTTTCTAAAACAGACGTCTAGAAGAGTATACAAAGACAGTTGTTGACTCTGAGACAAATCGTCCAACGAACGTATGTAGTCTGTGGTATGTGTGTCTGAACTAGCCCTGGAGCATATTTCTGTAGGAATAAAAGACAATTGGCCCGTACGAAAGTTTGGTAACACACCCATAAGCTTAAAAAGTCAAGATAATAGATTGAGATACGTGAGGAATTACCAGCTTCAAGCAGTTGAATACTTTTCTCCACAGTAATTGGCAATAGGACAGTCCCCAGAATGGGACACCCTTTCCCATCGGCCAAGGCACAAGCAGGGCTAGAAGAAATAGAGAGACTAAAACCGTAACGCTGTAATATCTCCCTACCAGGACCTCCCACAACAGTACGAGGCGCGCACGAATCCAAAAGTCCTTTAAAAGCTTTATCCAAGATAGTAGTATTCAAATAAGGTCGTTCGTCTCTTCGCACACTGACCAAAATAAAATCCAAACAGTATCGGTAAAGATCGCCTACACCCTCAAAGTTAGTTGCCGAATTCAGAGTGCCCGTGAAGTCCAGTAATCGGCTTACTGGCCCCGCCGACCATTTCCCGAGAACTTAGAACAACTAGAGAGCGTAACTTCTGGTTCACTGCAACCGTAACAATGACACTTTTGGAGTTGAGGACACCTGGGTGACAAGTGACCGTTACGATCACAGTACCAGCACACGACCGTTCTAGTATTTGTAGTAGGTAACGCGGAAGTAGAAGAAATAGCATCGACTGCGTTACTCCGAGCAGTAGACAAAGGAGGATAGTAGCTCTCCGTAGTAGATTTACGATACTCTATTTAACGACCAATGGTAAGCAATTGTTCTAACGAAGTAATTTGAACTAACGCTAGATACGTTTGATAGAATGGAGTTAAGTTTTTCAACATTATACCCAGTTTCTTGACCTCAGAAAAAGGTTCTGAAAGACGGCTAAACAAACCCTCCATTGCAGCCATATACAGGCCTATTGATTTAGATGGGCCCATAGTTCGATGCTTGATCTGGTCGTAGAGTTGATCATCATAATCAAAAGATTGGAACTCTTGTTTAAGCAGTTGCACCACGTCCTTTCATAAGGAGGGAGAACTTTTGCTAGCCCGATACAGTAATAGAGCTTTTCCATCTAGAAGATCAGACACAGAAGTAAACAAAGTAACGTCAATCACAGCTCTCGCCATTGCGAGCACTTCCACCCGAACTAAAAACGCATTTAGAAACAGTGACATTTCACACACCCCGCTAAACTTCAAATTCCATTTCGCAAGATCCCTTGAATACGTACTACAATAGGGGGAGGGACTAGGAGCAATCGGAGTCGGAATTTGGTCTTCGATAGTGAAATCAGAGGCACTAGACTCGTAACCCGGTTCAGCAGCAGAATTTACTGGCGTAGTCTGTGTAATAGGGTTAACCGAAGAACCAGGCGAGGTCACCATGACCGATACCCGGCGGAATTACTTAGCTGATCTCGCATTTTGTTTTTCATCCGTAGACGGATTCATTTGATTGCAACGTTGATTCGCGTGAAGCCATAACGAAATAATTCGCTGAAAAGGTTTTGAGGAGCAATTACAACCAAAGTATTCAAGGCCCGCACGCAATTCGGTAACACACTGTTTAATAGTGCCTTCGCCTTCCAAATTCAATAGTATGAAAGATTGGAGAAGGCGACTTGTCAGTCTCTAACTTTAAGATATTTTGAAATGATTTACGAAATTGCGCCGCATTTATATCCGAGGAAGAACCTTTGTACGTTAGCTCGTCGACATGACTTTTCCAAACCGAAGCCATAGTAACCGTTCAATTCCTATTACTAAATTCAAACTAGCGTACCCAGCGAAGTTGTAATAAGTATCTAAGGAGCCCCGATTATAGAGAAACAAGAGAGCACAATTAATCAATAAGAAAGGGAAATAGTTATAACTGTAAATCCGTAGGCTAAGTCGAGTAGTCCCACGTTTAGGTACCAAAATTGGTGACAGCAGGATTTGCTGCACAGTGCCCGAAAGTGAGGCGCCGGTTAGTCGGGGGCAGGGCATCGGATGCGTGGGTGGAAACGGAAATACAGTAATAAAAGAGAAAAAAAAAGGAGTAGTAAGAAGAACAAGAAGGGACGTTGAGCGCCACAAACTTTGGTGTAACTCCAAAATTTTAAATGGGACAACAGCCAAGCACAAACAAAAAGGAAAAAAAAGAAAAACAAAATTAAGTCGATAATAATCGTATAATGATACCCCAATATAAGTAACGGAAAATAATGGTATAATGAAAAATAAGATGTATAATAGACAACCCAATATCTAATGTAACACAATCTGTAATGACGTTTAGTTACCAGTCGGTAATTAAAGTAACTAAAACGGTGAATTCTAACACTAACTAAAATAATACAAGGCAGTGGTCTCGCTAAAAATTAACTGAATTTAAGGACACAATATAGTCCTACAGTACCTAAAAAAACAAAAAAGAAAAATACATACATACATATATAGTTCTAATCGGAAAATCAATCGCTGGCGGTAGGGTTAGAGCTCTAACCGATGTTAGGATTCTTTTCTGTAATATTCGGCCAGCACAGTATCCCTTACGTCCCTATCCCGAAACAAAGCGAATGACTTACTAGTGGATTTGGCGAGTCACTCCGAAGTATGGAATTTAGATGTGCGAAGAAAATAGTGGTGCGAATTCCTGCTTGAGGATAACAGATAAGTAGAAGAAAAAAAGGTTATAATAATTAATGAATGGATTTCAATATTTAAATTATACAAAATTTATATTACACCAAAGAAACTATCTGTATATTAATTAATAGCGACATTTATATTACAAAAGCAATCTACTACATCGTCACAATGAAAGTATTTATGCATATTTTAAAATAAATTTTCAGTTTTTGAATTTTGTGAAGTAAAGTTCGTCTTTTTTGGGTAAAATTGAAATTTAAAACTCTTTTCGAAACCTAAAAACCTTAGAATTTCAATTTTCTTACTTGTAATTCTTTTTTTTTGTACAGTTATAGTTAAAAGTTACAAAAATAACTGAAGATAATAATTGTCAATTTGTAAAAAATATCAGTTTAAAATTTAATCGGCTTGTTGAACGTACAGAATTAAGGAATAAACCGTAATCAATTAAATAGAAAAACGATTTTATGTAAATTGTATATTAATATTTTATACAGGTATTCGGGCTCATCGGAAATTGTTTTTTAATTGTTTATGTACTTTTAAGAACTTAATTGTTTATATTGTCACAATGAATTTATTTATACATATTTTAAGGAAATGAGAATTATTCAATTTATTTTAGTTAAGTTTGCAACATTAAAAAAAATTGAAGTACCGCTGTGTAACTGATTTTAAGTCGATATTTGCTATTTATGTAAAGACACGCCGATGCACATTTGCATCCTCTTCTAGCGCATCTACTTAAATTGAACCTACGTTTTAAAGTACAACGTAGTTAGTTCACCACCCGCAGGATTACACAACAAATTTCTAATCCGATATCGGAATTCTATCATAATTTCAACTATAGTCCGTAAAATGAATGATTGCGAATTTCGGCGTAGCGCTTTATTTAGCGTGCACACTCGTAGTTTTTTCGTTCTAACACACAATATTTGGAAATAGAGGTAATGGAACGCTACATTATCGTCGCTGCGGGTGGTGAACTAAGGCGGGCACTATACGTTTAAAACATCTGTGTTTGTGTCAGGTGTGTTAGAAGGAGATAGTAATATTTGTTTGAGGCGTCCCTTTAAAGACTAAATTGTCTGTTGTAATCCTTTGACTCTGGTATTCAAAAGTTTATTTCGCGTGTTTGTAACTAACAACTACTGAAATATGTTATATTCCTTCAATTTATAATAAAAAAGATTAAAACGTAATTGAAAATATAATAATATAATTTACTTTTATAAACATAATTGGAATTCAATTATGTTATTAAATTAAATGTTATTAAATAATTTTCCTGATATTTTGAACTAAAAATTACCTTATAGTTAACTACTTTCTAAATAAGTATATTAAAGAATGTAGGGTCATTAATACATCATTATTTTGCACAATGGAGTAATGTCTACAGATTTCAAATTTGCGTTAGTAATGTTTGTATACTATTGTTGTAACAACCGTAATATACCAGACATGTTTTTAAACGAACGTTGCCATGAACTCGTGTTTAATATGCACGATTATTTTTGTCTCAAAAAGGATAATGTTGGTCCTCTGTGTAATATTGACGCAGTGAACAGAAGAACCGCAGAAGCTTTAAAAATTAGCCTCAATACGTTACACAAAATGTGTGTGTGCGTACCTGGGTGTGTGTGTGTGTGTGAGTGCGCGCGTGCATACGTGCGTGCATGCGTTTATTGATTGCAAAAATATTGAAATTTAAAATTATGAACGGCTTGAACAAAATTAATTTGTTTGCATATAGACTTTGCTACATTGTGTAAAATAATGATATATTCATGACCCACATCCTTCAATGTATTTATTTAAAAAGTAGTTCATTATAAGGTAATTTTGTTTATAAGAATAAATTATATAATTATAGTTTCAATGACGTTTTAATTTTTTTTTTATTAGTTGAAGGAATATAACATATTTAGTTGTTAGTTACAAACAAGCGAAATAAACTTATTAATACCACTGTCAAAGGATTGCAACAGACAATTTAGTCTTTAAAGAGATGCCAAAAACAAACATTACTATCTCCTTCTAACACACCTGACACAAATACGGATGTTTTAAACGTACAGTGTCCATATTAGTTCACCACCCGAAGCGACGTTAATGTAGCATTCCATTCTCTCTATTTCCAAATATTATGTGTTAGAACGAAATAGATACAAAGTACGAGTGTGCACGCCAAATAAAGTGCTAATCCGAAATTCGCAATCATTCATTTTATGGACTATATAGTACACAATTATATGGAGAATAGTCCTTAGAAATTAAAAGCGGCATGTACTTTACAGCATGATAAAGGGACATATCTTTACCTAAAATCAATCACTTTAAGGACCAAATAATTTCTTCCAAATTTATTGTAATTAAATGCGCCTCGGTTTAAAATAGAAATAGTTCAGATTACCGTCGCAATATAACAATCCTGGCGTCATGATGTGCGTCCGATATGTTTTATCGTAAATACACCTTGTTTGTTAATTCAACATGACAAAGGTTCCAGAAAGTCCACGTTAAACCCTTTATATATGTAATTTATTATGTGTCTTTTATAATTTTGCAATATTTTCTTCTTATAGTAATTAAAGTATGAATATTTTTAAGAATGTTAAAAGCTTTCTGAGCCTAATGTAGTATTTTAAAAGTACGAGCTTTTAGTGGGTGATTATTTACAATAAAATTACCGAAAATTTTACAGGAGGAATTAAAAAATTTACCAAATATAGCTATAAAACGGACTAAGTACTTAGTAATGCAGTAGTTCGCTTTTCTCCTCATTATTGAATTGAGCGAGCAGTTGTGAAACAATCTGGAGTTTAACTTTTTGAACGTTACATTATTCTGAAGAAATTGTCCGGAATACAACTTTTCAAATGGATTAACTTGTTCTGAAATACTTTTTAAGGTAACTTTATTGAAGCTTAAAGACTATCATCAAGAATCTAATGGTATCTTATTGATACTTTGACAAAGTGGAATCTAGTTCAAAGAATTTTATGCAGAGGGATTAAGGTGGCAATAGACAATAAAGAAGTATTTCGCTTTAATAAATTTCCGTAAATCGAAAATATTTATTGAAAACCCTGTCGTAATGGAGATAGATATCAGTAAACGCTTTTATGGATGTCTATACTGATACGTAATGTGATAATAAACCCAAACAATTCTATAAATATCTAAGGATGGGTCATTTATCAGTAAGGATTACCGAAGTCGCAACTGTCAGTCGTGTTGAGTTTACTGAGAACTTAATGTCATCTTCGCCATCGTGCGGCTACTAATAAAAATGTTATTATAGGAACGTGCTTCTGAAAATAGCCCCCGTATTCTTTCAACACGTACGCGTTGCCACGACCTGCAAAAGCCCGAAATAAAGCGTTTCTCTTGTCTGCAAATCTTAAAATTATGGCCACATGCCATTTGCCTGCAATTTTAAGCTTATTATTCTCCTACATTTTGTGAAAAACACTTTGTATAGTAACCCAAGAAAACTTTTTCTGTAGTTTAAGTTTTTATTAACGAATGATGTCTTACAGAATTGTTAATTACACGCGCCGAGCCATTCTTTATTTCCGGAGAGACTAACTAAAGGCGTTTATGTGTTTCATTACCCATAATTTCTTGTGAAACGTACATAGACACGCATTAACGTTACCACTTTTCCTTAACGCATTAAGTTTTATAAGCGAAAACATCAACAAAGGTTTCATTTTGAAAATGCTCATTAAACGCTAATTTTGTTTTATTTACGTAACAGAAAATGATCACACAGTTTAAATTAGGTTACTCCATGAAATCTCGATTGTAGCACACACTCATATCAATAAATTAAATATAAAAATTAAAGAACAAACAATTGTTAACACCCTGTATAAATTGTATAACATACGTAAAAGAATACTGGACATTTTGGTAAATGGTATTATATTTAATGACATATGAAACCAATCTCGTATTTATTGCGTAAAATTTTTATGTTTTGGAAGCAACAACTTTATCGGACGTTACATTACTTTTAATGCATTATTTAATGTGTTCGGTTATTATAGGGTGTATTTTTTATTTCATTGAAACCAATATTTTCATTTGTCATTATTGAATGGACAGTTTGACAGATGTCCTTTCCTGAATCAATGTATTTGCAATTATCACTTGGACATCCATTATTTAGTTTGATCGTTTCGTAAAGAAATTAGTAGTTATAGAATGTCTGAATGAATGAAACGAAAGGTACTATAGCCATTTCTTAACTGGGTTTATATCTAATGGTTCAATTCTAGAAATTACATACTGATAAAAGCTTAAGGTCGTAACAAAGACATGTACAAAACGTTTGATAAATATCGATCTTACTTAATGCAGTGGTTCACAACAGTGACGTAGAGTGAGCTTCTGCTGCTTGGTGCGGAGGCAAAATTTTCCGCCCCCTTTATGTATTTCAGTGCAAAATTTACTGAGATTCTGTAACGTGTTACATCGAGTTATAGCTAACCTTTCAATCCTCTTTTCTTTTTGTGAACATCGTTGTGAATTTACTTTACACATTTAAATAAACTCCGCCATGTTTGATTTAAATGTAACTTCATTCCACCTAAACGTCAACAATCGCTACATTGTAAGCAATTCTTTAGACAATGTAAGAGTTCGTTTAATACACCCACGAAAGGACGACTTGGCATCCGCGCAAGAAAAAGTTGTCAGTTGGTGACCTGAAATTGAATAATACTTCCTTTGTTTTTTCTCCCACTTTTGAATTTTCTCTATAATTGTAACTGACACCTTGATACCATGCGGTAAAGTGTAAGATGGATTTCTATAATTGCATTTAGCCAAGTTTGGCCCAACTCAGCTCATGTCGGTTAACTGATACACTCCTATAAAAAGACAAATATGTCTCGTAGTTAATTCTTTCCTTTAACGCTTTAACGCAGGCGTGCCACAGGGATCAGTTATAGCTCCTACACTTCTACTACACATGTCCTTATTTCTTCAGCGCCTAACCCAGTCCATTGCTTTGTTGACGACAGCACTCTTAATTTTAGTCCATCTTGGTCTAAAAATAATAGCACCTTTTATCTCAAATCAAGACAGTAAAGCTAAAATGGTCATTTCAATCAACAAAAACGTAAAACGTATGCTTGAATTAGGAAGTGCCAATCTAGTGAAATTTAATGCTAACAGAACTCAGTGTTGCCTTGTGCCTGCCAAAAAAGATTGATCATTTCCTATTGTAAGTATGAATGGCTCATATCGTAATTTTTCAGACGATCATACTGTATCTTCAAATCCATCATGGGTTGATCGTCTTCGGTCAGCTACTCAAGCAGCTGCTCGTAAATTAGGCTGTTTGTACCAATCACAACAGTACCTTACCTCTCGACAACTCTAATAAATTTGACCTCATCTAGAATATAATTCACACCTCTGGGTTGCTCCTTTTTAATACGCTCTCGGTATTGTTGATCGTAATCATAGAAGAGCGATTATGCTCATAAATGACCCGTCCTCTGTGTTTGACATAGTCCCTTGAGCATAGGAGAACCGCTTCAATTCTTCCATTGTAGTATCGGCATTACAATGGTTATTATGATAGTGAATTACACTTTTTGATACCTTCTCGGGCCATCTTCGCTAGGAATACTCGTTTTGCTCAATCACACCATCAATGTGCGGGACATATCTTCACTTGTCGTACAAAATGGGTGCAGTATTTTATACGGCTTATAAACTCCAGAATTATCTCCCTAGTTCTTGTTTTTCTCACACTTATGATATGAAAAGGTTTAAGGTATCCGTTCATTGGCACCTCTTGTCAATTCAATATCCTCATATCCACCTCATAGGTATTTTTGAATGCACTAGCTCGTTAGGCTAAACTTAGCCTGTTCTGGATCACAACTACTAAAAAAAATTTAAGCCAAACGTGGAATCTGTCCTCTCAGGAACAGGAACAGAGTATTTCACATATTTAAGTATAGCCCACTCATTTCCTTTAATATTTTCTGTCTAGGCCCTTGTCGTTTTAAGGTAAGTAGCCCCGCTTTCTTTCACTCTTTCCATTTTTATTCTAGTACAATATGATATTTACTCTTATAATTACAATTGGCTAAATACCTACTCCTGTTAGATCTTGAATCCCTTCGCCAAAGATTTACTTAATTAAGTTTAGCTTGGGTAACAACCATCAATGTATAATAGATAGTCATAGGCTGGAAAAAAACAAATATTTAATCTTGATTGTCCATCAATATCAGTGATTGTATTCAAAATTTACTCAACATACTAGGGTTTTAAAAACTTACGGATATGTACCTAAATTGCATAACTATTAACTAATTTATAGACATACATTACGTAATTGCGTAACAGCCGTTATTTCCGAAAAAAGATGGTTGTGTAATAGTGAGGTGAGGGTGAGAATGTGAGAGAGTTGGATGTAATAATATTCCCTGTTTAAACATGCTGTATTTAGATTCAAATTGAGAAAATTTGACTCCAGGCCTAATCTTCAGAGGGCTGAATACAATTCATCGACCCGATGGAAGCGAACTCCAAACACTCAAGCACTTTCTAGAAATTGAATTAGCTAAATTCGGCCAGGCCTCCGGAAATGCACAAAACATAATCCACCGTATTACCTTACTATCTGGTGCTGAACTCGTGAAGTCGCGTTATTGCCCCGAAATCCAATCATGCAAGCCATCGTAAATCAAGCGATGAGATACTGTCGACTGATATTACTAAGCCATCCCGCAGTCTGTAGAGTTCGTTTGTTGCTTTGGCGAGGAAATCCTCAGGGACCTATAGTTTTGTATAGGTAACGGATAAGTCAACCAATTAACATTAAGAGACTCCATCCATTACCTTTAGACAAGGAATCCTGGGCGAGCTATGGAAGCACACTGCAGTGTCATACACCTTCCAACGCTTCGTATACACAGTGACCGAAGTATTTGGGACAGCGAGTAACTAGGATCCACTGACTTGGGGAATAATTGAAGGACTCTTAGACATCAAAGCTTCTAAGGTGGATTTTATTGAGCCATTGAATCACTTAACTCGGCTTGTTGCTGAAGGAGTTTGGAGTTGGTGACCGTTTCCCGAAATAAGGTGTCCATTTTCGCACTTGGATAGGGGATCCTGCGAAGTAGTGGTCAGTTTCTTAAGGTGGAAGGCTTCGGCATCGAATGCAATTTTGGAGAGGTCCGATAGATGTCAATCCTCGATGGGAGTGTATGGTCAGCCTGACGGAGTTTAGAGGTCCCATCCTCTGCCTCCGTGGGGATCTGAGAGGGGCGAGAGAAATTGTACTAGACACAGTGTATCAACAGACACACCGTCTTAGGTACTCAAGGGAGACACAAGCACTGGGGTTAACCCTTCTAGCCGTACGTAGGATCTTACTGTCCGAAGGACTTATAGCCGAATCGTTTCCCGTCAGAGATATGGCCATGAGCATCCAATTTGGAGGGATCTACGATAATCTGAGAATGGAACATAAGTAAGTTTGATTTTGAAGCATTGCCCTCATGGAACCAAAATGCCACACCTGGCGGTGTATTTTGATCATCCTACAACTACTCAAGCGACTGCAAGCGCTCATTCTCGACTTGAAAGCCAAAAAATAAACTAACCAGAATTTGCATTGATGTGCAGGAGAGAATACGTTGCACCTGCATCGTGAAAGGCTACTTGAGAGGACCCAAATATTTGATATCTTATATTTTCTTTGAATATCATTACATTGGCAGATTAGTGCAATTGATTTAGGATCTTAGATTTATATTTTATATAGGTAAAACTAGTTTATGAATGATTTATTTTTTATTACTTAGATCTTTTACATTATTAGTATGTGTTTCAGTTGGGGTTGCATGTAAGTCAACTATTAAAGTGTACTTTTATAGGTGTAGAAGACTATATGTGTTTCCCAAAGACTCTACCCTAACAGTGGAACTTCATGAACACCAGTCACATTCCCCATGCTCTTAAACATGCTTGTTGTACTACAAAATGAATGAAAACAAGTAAGGGTTTTACCTGAAAACTCAAGAATAAGCACTACACCACATGGTGTTTGTTAGATGGTTCTCTACACCTTCATCAAACCCATCCAAATAGTTGTGACACAGTTCTTCTAGAGAATACCTCAACTGTAAGTTAAACAATTTATTAATCCAGAATTCTGTTTTTCAAGAAACGCTAGGTGGTTACACTCCGCCTCGCTTATAATTCTATACTACAAACTTAGGAGGCGAACAGGTTTCCGATTACCTTAGGCTTGTAAATATCAACTTTTATTCAATATCTACCCAGTTTATCAACAGACGTAATGCTAAAGCTGGATACAAGCCCAAGCCACCATTTGACTGGCTCCACAACGAGTGGAGATTGCCGATGAACAAATTTCACTCCAGGCGTAATCTTCAGGACTGAGTGCAATTCAAGGACCAGACGGAAACTATTTCCAAACACTCAAGCGCTTCCAAGAAATTGAATTCTAAATTCGTCCTGTCCTCCGGAAAGGCACAAAACATAACCCACCGCTTTACCTTGCTATCTGGTGCTGAACTCGTGAAGCCGCGTTGATGCCCGGAAATCCAGTCATGCACGCCATTGTAAACCAAGAAATGAGATACTATCTGTCTGAGGAGTTCTTTTGTTGCTTTGGCGAGGAAATCCTCAGGGACCCATGGTTCTTGCATAGATTATGGAGAGGTAAACCAATTAATATTAAGAGACACGTACCCATTACCTTCAGACATGGAATCCTAGACGAACTATGGAAGCCCAGTGCATACGCGCAATAGACACAAGGGAAGGGCACTTACATGTATCCCTAGAAGAACTCAATAGAGCCATTATCGCTTTTACACTATTTGACTGAGTACTGGTTCAGTTCAAGGCGTTACCTATTGTGTTGCATACAGCGCCAGCCACCTTCTAAGCGGCTTCGTGTACACAGCCATTGGACTCGAGATTGTTGGTACGGAATTGGTATACCTAGACGATATTATCGTTTTGTGAAAGATATTTAAGGAGCGTCTACTAAATTTACAATCCAGCAATCACGTGAGAATTAATTCCAAGTCCAAGTAGACAAATGATTATTTTTGCAACCAACGGAAGTGCCTGGGACATATTGTTACCGCAACTTATTTACAAAGAGGTCTTTTATAGAAATTAAGTCCTTACTACTCTACTAGTGCTAAATTTCCCGATTTCTCCAAAGCGTTTACTCTTCAGACCGATACCAGTTCAACCGTAATCGGGGTTGTCCTAGCACAGGGACAAGGTGATGAGGAAAATGTGATCTCCCATAGCACATCCCTTCCGAAATTAATTTTTCTGCTATCAAATAGGAGTGTCTGGTCATCGTCTAGGAGACTACATAACTCAAGGGTTACTTAGAGGACTACAGTGTTATTACCGATCATCGTAGTCTAAAGTGGATATATATCATGAAGAAATCCACGTCACGGCCAGTCCGCTCAATGACAGAGCTTCAGTTATACAATTTTTCCATGGTCTATCGGAGATGATCTCTAAACTGAGTAGCCAATGCGTATTTCCAAATTGTTCCGCAGAGGAGAGATAGAAGTTTACAGCAACTAAGACTTCTTGCCACGAGGTCCCAGACACAAACCGTTTCAGAAGAATGTCACAGTTAGGCAACTGGGGGCCACCTGGACACCTTGTATTGCATCTGACCTGGAATTAAAGTATTTGTTATTAAACAAAAGCAGAGAAAAAGCATCACAACGTTTTACTATTTTTTCTGTTGTTGAATATATTATCAAGGTTCATGTGTTTGTCGTACTGTACTTTCATACTTTGGGGCAATTTTTTTTAACTTAGACGACTCGACTTTCGTGGGTTCAAAATATTTGATCTCTTCTGTAGTGAGAGTTTTTGTTAAATTAAATCCACAAAAAAAGAAAAATTAAATTTAAATTGTATTTATTATTGTTTAGCGAAAAATTTATTTTTCTAAAAAGATACGCTAGTATTGTGTTCCAGATAGGCCATTAGGACAATAAATTTTTATCGCTACTTTGTTTATGTGTTTTAGTTTAATACTATGTTACGTTTGTAAGGAGCAATCTAATAAAGTTGTGTGCCTGTTTAAGGGCTGTAAGTCAGTAGTGCATTAAATTTCCTTTGATATTCTTACCTGTAGTTACACAAAGGGCAACGTGTAATAATTGTTTTGTTATGTTTGGTTACATTGATGAATGTTGATTTGAAATTAGATTTCTTTAGGCAAGCCATTACAAAATTTAAGTGGTTATATTCGTTTACCGAATTGAATATTTAGCAATACAGATCTTATTATCAAACACTGTTTATCACACTTTTAACCATTATTTATTCTTTATCCTTTTAATAAAGGTAAAGACTATTAATTATAAATAACAATAGAAAAATGGATAATAGAAAATAATTCCAATTAAGCACAAATCGCTATGTCTGTTCTTATTTTAATCTGGGAAACAGCAATTCAAAGTTTTTTTAAGCATATCGAAGGAAAACATAAGTCATACTTAAAGATTAACCTATTACTTAGTAGAAGCACACTTGCTTCTGTTTGTTTAATATACCGTATTCAGGATTATACTTTTCAAATCCAAATAAAAATTCATAGATTTAACTATTATTTTCCAAATTAGATGTTATTTATTTATGAAATTTGGATTATCGTTGGTAATCATAAATATTGGTTCACATTTCATAAGAGTGAATTACGAATTAAAGCAGCGGTTTTATCCTTAATGATAAGCCGCTGTAAAACATTAAGGAAGACGGTTAAAGAGTAACATCAACATATGCACACACAAAAAAACTTGGTTTAAGGAGTCCTAACAATTAATTAAGCCTTTAAAGAGCAAAATTGTCAAGTTAGTTAAACAAACTACAAAACTGATTTGCAGTAAACAACCGCAGGTTCGACTTCTATTAATCCTTAATCATAACATTAGAATCAAGCATACTGCCTTAAAAATGGGCTGAATAGCACATTATACAATTCAATTAATGAAAGAGGTGTAAGCAGTTTGACAGTTGGGCGCATATAATGTGCGATACCTTGATTTGTATAACACAACAAAAACACGTGTACTGGCTTGTATGTAATGTGTTGTTTAATAAGCGTAAAAATAAAGGTGATACATTAGTTTCTACAGAAGAATGGATATCAAATGCAGCAGGTAAGTAAAGCAATCAAAATCAGAAGTACGTATAATTAATTAAATTTCCAACTCCATACAGCAAGTACAAGGCAGTGAAATGGCTATTTTATCGTCTGCTACAGTTGTTTAACAGTAAACTCTTTTTTAACGCTAGTAATGTAGTAATAATATAGGCAGATCAAACTAAAACATTGTGTAAAACTGTAATAAAACGCAGTAAATACAATTTACTCTCAAATATACACAGATTCTTGAAGACTTTAACAAGTTTGCATAACGTCTACATATAAGACTAGCTTGCCCATTTACGTTAATTTACAGACTGACTGTAGTCTCTAGGGGCATTGACGATGATAATTATATGCTCTAACACGTCAACATACTATAAATAACTCGATATATACAAGCAAACCTCACGTAGAAGCATGGTAGATGCAGTAAACACCAGAAAATAGTTTAATAGAAGAGAAAAATGGACCAAATATTAGAGATCTAGTAGGTGTATACATCCGAATTCAAACCACATAAAAAGTTAGGACAATTTCCCAATTCGCTTTATTTTTAAAAGAAATAGTCCCATCAGTAATGGCATGTAAGTTAAACTTACTGAAAACTATTGCTATTATTTAACAAATATTTAGTTAGACCAACGAGAAAAAATTGAATTCACTAGTTAATTCATGAAACCTTTCATTGGTTAGCGCTACATTTGAACATAAAATACTACGTTACCACGTTTTAACACTTTGGCTGCTACCAGAAGGGACGGGGGTACCAGAGGTGCCCAAATGAGGAATACTTGCAAACCATGATTTATTGATAAAAATGGATTACAATACAGCTAAACGAGCAAGCAATCTGTGGACGTTCCCCGTATGCCGCTGACAATTACGCGTGCCGACCATTATAGTAATGTTGGACGAAAATCATGACGAACTATAAATTTTTCGGTAGGATCGCCGATGTTTCTAATGGCAGAAAAGTGTGAAAATTATTGCATATACGAAACTTACCATTTATTATTTTTTGTACGATCAGTCGTTTTCTTCCATATGCAAACCTTACTCACAGGGTCGTAAGTTCAATTTACCGCCCATGGCAAAATAATAAAATACTTTCCTGCTAATGGGCATTTATCATCCCAAATTGTTAATTATCAAACTTAAAATGCACAGTTCCAGCTAAATTGCCCGTGTTGTTTATAACTACGGCGTTAGTAAGCACCAAATTTTCTGAAATAGAACATGAACCATTCCGCACCATCTACTGTACGAAATCGACACTGTTACTGACGTAATGCTAAATTTTATTGTCAAATTGTATTTTGATTTTATGTTGTTCCTACAAGTACCTTCCGGCAACACTAGACGACTTCTATACAACTTGTGCTTCCAGGGACAGCACATCTACCCCTTTTTTCGCCAATAACGTAGCGGTCGGAAGATTAAACGAATACTCAGTGTAGACATTCTAATTTTCTTCTTTCAGATGATTAGCAATTCTGGCCGGGAAACCTCCGATAATGTTTTTACCAACAACTTGATTGAGACGTCGTCCATTATGATATTTTTGAAAGAAGCGCCTAGAATCATCGCGGTGAGGTCACAGATTGAATATTTCTAAGCAATGAATTTCCTCGTTATGATGGTTGCTAATAGTGAAGGTTTGTTCAATGCCCCTTTTTGTCTTGTGAATTATGACCACAACCAAGGGAAATGCAGTCTTCTATACTTTGAACGGTCAAATTGAAAAGCTCTGGTTTCCTGGACGCTCCGGCTACACAAAACTAAAAAGACATGAAATTAATCAAATCTGTTATAGGTAGGTACAAGGAAAATGTATCTTCTGCTCATACCTTCCTTGACAGGAAATAGTTGACAGGAGCTTCTGTTATGCTATGCTAAATACGTATAATTTCTTTGGCCCCTATCAAATATTTTATATCTTAAACTCGGAAGCCAACTTCAGGCAAATAAAACATTTCGCCTATGGCAAAAGAGGTATTTTATGATAAACAAAATTTGAACATGTACCATAACATAATAAAAAGGTAAAGAAAACCCGGAAATGAATATAATAAATTTTGTTATAAAAAAGCAAAAAACTACACGTTTACTTTTCTAAAGACTACAAGTTAGCTTGACTACTTCAATGGATTTTTTATAAGATATTCTAGCAAAATATTTGATCTCTTCTGAAGTGAGCGTTTAAATTAAATCCACAAAAAAATTAATTAAATTCAATTTGTATTTATTATTGTTTAGC
Source organism: Vesta saturnalis (assembly GCA_036346205.1). Lineage (NCBI taxonomy): Eukaryota > Metazoa > Arthropoda > Insecta > Coleoptera > Lampyridae > Vesta > Vesta saturnalis. The sequence continues at coordinate 636,105 of JARFJB010001993.1, forward strand.
GAAAAATTTATTTTTCTAAAAAGATGCCGATGCTAGTATTGTGTTCTAGATAGGCCATTAGGCTATCAATTTTTATCGCTACTTTGTGTTTTAGTTTAATACTATGTTAAGTTTGTAAGGAGCAATCTAATTAAGAATTTTTTTGTGTGCTCTACTGCGGATCAATGCAATTTAGGCTGATATTAAGATTTGTTGGAATGTAGTAAATTATTCGCCTGATCCTCTCATATGGATTGTATTCGATCTTTCCCATAAATCTTACTTTAAGGATTATTTAAAACTAAAATCCTATTTAAGGCTTGTAAGTCGTCAGTAGTGCCTTATATTTCCTTTGATATTCTTACGTGTAGTTACACAAAGGGCAACATGTAATAATTCTTTATTATTTTGTTACATTGATGAATGTTGATTTGAAATTAGATTTCTTTAGAAACTATTCAGAATTTAATGGTATTTTGTTTACAATTTGTTATATTTATTATTATTTCTCTCAAGATGTATAGTGTCGTACATTGATTTAATGACGCATAGCTTTGATCAAGTGAAATAATCTAGAAATGACATTCGATAATCTTACAGATGTTTTTGAAAGTATTTTGTAATCAGTAGTCAATAAGGATATTGGTACAATTACATATCGTTAAGTCCTCTATTTACATTACTGTTTTTCGATGTTGATTTGGGTAACTGTTTCATTTTAATTGCCGCTTGTGTCATTTGATAAATTTACTTTTTAAATGTTCCATTATGATAAATTGACCTGTTAAGGCATCTATCCCAGGAGCACTATTATTTTAAGTCAACGTATTGTTAATTCGTCTACATATGGTTCGTATATAGCTTTTCTCAGATGCGTATTAAGGTTTGTACAACGAACTAGATTTGACTTTATCGATTATTTGCCATATATTTTTCGAAAAGCCTGGTTCCTGACTAGGTCCAAAGGTTCAAAACCTCATCTTATGTCTCAAATTCGTAAGGTTGAAAGGAAAATTAATTTTTATTTAATGTTGGGCTTGCATTGAAATAGTTGACAACTTTGTTGCTATTAAAAGTTTTTCGCTTACTCGATGAATGTACCTTTTTTTTCTGATTAAATCGTTTATGTTTGCTGATTCAAATCCATTTCCGTTGTCTTGGTTGAACGTTTGTAATTGCTTATCTAAGATTTGAATGTCATGATTTCCTTTGTTTAGATGTCTCTGATGAACGTCACACTTCTTAATCTTCAGTTTAGTTGATCCACAAGATAATTACTTTGATATAGAGGCATTCCGACGACAGAAAATTTCATGGCTTCGATGAAATAGTTGTCGTCAAGTTAATTATTACTGAATTACATACGGAAATGTTGATCGTGGTGTAAAAGAAATAACAGAAAGTGCCATATATATGAGGAAGAACTATGAATCATAGCTGATATCAATGAAGGAATTAATTATTAGAACAGTATATTATATCGAGATACTGATTTGGATTCTTATATAATGTTTAAAATCCATTCCGTTATGAAGAAATCGCCAGCATTCTGCGAGATTGGCATTCCCTAAAGAAAACTGAACTTTTTGAAAATTCGATAGTTCATTTATCGATCCATAACTATCTCTGGATCTTCAATCTAGTCCTTAAATAGAATTCATGATTAATTGTTATTGATTTATATAATACTGACTATTTCAACTTAAAATTTGATAAAATTTGACTGAATTGACGTTGTGTGGCACATAAACATTAATAAGGTCCATCTCTATTGTTGATGGAGACTACTAATTTTTGTGCATACGACTGACTAACTGTGTGTTCGATTACGTTATCTTAAGTTCCTTAATCGCTATAAGTGTGCCACTATAGTTAGTATGTTATTATATATAGTATATTATTTTATATGTAGGTATATTGTATATTATATTTGAAGTAAGTATTATAGTAATTATATATTATAATATATATATATATATATATATATATATCATTCATTAAACTTTTAGCATTAATATAATTACTTTAATATCCGTTGATAAAATATTTAATGAATATGCAGTCAGAACTATATTTTGAACTGCGCTTCAACGATTATTTTATAGTATATCGGTGATATTGGTATATTATATACTAAAATATATTTTTATATAGTTTATTAACCTATTATATCGTTATATTATGCTTCATATATGAATACTTGGGATAACCTATATTATTAATATTATATTGGTCGACATTATTATATATATATTGCCTATTTATAATGGAGTATTACAACCTTCACAGATTTAAAAATATGTAAACATAATATATATTATATATGTTATTATTTTATATAATATATATTGATTTCTTCGTATTCTTCAACAACCGGTTGATTATCCACTATATATATATATATATGGTTTAATACTAGATTGACTAGGTAATAAATTAACCAGTTCATTTATAGATTATTGTACTTATATATTATATAATTCAATTTCATTAATATATATATTCCTATATTATGGTATAATATCGATATCATATAGATATTATATATAATTATATGGATTATTGAGGTCGTTGCTGGATATATCGCTTATTTATATTACTTACTATATATATAGTTATATATATCAACATACGTACATATATAGACTATATTGACCAATATATATACATATTATATATAGTAATATATCATCAATATAATATTATATAGTATTCATCTTCAAACGTGATTATATAATATATTGGTACATTTGAATCATATCATTATATAACAAATACTTGACGTCATAGCTATAAACATATAGTAATATTAAACTATACCTGCGCCAATAAATGATAATGGAGAAATTAACTTCAAATTAATCTTTATCAATTATGATTCAATTATGTCATATGATATAACATTATATAAAACTATCCATATATGCTGGAAGTATTAATATTTATGGCTAGTACTAATATTTCGTTTACATCAATTAAATTATTCTATAACGTTATTTACGATATTATATTGAATACTATAAATATAATTATATTATTCCATCATGACGCTATAAGGTATATATTAGGACTGACAATTATTCAAGCTAAAAGTCCATCAAATGCTGGAAATATAACCGCTTATATATATTAATAAAGAATAATTTGATGCAACATTAGAGTATAGTCGTGCATTGTTTATAAACTGGGAATTATCAATAGATATATGATTGATTCAGAACATACTGTTATTATAGATTAAAGTATAGTTAACCATTAATTTCTTATATATTAAAAGGTAAAATAACATTGCGGATAATGTAATAGTCAGAAAGGTGAAAGGTTAAAAGGTGATGATTAGGATTAATCGTTCATACACGTTATATTTAAATAACGATATTAAATAGAACATTTTTACCTATTTTTATACTGTTCCTTACCTACACAAAACAGAGTTAATCAAATTTTTTAGCGTCCTCCGCGTAAAAAAAACGAAATGAATTCTTAAATTAAATGTTTAGCTCAATATATCAGTACAAATTTGTTTTTCCAACACTTTAACTCGTGTTTGATTAAAAATAATAGCACTCCATACAAGACACGTCTGTACTCAACGATAGTGTTTGTGTGTGTCTGTATGTGTGTGTGCGTATCTGTATGTGTGTGTGTGTGTGTGTGTGTGTGTGTGTGTGTGTGTGTGTGTGTGTGTGGTGTGCGTGCGTGCGTGCGTGCGTGCGTGTGTGTGCGTGTGTGTGTGAGTGGGTGAGTGAGTGCGTGCTTGCATGCGTCTTTGAGTGTTGTTACACTTTGTTTTAACTATTTAATGCCATCATCCACATTTTTGAATTTGTTCCCAGCTTTCGGTATATTTGTTTCATAATCTCCCGTTGCTCTTTATGTTCCGAATTTTATGGAAAATGGCAGGTTACTTCTCCAGAAGAGTTTCTGAAGAGAAAGTTTGGGTTAGAGTGGCGTGTTCCACGCTGTCAAATACGATTTGACTTCCGATTCGTTTGAGGTTAAAGATAGTTCTCGTGAATGAAGGAAGAGAACTTTGAATTTTCCTAGTTTTGTAATTTCATCACTTAATGTGATTTATGAAAGCTTTGTTTAGAAATGGAGTTAACCTTGTCTTTATGAATTTTCTTCCGTTAAACGTCTTGACTGGTATATACTTAATTCATGTGGACTAGGTATACCATGTTTTCTATCTAAAAACTTTACTAAACTATGCTTCCTTTTAAATTAGAAAATTATTAACTTATAAACTTACCACCGAACTTTGATTTACTTTTCCTACAGTTCAATACATGACTAAAGGGTTATAAATAATAGTGTTTGTTTCTTCATTTTAGGACCTCGAAGGGAAATTATATATGTTACCTAGTCATTGACTGTTGAATATCTTTCTTTGTCTATTTGGTCATCTTTAATTTAATAACTACAACTACTTGGTTTGATCGGTTTTCCATTTTACCCGATTATTGTGTTTCACCTTCTTATTATGTGTACTTTGTTACAAGTCCAAACCGCACTAGGCGTCGTGTATGCTTACTAATGTAAGCGGGTTGCCAAGCCAGCTAACAGGGAGATGGGCGTGGTCGAAATAATAAGTAATAATGAATGATTAATCGCTCAAACACCTTACACCGATATTCAAACAGCTCAGTCCGGGAAAATATGTCTCTGTGTAGGCGCCACTCACGAATCGAAGTACTTTGCTAAAATAATTGTCTTAAGTGGTGTTAATTAACCCTACTTGATTGTGGAAAGTAGGATTGTGCTTACTCAGTAAACTCCACGAGGGTTCTAAAACAAACATCGTCCCAAACAATTCAACTCAAACTCAATATATTAGTTCTTCATTACAGATCGATAATTATTTTTAAAATTTACCAAAGAAAGATGTCATCGGCTTAATAATTGTTGCTCAATATAATAGTGATAAAGTGCTGCAAAGGTCAAACGAGAATAATCTGAGGTTTAATATTCCTACATGAACGATATCTTTAAATTTAATTTAATTTTATAATACTTTGAATCGTATTGACATTCGTAAATAGTAGTTTCAAAACTTGCTCTAGTTATACTTAATGAAATTTAATTAACAGCTGATCCGTCATTAGTGATGCGTTAATGAAACTAACATGAAATTTTGCAATCAACCTGGCAAATATAACCTTTCAGGTTGTTCATTAATTTAAAAGTCCAAAATATGCAAAGTTACATTTGGGTTGTCGAAAACTAGGGTCACCAATTAAGTAAACGTCACAAATGTTCTATAACTGGCTAAATAAACAACAGAATAAAAAGGTAACGATATATATTGTCCTGCTAAAATAATAAACAAATGTTTACTACACAACGCGTGGTTGATAAACCACCGTCAATCCAATTTTCATTTCAAAATTCTTAATACTAAAACAACCAATACAACTAACTCGAGACCGATTATCTTTGTCTTTCAACAATAATAATTATAACTTAGCAAATTACAATAACAAAGATAATGTGCTTACTAATTTTCAAGGTTCTTAAATTAATTCTTACTTAAAATTGTCCATTAACCTACGCTTTTCTTTCTTCTTCCCGTAACAATTATTTGTAGTCCATTGTATCCTTGATTGCCTGAAGGCCATAAATTGTCATTCCAAATTATTCCTTTCGTATCGAATAGTTAATTACGAGTGTTACTAATAACGTATATCTGTACACGTTTGGTTGTTTAAAGTGTTAAACTGTGGAATAGTCGTTCCTTAAGTAAACTTTTAATGTCCATAAAATTACCTTAATTGTGTTTAATTTAGTACCGAAAATTTCGCGTTTGACGTTAAAGGTGGTCCATAAATAAGTTTGCGTGACGTATCGTTACAAGAACGTGCTGCTCACTGCTGCGTAATAACTGTTATCTTTTATAACTGCGTACGCAGTTGCGTGCGTTGAAAATAAACAAACTAATTTTATCTTCAATCTCAATTTAATTAATTGTTTTATTTATGAATGTCTTATACGATTCATCCTTTCGGGTTACGCAGTTGTTTAAACAATGACTGCCTTAAATATTTTCACAAATATAACTCCAACTACCATTCTAATTTACATCACCTGTGCGCGTTTCTCCGATAAGCTGTGTGTAGTGTGTGCGTCAATCTCTGACTGTTCGTATTTATACTTCAGCCATCCATCTTTAAACATGTCCGTTCCTCGTGCTATTTCTCCAATGGTATTCTCGAATCGTGCGTTAGTCCGCTGATGCTACCATCGTACAACCACGCTTATAACTACAATACATCGCGTATTTGTCGTTCGTACAAATTTTACAATGCTTTATGTAGAAACCATTTTCGTCATGCATTCATTCAGTGGCCACTCTGGACCATTACAACTTTCAACGTTATCTCCAACATGCGCTCGATCTCCTTCCGCAACATTTGCAAAATAGTACCGTCTAAGGTCTCAGTCCGTGTATACGTATTTAAAACGTGATTGCAAATTACGAAAACGTTCTGAAATTAACAATTAAACATACCCAATCTTCTCTGCATATTTTCTAAAACATTCTACGTTATACTCATCGTCGGCAGATTACTGCGCTATCTGCGTGCGTTCGTCGCGTAGCACAGTGCAGTGCAGTAGCAACAGTCGTGCCGTCGAAAATTTCGTGTGCAGTGCGTGCATCAGAATCTATTTATTCCAACACCAATGTCTCTATAACATTCAAATACACGTATATAGAATAATATTTCTCCTAAATTTCCAGTGGCGTGTCACCCAACCTATACGTTGCATATACAAAAAAATTTTTTTCGTTAAATAATAGTGCTGTTAAAACGTAATACGTTTGTACTCGTATACAGGGTGCGTCATCGACTGAACTTATGTGTGTTCTGTAGCGTGCTTGCGATTTCGATATGCGGCTGAGTTATCAAAACTATTTGCGTGCGTGCTGCGTCGTGTGCGTTGCGCTGCGTGGTTCAAGTGCCGTCGCTTTAGTGATCTCTAGTTGAACTAGGCGCTATCCTTTTGTTCTGTCTGTAGCGTATTTCGGTCTGTGTGCAGGATCTTTCGTGCATGTTACATGCTGCGGTGTGTGCTGTGTATGTACTATCTTCGATAATTGCGAACCTGATTCTCAACTGTGCGTTTTATCCTGTTTTCGCGATAGAGAGGTTAACCTGAAGCTCTTCAACTTTCGTATTTAATCCTGTTTTCAGCGCGATAAGAGGTTATAAATTCCGTCTTTAAAGATATAAATTAATTATGTACTAAGGAATTTTTTGGTGGCACGCGTAATTTAGCAACAAAGAATTCCTACGATCGATTTTTTCACTATCTGAGTAACGATTAATTTTATAAGAAATTGTAGACATATTTCTTAAAGAAAGTTTTTCATAAAGTTTCTTAATATAAAACAAGCTAAGTTCAAAAATTTAATTAAGCATTGAAAATTCTTAGATTGTATTTGGACTTTCATACAAGCAGGCGGCTTTAGAATTATTTTTCAGTTAGAATTTGTATGTCTATTAACGTCTGACTGACACGATTATTGGCTTTGTTTTACAATATTGTCTATTTTCGCTATAAACGTATTAAAAAAGGGCATGCATAATTATACTAAAAAGATTATTAATAAAATTATTTCATTTCTTTTAATTTTCACTTTGTAAGTTGGAAGTTTGTGCATTCCTCCACACAGATATTTCATTTTGAATGTTTTTACGGGCCCAGGCCAAACGTGGTCTTCGACCGCTTAACGCCACTTGATTTATTCGCTATATCTTGTATGTCCCAAAGAAATTCGTCACTACAATCAAAGCTATAATCATTATATTTTTTAGCACGTATAAATATGAAACATCTTAAAATACTTTTAACAGCTTTAAAAAGAGAAAAAGAAAAACAACATTATATGCATTACTACTAAATTATTGCATTGTTGTAATTATTTGCATATTTTACACTTTTCTGTATTATTATTTAATATTCCATTGTGATGAGATTTCTTTTGTACAGAAAGCTCAAACATCAAGAAATTTTATAAACTTGCAAAGCACTTTAGAAACGAACATTTCAAATACGAAACTCCGCAATATAAGAAAGTGTACACGGTCAACAGTGAATAATATTACCCTAATACAATTTTTTAATTCTCTTCTAAATAAGAAACAAAGAATTGTTAAAATTATTATAATGTAGAAATTAAATAGAGTTAAAAATATGAACATAGCCTTATTCAAGAATAACATTGTTATCACGTTTTGAATCTTCATTATAATTGCAAAAATTTTCTTGCATAGTCAGATTTTACAGTAAATTTATTAACATCAAAACGAAAATTAGGATAATATTTACACTCGGGGAACAATACAATGAAAACTTTATGAGGTGATTCAAAATTACTGAATCATTAATGAACCTTTATGTTTGCAATTTTGTTCGTTCTAGCTAGTATACTTTGCATCCTATTTATTCCGGCTCTGATTGTTGGTTTAACATTATTCTGTAGTCTGCATGAATTTATGTAACGTAATTCGGTGAATATAGTCAACGTCATGTTTCCCTTCTAACCCTAATTAATATTTAATATTAGTTTGACAATAAAAATGTGTATTTGCGTAAATGAATGTAGTATAGGTGGCAAATAGTTCATTTAAGCAAAATATTGGTTTGAGCTTTTAAGCTGGTAAATACGTTTTTAATTAGACTCTTCACACTTTAATTTTACTTAATGCTTTTTAAAATTGTGATTAGTATCTTCATTCTGTAAATGTAAATGTAAAACAATATTTTCGTGATTTTTGAAAAAGGCCATACCCGTTTACAATAAAACACAACAATGAAATCAAGGCTTATCTGAAAAATATACTGCTTGAACTTACACTACACACGCCATGCTAGAATAGAGCGCCTCTGATTCAAATTCGTCAGCCTTTTTCGCACTAGCGCAGGGTGGAGTAAAAAGTTAAATACAGGAAGTTGAAGTGATTAGTGATACAAAAATTTCTTTTACTTAAGGCGACTATTTGTCCCGCATTATCCGGGACAGTTCCCTTTTTAAACATACGATTTCGTATATGCAATTATTTTAATAAATTACGTGAATATTTTGTATTCATAAAAAAGTCCCTTTTTTTCCCGTTTATGACGTTTGATTGTTGAGAAGGAATTTACTCAAGGTCTATAAACCATGAAGGGGATAGCGCGACCTTCAAATAAGATACAATAAGGTGAAATCACAAGTACTGCAATTTACTGGACTTTCCAGCACATTTGTTGCCTAGTGTTGCCGTTTGGCAGCGTGATTCATTATATGCTTTTGAGGGTTGAAACTTGCAACCGACAAGTTGCAAGAAGTAATGAGTATGTTTATATGTAGTTAGTTTTTACATATTTTTTTAATTTCGTGAAATGGTTGAAAAGGTTTAGGGAATATACAACTATATTAACTTCAAACAAAATAATAATTACTTGGAATATTCTAGGCTAGGCGTTAATAGAAGTAAATTTACTTACAACGTTTCATTCCTTTCAGGCGAGGATTTTCGCTTGTAGAAGCAATGGATATTGCTTTAAGTGATAATACTGACGCACATATCATAGAACCTCCAGATCCTAACGTATATGCCGATGAAGATTCAGGAAATGAGGATACTGGCTGGTAAGCAAAATTAATTCTTACCAAATATATTTCGTTACTATGATTATTGTACTAGTTACAGATTGGTGGATAATTTATCAAGACACCTTCGGTCAAATGCAGAAATTTTTCTTGCTGATAACGAAAGAATCGGCATAGATTATGAGTCTATAAGTAATACCAATTTAGAACTTCAAACAACTCAACAAGAAATATCATGTTCGGTTGAAGCTGGCACATCATTGGGTAACAATGTCGAAAAGTGTATTTCAGAACGCAAAAATGCAACAGCAATGGGAAAAGGGTGCCGATTTTTGTTGTGGGAAAGCAATACCATTTCCAGATCGCGTTTATGATAAATTTATAAATGCCAGCAGCGGATGCCTTTGAGTGTTCCATGGACCAAGAAGTAATCGGCTACATAGTGAACGAAACAGGACTATACGCCCTGTTTATAAGCTGTGTTAGTAGATACAATAATTTATCTTCAAAACGATCGTACTGGGATTCAAACGATGACATGCGAAATCAAGCCATCTTCCAATCCATGCGAAGGAACAGATTTATTGAAATTTGTCGTTTTATTAATCTCAGCGATAATAAAAAAAATGAATAAGAATTATAAAACATGGAAGATACGCCCTATGATGGAAAGGTCCATTGTAAGCTTTGTTTCAGAGAGAAAACTGACCTACATCGAATGTATGGTAAAATATTTTGGAAAGCACAGTTGTAAGAAATTCATCAGGAGAAAACCAATCAGATTCGGCTATAAAATTTGAAACCTGCATAGGAAGGATGGGTATCTCCTAAATTTTGAATTGTATTAAAGTCAAAAACCTAAATCGAATTCCAACTACGAGAAATAATTTGTTAAAGCCGTGAGTCCTCTGTTAGTGTTATTGAATGAGATTCCTGTATTTAGGATCTTTGGGATATACAGCTATAGAAACTATAAGAAATAATCGTATCTCAAAGGATTGCCTAATACTATCAAAGCAAAATTTTTAAAAAAGAAAGAAGCTATTTTGAAATAGCTATTGAATAGAATAACGGACTACTATATGTTAGGTGGATAGATAATTCAGTGGTTGCAACGATTTCATCTAACTGTGGCACTAAAAGGTTAGCTAACGCAAAAAGGTATCCTAATAAGCAAAAACACAGTATTGTCATACCTCAGCGACAATTGATTTAAAAATACAATAATTTTATGGGAGATACCGATCAAATGGACTAGAATTTAAACTGTTATCGAATCAATATTAGTGAAAAAAGTTGTGCTGGTCGCTTATTACCTGAATGTTGGATGTGGCAATGCAAAACTGCTGTATTATTCACAACAAAGCAAATAATAAAAAATTTCCCGGTTATAATTCAAAAGGGAACACATATATGATGAGGTACAAAATCCACCAAAAGGTCCGAGCCGATATTTTTCACCAGGGACGTTACTGGGTAGTAGAGTTTTAGGTGAAGTAAGATTTGATAAATTAGATCATTCTGTGCAACACAAATGTGAAAAAGAAGAAACGATGCACCACGCCTAACTGTAAGTCAATTATTCGGACAATGTGTTCTGAATGTAATGTAGGTTTATGTTTAGATTGGTTTGTACCTTATCGCAGACGATAATATGTTCCTAAAAGCGTATACTTTACCTTTCTATTATTTGGCAACGGCTATTTTCACAGCAGCCGTTCATGAAATTTTAAAATTCTTGCAGTTTAATGCCTAATAAACTTATTTTTAATAAAAATTTAGAAACAAAAATCTAAAATTTAAAATTAAAAAAAAATCGGGCTTTCATGGGTTAAATAAATAGCACGCGATTCAGCTTACGAAGCAGTATTAAGAATCAAGTCTAGCGTGGAAAAGATTCGCTTACGACGGTAGTTGTACGTGTGAAAAATAAGATTGTCGGTGCTTGTAAATAAATATGCCGTGAATAGCTCGTTAATTAAGATCAAGTGTTTATAAATAACTGTTTTTAAATAAATAGTCGGTAGAGTGTAGCGTGTATCTAGGACCATAGAAAATAAAAAAATGACAATAAAAAGTGTATATTCAATAGAGGTTTGGAAAGTGAATATCCATTTATTAAAAGACAACCTGAGATAGCAATGCAAATGCTTAACATATTTTGCACAGTTTTAACTTACACATGGTGGTAAAGCGTATCGACACTAGCGTAAAAAGGAAGATATTGCTGCTTCTAGTAGTAACAAACTGTCATATTTTTTTCGTAATTATACATTTCGAAATGATCAAAAGCTTACTACGATTGAATGGGTCATACGACAATAAATCTTTTCGTTCTATGGATTGCACTAGTAAGCTAATAAAAATTTCCTTTCAATCAAAAATTTGCAAAAAAGAACCATTAAGCTCCATACAAAATGATCTCTGAACCGTCAATTTAACAATCCATGCCGATTTTTTAAATCACGAGAGCGTAAAAATTTATCTTATACTCGTAATATATTTTATGAAAGACAAGGGTATTAAAGTAACACTATTGGAAGTTCAAAATCTTTCAGATGAAACTTTAAACATTGTATCCGAATATGTTCTAGTATATTAAAACGGTTGACAACAAAAGTAATGGCAATCTACGCTGATAACATAAAGTACAATTGTTGTAGAAAAGGCCTTTGATTGGGATGAACTGTGCTGTTGATATCCTCACAACTTTAGTTAAACATCAGCAGACTACTTGCCTATTGACATCCAAGCTATTAGTGTGGAAATGTATGGCTATATCTACATTTATACTGTTCGAGTTGAACAATTAAAAGAATTTTGTGTTTGTTATTGCAAGAAGATATCTCACCGCACAGGAATTATGCCGCATTCTGCATGATGATCCCTCAGGTAGTGACGAAAATGTAACGGCCTAAGACCAGAAATATTCGTAGAATGAGGAAGAGATAATTACCCAAATCGATCATGAGACCGACCCAGAGTAGGAGTATGTTCCAGGAGATAGCGACAGTAAAGACTCTGGTGGTACAGTGGATATAGATAGACATAGTTTTTTTACTGGTAAGGGCAAAACATGTAAGTGGGCCAAAGTGTAGCCGCAACATCATAAACCAAAAGGAAAAACATTTGTAAGAGGGCTCATTTCAGAAATTTCTGCATTTGAAGAACTTATTAATGCGAATATGATAGAAAGAGTTGTATTTTATACAAATATGTATACAGAATCTAAATAAGCGAACATTGAATATTCAAGAGAGAGGGATGCCAAACACGCTACTAAGAGTGAAATAATGGCTTTATTGGGACTCTTGTTAATAATAGGGACCAAAAAAGCAAATGATGTAAATGTTCAAAATTATGTGCTAGTTATGGATCAGGATTAGAAATAACAAGGCAAGTTATGAGTTACAAACGATTGTTGTTTCTTCTAAGCTCGTTTGATAATCGTAACAGCGGAGAAGAAAGAAAGAAAACAGACAAGCTAGCTGCAATAAGGCACACATATGAAAGTTTTGCAGAAAATTGTAAAAACTCTTATACTTTGGGGCAATATGTTGCAATCGACCAGAAGTTATAAGTTTTGAGGGCACTGTAGTTTTATACAATACATACCGAACAAGCCAGGTAAGTATGGTGGAAAAATGTTTGTGTTGGTTGATGCCACGATTCATTTTGTAAACTAATTTGAAATTTATTGTTGTCAGAAACTTGAAGGGCATTATGGGGTATGAAACTCACCTACCGATATTGTGCTGAGACTCGCTGAACATACAGGCTCAAATAATTTTTTCACCAGCTATTCATTAGCCACAACACTGTTATATAAAAATGTAACATTATTAGCATTTTGAAAAAGATTAAAAGGGAAATCCCACCCGAATTTCTACCAAATAAAACTAAAAGAGAAGGCACGTCGTTATTTGCTTATTAAAAGACGTTACATTGGTATTATACACCAAAGAAAAAGAGATCGGTTTGTTATTGTCTTGTCAACGATGCACGATACTGGTGTCATTGATCTGGGAACACAGAAGCCCGGGATAATTCTAGATTGTAATGCCACAAAAGGAGAAGTAGATATTGTGGACCAAATTTTGGAACATACGCAGTAGAAAGAATAACTACAAGGTAGCCGGTAGTTATGCTTTCTCTATTACGGAGATGACGGGGATAAATACCCAAATACTTTTCAATTCCAATCCACATAGCCAGAATTATTCCAGGCGAATTTTCCTAGAAAAACCTGTCCTTTTCTAGGACGAAACCGGTTCGGAGTAGGGAAATGTCTAAAACGTCTTCCACAAGAAACTCAAGTCTTTTGCCAAGTATATAAAAGTGCAAGATCTTGTCACAAAGGAGGTGCAACGAAAGAAGGTTGAACGGTGCAGTTTATGTGGACGTTCAAAAAAAATACAACATCCAGATGTAGTATTTGTTATAATTTTATTTGTAAGCAATACGCCCGATGGATGATTAAAACAACAATTAATAGAACGGGAAAATGAAGTCTTTTGCCAAATAAAGTTGTCATTATGCCGTAGCTTTGGTAAATTAAGGATAAGGCCTAGGCGCAACTCACTTTAAAACATCAGTGACCATGCTTTATACCACCAGTATAGTTTATTTGGATAAATAGACGCAATGCTTTAATGGTTCGCAGGTGTCTGCTGTATTGCTACAAAAAAAAATAGCCTTGCGGCCAGATCTCGGAAAATCATTAACTGTTTTTCAGAAACAACACCCTGAGATTCATGTAGACGATTCGGAACTTTTTGGTGAAATTGTGAGCATTAAAACGTATACAACTAGTCAAAAATAAAAGGTGGAGAGCAGGTTCTGTTTCTACTGGTCAACAGTGAGTCGAGCCACATACAACAACATATTAAAATTGTTGAAGTGTGCATATCTTTACCGATATCCAACTGCGACACGGAAAGGATTTCTTCTATGAATCAAATTTGGACCTGCGAAAAAACTAGGCTTACTGTAAGAACTTCAGAAGAACTTTCAATGGAAAAACGTAATTTTGAAATGAATAGCCTTGTTTTTTCCAAATATCTTACGAATAGTGCATGCAATGAAATAATATACAAACGAGTAACGTTTCGATTACAATTTTTTACACCATTGCATAATGACATGGGGCGCCTAAAAATTTACCATAAACAACCACTACATTTGTCACTTATACTACAGAGCATTAAAATCGTAATTTTGTATCTGATTTAAAACAAATTTCTCCCTCTCTTTGCCCTTACCGAGGAGTACTTAATACCCCTACTACACTTCGGGTGACGCGTCCATGTCCCATATTTCCTTTTTAAATAGATGGCCACCTTATGCTTTACTAAGTTATAACTTTAGCACAAATTTCATCGAAATCAAATCTTTAAAATCCAACGGAAAAACCATCCTCATGTGATATTCACTATTCTTACTTGAACAGTGATTGATTTACATATTTGTATGTATCTACCACAAACACAAAAAATTAAATCAATCAAATGATGCCCTTGAGTTGTCCAGTCATCTATAATTGAAACTTGGACAGGGGCCATTCGGAGATAGGGACGAAGTTGGTACCGTTAAAACTTTTTTAACACTGGCGGATAGTCTAAGTAGTTTAATGCGTTTATTCACCTAATTTATATGCAACTCTAAGCAATAAACAGAACCTTAACTTCTTAACATAAATAATAAACAGAAACATAATTTGATAAAGAAGCATAAATTTCAATTTCAAATAGATGAATCTACCAAACAGTTACTGTCTAGAGGCATATTTTAGTCGGATTTTCCTAGCGAGGGCGTAAGAATATTTTGACATACTGGAACATGTTAAGATGTTGTTGGTGGTCAAAAAATATTTGTTTCGAGTTATTGATGCAGATTGATACCCGCAAAATGGCTGTGGAGAATTTATTTTTAAAATTAACGCAACCGAATAATGTTTTGAAGACAGAATAAAATATAATCTGAGCCTTTAAATGTAAGGTTTATGCAATAAGTAGGATGTAATATAAAATCAAAATTTTACTTTTAATTTTAATTTTAGTTTATTTTAATTTTAGGACAAAATAGCATTGAAAATAATCAAATTTTGCACATACGCCAGACAAAAAAATTTAGAACTTTGTTTTAAGTGTTTTATTGATTGACTTAAATGTTGAGTTTGGGCATGACGTAAATGTTGGGTTTAGATATTATGTTTTCTTTATTTTAAAAATGGCGTAGATTTAAAAGTATTGGCTACGTTGGGTCCATTGCAGATTTTTTGTAAAGCTTAGTGTAGATGAATTATTGCTGTTTGCTGCCATAACTCTTATTGGGGATGAAACGTAAGGTAAAGTTAATTTTGTATTGAGTTGGAAATTGTTTGTGTTGCGAAACTTTTCCAATTTAAATAGTTTTGATTTGAAATAAGCGATAACCGCTGTGCTGAGTGAAAATTGTGTACAAAAAAATCCACGAGATAGTAAAAGAAACTTTTACTGATCCTTTACAACTAAATAAAGATTTTATATATTGTAAATTAAAATTAACACTGTGTTAAATACTATTAATTCCGATATAAGTCAGTAAACAAATTAAGTAATCGATCTAAGCGATGAATGATGAAAATGGTCGTAGAACAATTTACCGCCTACATGGCTAGGGCATGGAGTTTGACGTTCTGACTTTCATTAGTGGGTGCTAGTATATACAGGTTGAAGGATTAATTAATGGAATTAAAACCCGTTTAAAAGGATTATTAAACTTATAAGGCCAATTTTGTATGTTGTTGTTTAGTAAAGGTTGATTATCCTAAAAAGGGGCGATTGCCATTATTGTAATTTTAATCAGGCTGTAGGGGCAATCAATTCTAACCACTACCTTTTTTTGTTAGTCGGTTACCATCTAGTACGAAAAAACTTAACTGAGGTATTTTTCTTGTTGTTTTGTGTTGCTTTATTGCAGAAAACAATGCGCATTTACATTAATATTGAAAAATTGTTCTATTGTAGTTAATCATTCAACTAACTTTTTTATTTCTTAATTTAGATTTTGTACCACTAACTAAGCTTTTTTATTTGGTAACCTACGACTTACATTTTGAATTTCATAAAGTTCTTTTTTAAATACTATTTTACATCGTTTGCTTACACCTTCTTGGTCTACTTTGTTATCTAGGGTTAGAATTAGTGTTTCTGTCTCTGCGCCTAAAAAAACTAAATTAGAAACTAATAACGTTATCTGTACTAAAGCAGATAAAGGTAATAGCATTATAAATATACTGGAAAAGTTATAAAATTCTTAAAAGACAATAATATCCAGGGATGTAAAGTCAAGCTGTCATCTCTTATAACTAAAGTCAAAAATTGTTTAAAGAACTCTCAACACTTACTACATAAAAAAACTGTTTGGTCATTAACACCTGATTTCACATTAGTTCCTAGACTGTATGCTTTAATGAAGACCCATACATTACACAATATTAATGATACGCTCATCAGTCCAGTAGTGTCTTTCTACAATTCTCCGGTATATAATTTGGCCAAACGGATTAATGAATTTATAAAAAGTTATATTACAATAGAGTTTAAATACTATTAAAAATACTATTAAACACAATTTGGTAAGTAAATTAGTATACTACTTTATATACGTTGATGATTGCCTATGATTTTGGTCTGGATCTATATAAGAACTTATAATTTTGTTGACGATATTAGTAATGTACACACTAATATAAAATACACATTTGAAATTGAAGACGCACACCAAACTAACAACTTATTAGACCTAAAAATTACTAGATGCAATAATCGACATAACTTTAATATACACAGAAAACCTACATACACTGGAGTAGTGGTTGACCAATTGTGTAATCATCCTCATTCACATAAACTAGCGGCCTTAAGTAGTACGGTACAAAGAGATAAATCGACGTTCAAAAAAGAATTAAAAACCATAAAATATATTAGTTGGAAACATAATTTTTCACCTCACATTATAGATAGGTTAGTCAGTAGAATTAGAATTAGAAAAATAATTTAAAGCTAATATATCCTACTACAAAAATAAGGTAGATTGCAAACGATGTAGTTCACTTATCTTTATATCTCCATTTGTTTATAGAATTCGTAATGTCCTAAAAAAGTACGATTTAAATATATCGTTTAAAACTAATGATAATACTGGCAAACATCTCATTACCAATAAAGATAAAATAGACCCATTATTAAAATCTGGTATTAACCAAACTAAGTGTGACTGTTAAGCATCTTATGTTGGGCGTACCTTGAGAAACTTCAAAACTAGGTAATCTGAACATCTCAGACACATCAAGAAAAACTCGATATATCATTGTTCGCAAAACACATTTTAGATGCACAGCATAATTTTGATTTATGTAAAAACTTTAAAATTTTACGTGTATGCGGAAAAAGTTTAGTTTTAAACAATCTGGAGATTTTAGAAATATTACGTAATAATAAAAATTGTAAGGTTGTGTTGACGTACCCTGTACGTAAGATGTTATAATGACGTGTATTACGTGTGTTGAGTACGGGGGTAATGAGCTTGAACGGAAAAAAATTTTTTTTTGTTGTGTATATGCATAATGTATGTGGGTGGATGATTGTTATAGAGACATTGGTGTTGGAATAAATAGATTCTGATGAATGTAAATGTGAAGAGAAATGTGTCGATGGGACAATAATGTCTTGCTACTGTTGACTACTGGTTAAGGAATGGAATGTTGGAGGATAAAGGAGTAATCTTTGCCGGAAGATGTGAAGGTATAAGTATAGAATGTTTTAGGAAATATGTAGAGAAAGATTTGGTATGTTTAATTGTTGATTATAGAAAGTTCTCGTAATGTTGTGCAATCAGTATTGAGAATACGTGTACGTATATGGGATTTGAGACCTTAGACTGTGCTTATTTTTGCAAATGTTGCGGAAGGAGGATGAGCGCATGTGAGAGATAAACGTTGAAAGTTGTGTAATGGTTCAGAGTGGCCACTGAATGAATGTGATGACGAGAAATGGCTTCTCCATAAGGTAATTGTAAAATTTGCAGGTAAGAACAAACATGGCGATGTATAGTAATTACAAGCGTGTTTGTCAGAGGTAGCATCAGTCGGCACTAAGAAAGTTTGAGTGAATACCATTGGTGAATATAGCGAGAAGACATGTTTAAAGATGGATGGCTTGAGGTATAAATAGGAAAGTCAGAGATTGACGGGGGCTTTTTGGCTTTTGCTTTTGGTGGATGTCGGTGAGAGCTCGGTGGAAGACGCGCACGCGAGGTGAAGTGTGACCTAAGAATGGGTTGACTTGGAGTTATATTTGTGAATAATATTGAAGGCAGTCATTGTTTAAACAACTGCGTAACCCAAAAGGGGATGAATCGTATAAGACATTCATAAATAAAACAATTAATAAAATTGAGATTGAAAATAAAATCACTCAATGGCTATTGTGCTGTTGAATTATATTCTTTGATACCATCTCGAGCTATCTTTGCGAAAACACTGTTTATTACATCATCAGTATGCAGTACAAATTCACTTGTCGTACCAAATGGGCGAACACATTTTCTACACGGCTTCTAAACTCTGGAATGATCTCCCCAGTTCCTGTTTTCCTCTCACTTATGATATAAGAAAATTTAAGGTATCTGTTCATAGGCATCTATTGGCAATTCATTATCCTTCTATCCATCCTCCTAAGTGTTCCTGAGTGCTTTAGCACGATAGGCCAAATTTAGCCTGTTCAGGTCCACAATCATAAAAAAAAAGCTCTGTAATGTTCACGTTCAGTAGATGAGCAACTGGTAGCTTTTAGAGGCCTTTGTCCTATTAGACAGTACAACGCGTATAAAAATGCTAAATGCGGAGTCAAGATTTGGACTTTATGCGATTCTGTAGCTGCTTATGCATATAGCGTGTAAGTTTACCACGGGAAAAAGGAAAGTGAACATCCAGAGAAAGGTCAAGGTAACAACGTAACGTGTGATAATTTTTTACCTCGTACGATCTGGGGCCGATGCTATTGAAAAGGAAAATAATCATGCTTGGCGCTATTTGCAAAAATAAGCCTAAGTTGCAGCCGCATTGGTCTGCAACGGGAAAGAAGTTCTTTCTTCAAAATTGTACTTTACCAAGGATACGTCGATAGTTTCCTATATTTAGAAACGGAATAAAAATGTTACACTCATCAGTAGCATACTTTACGGTAACTTAGTATGTAACCAAGATAATAAAAAGCCGTTTATGTTTTTAGATTACAACAAAACTAAAGGTGCTGCAAACACGTTAGGCAAGTTAACAATAACATATACATGCAGACGGCACTTTAAAAGGTGGCCAATGACTACCTTTTGCAATATCATGGACGTTTCAGCTTACAACGCTTACGTTCTGTGGTGTAAAGTAACTCCAAACTGGAACCCTGGAGAACTTACAAAACGACAACTATTTCTTGAAGAACTGTGTAATTCCTTGATCACTCCATTATTGCAAGAAAGAAAACGACTCTCTCGAAGAATTCCTGCAGCTGAAATGGTTATAAAGTCACGCTCTTCAACCAGTAGTGCCGAAGTAAGGGAAAAATCAACCACAACCAAGCGTGAAAGGTGTAATTTGTGTCCCTCTTCAAATGATAATAAAACTTGGTATGTTTTGATTACTCAAAATACCTATGTAAAACTCATGAATATTACTATTGTCAAGACTGTAACAAATTAATGTATATACCTAACTAGTACGTTTTTTAGATGTTCTTTACATAGCATTTATAATAATACGTAATAAAAATAAGATAACGTAATAAAATGTAATAAATAATGAAGACTACATCTCATTTCTTACTATTATTTAATGTTATATCAATTTAACGACAACTATAGGCTCCCGGGTCATAATGACCTGAACATAATAAGTCAAACCAAAAGGTTAACACAATAGGAGGGTTAAATAAACAAAAACTTGAAAAATATATTCGCAGTCACAAATAGATTTATAATAACCACTCCATTTTTTACTTGATAACACATAAAAATGGTATTTTTCCTTTATTCAAAATGTGTAGGCAGCGGACCGCAAACATTTTGTTATTGTAATAAACGTTTGTCAAATAGCCATTATTACCGCGATAGAAAAGATAATTAGTGGATTTTTTATATCTTGATAATACGTCGTAATTTGCTAATGTTTTCGGAATATTTTATTTTATGTAAGAAATCTAGGAATTTGTGTAACTGATATTTGGCTAAGGGTTAAAAAACACACGTTGTTTCATAACTAATTATGTCGGTACACACTACAATAAAACACGTCTTTGTTTGTTACTAGGAAATTTGATATTAAATATTGGGTTTCTTACGGTCAAATGCATATTTCTTAAATTAAGATTTCGTTCTGTTAGAAATACGAAAAATGTTCCCACGAAATAATTTCTTGTTTCTTTTATTATTATTACTTGCAATAACGGGGGTTGATTTTCGTGGGTAAATATAGTTAGTTTGAAATCGGAGGGAAAGGCAGTTGCTGTTGGAATATTGATTGAGCCGGATTGCATTTATTTATTTTAATTAAACGCTCCGTTTGTAAATCGTTCATCCTATAAATATTTTGTCGTGTACCTTTTAGCAAAACTTTTCTTTTAGTGTATGCTTTAATGTAAATTTTTCCAAGAATTAAACTATAATTAATCGCCGCGGCGCCGAGTTCTAAATCGCGTGTCTTAACTCGTTGTGTTGGTGGTAAACTGTTTAACTAAAGGGAATGTATTCAGGTGTAAGTAGGTATTTTTATATAAATAAAAGCTCAACGTAAATAATTTTACAAGCCTACGTAACGTATTAAAAATCAAACATTGCCTTGCAAAGGTATCTCATTCACACCCGAGCTCATTAAGCTGAAATTTGCTAAAAGACAGTACAGGGCTCCCTCACTCTTGTATTTAGGTGAATTAGCATTGTTGTTTATTATTTATATTTATATTTGTGTAGAGGGCCTTGAGAACAGATACAGGATAAAGATCTTTAGTTACAATTGTAATAGTTAATTGCCGAGTGTTTCATACTCCCGTGTCCAGATGATCATTAATCACCTGGAATTTTATTTTTATTGTTGTATAGATTAATGGGTTACCGAAGAAAGGGGCGGCGTATTTTTTACCACACTCAAACATATGTCGGTCACGATGTTATGACCTATTTACCACCTACCCTTGTAAGGCTTTGTTTTTAAATAGTTCTTTTTGTCAGTTTGCTTAAGTGGCATTGTTTTCCTGCGAACGGATTCCTCTTATATGTAATTTATGGTAAATTTACGTATGTATTTTGTGCGTTAGTAGTCATTAAACAATGGTGTACTTGTAAATTCCTTGTCTATTTTCTTTTGTACTTGCCTTTACCTTATTATCAGCTATGCAATATTACTGTTGTTGTATTTTACATGTATCGTAATTTTATTTATTTATAACACAATTGTGGGTGTCACTACATGGGTTTTTTTTATTTTGTGTATGTGTAGCTAATCTGCTCGTTACTTATTTTTCTTTAAACGTAATAATTTTATTCGCACTTTAACCTGATTTAATGGTGTTTTGTTATATATTTAACCCGTTCTTTGTTTTTCGTGTTATTTGATTTACTGTACTTGTGCAATTACTTATTTATGAATGAAGTGGGTTTTATTTATGGTACTTTTCCACAATAGTACATTAACGGATTGAACCATCATTGCGGAAAGCTCGTTAATTTTAAATTGGGTAGTTTCATTGTTTACGTTTCCCACATGATGCTTAACCCCACCTACAACGTACCTACTCCTAGACGGCCAATTCTTTTGGTAAGATTTAGGGTTTTCGAGTAATTATATATCAGACTTGTAAGTAAATTCTAATGTTTTAATTATTGCCTGAAAAATCAAAGTAAGGCAGTCAATTAATTTCAGTAAAAGTAACATTATTGTCAGTCAAGTCAAAATAACTCACTTAGGGTTTGTTTTGTACTTGAATGAGCATTGTTGCAAATAAGTTAAAATTACACTTTTCAAGATAGGGTACCCGGGGACGCTAAAACGGTTCATTTTATTTTACAAAAAGAAAAAATACGTGTATTAAAATTTAGAATTCTTAGGGACTTCGACTAGGGTATTCAGCGAGGCGCAGCGAGTTCTGTGAATGGTATACCAGACAATGTGCAAATAATGAGCAATTATCATATAAATTCATTTGATCGGATGAAAGTCAGGTGACCAATAATTGAACTTTCAACAGAAGAAATGCTATTGGGCGAAAGAAAATCATAGATTTTATAAAGTGCGCAATATGTGGCTGCAATGTTCGGAATGCGAATAATAGGTACATTTTGTCATAACAGATCTTTAAATTCTGAACACTACGAAAATTTTTTAGGAAATGAAGTAGAAGCAGCTTTAGCTGATTTAATCTCAAGATGATATTGAAATTATTAGTTTTTACAAGACGGTGTTGCGCACTAATTCCAGATCCATCCAGGAATATGTATCCGCAAGGTTTCCATGAAGATGGATTGGGGTATATTCTAGAGCAAGATAGTCAGCTCGATCCCCCGATACAACACCTCTTGACTTTTTTCTCTAGGTATAAGTCAAAAATTATATTTACCGACACAATATTGAAAATGGTATCAAGTGCGGAACTTAGTTCACGAAACATTTGAAAGTGTTACGCCTCAAATGCTTCGAATTGTATTGAATTCAGCTCTAAGACGGTATTATTTGTGTTTGGAAAATAATGGAGAACCTTTTGAACAACTACTATAAGACTTATAAGTAAGTAATTCCTCCTTTAATTTACACTAAAAACAAAAGGAATAAGTAGTTTTTCCTTTACCGTCAATTTGTTTGTTTATATTACCTGCTAATATTAAGAAACTGTATTATAATATGTGTAATGATCATACGGGAAAATTACTATATCAACTTCCTAAAAATGCAGGTCTGTACTAAAAAATTTCGTAATGATGGTCCATAACAGGTTCAAAACGCGATCAGACCATCAATTGTGATACATTGCTGGATTTGTAATAAAAAAACCTTTCAAAATTTCAGGCCCGTATTTAAAAAAATAAGTTGATGGCTATAAAAATAGGAACCGTCCGATTGAAAAACTGACTAAGCCACGCTGAGCCCGTAACAATCTGCTATCAAAAAGTGTTTGTATTTTTGCTCTAGCCTTTGTAATAACGCCAGAAAAAAATAAAATGGAAATTTAAAAAATTCAATTTGTTTCAAATATCTCAAAAACAATAAATTACGCAAACGCTTTTTGTTGTGTCATTTTATTGGTCCCCTAATTACTTTTTCCCATTGAACCGTAGTTGTATCTATTACCACTTCCGAGATTCCCATAGTAAGAATTCTTGTCTTGGACACTGTGTATAGAACTATTGATGTAAAGCAGAGGAAGTGTGCGGTTTGCAAGAAAAAAAAATGTTACGAAGCACTTGTTTGTAAAAGGCTAGTGTGACGGAAATCCAATATATTGTATTTTTTTGAGGACCGTAATTTATTTACCAAACGTGCCACGATCCCCAATTAGGGATTTAGTAAATATGTATACTAGCGATAAATATATTTTTCATGAAAATATATTTATCGTTGTAATGGGTAAACGTGGGGGTGTGATCACAAACGTCATCCAAAAAGCCGTAAATGTGGTAGCAGCCTGGTGTTCCGCAGAAAGGTTCTTTTGAACCTTTGGAACGAGGATCAATGCTCTGGTACACAGACGGATCCATAATGAAAGAGGGGGTAGGAGTGGGAATAGTGGGCCTAAGTGTAGGACATCCCAATCCCTTGATAACACACCCTCCATTATATCAGAAATATGTGATATAGGTCTGTGTGCCCGCAATTGTCTCAACAGATGTCTGCGAGGTGCAAGAATGTATATAAACTCAGACAGCCAGGTAGCCCTAAAGGCACTAAAGTCCTGTACTTGTGAGTCAAAAAATACGTGGGACTATGAAAAATTCCTGAAGCAACTGGCCAAAGGTAATAAAGCTACCTTGAGATGAATTCCAGGGCATGAAGGGATAGAATCCGACGAAGTAGCTGGTCGTCTTGCTAAACAAGGCGCAAAAGCTCCCTGTTACGGAACCGAATCATTTTTGGAAAACCTGAAAGCCACGCAAAGATGGAGATCTGTAAATGGGAAAAAGAGGTTAACAACACTACTGGAGAAATACTCCAGACCAAAGACAAGCGGAACTATTTATATCACATTCGC
Source organism: Vesta saturnalis (assembly GCA_036346205.1). Taxonomy (NCBI): domain Eukaryota; kingdom Metazoa; phylum Arthropoda; class Insecta; order Coleoptera; family Lampyridae; genus Vesta; species Vesta saturnalis. Next base: position 660,954 of record JARFJB010001993.1, read on the forward strand.
CTAAATTATCTGAAAAGCCACTAGAACTTCAAATGTCAGACATAAGGCTAATAACTAGCTTCTTAACAGGTCACTGCACTCTGAGATACCATCCCTAGGCAAAATCCAGGTTGAGAACTGTAGATTTTGAAATATTGCAAAGGAAACTGCAGAGTACATACAATGCGACTGCATAGCCCTAGCCCACACCAGAACCAAATACATAGAATAAGAAGAACTAATGCCCGGTGACATAGGTAACACAAATCCAAAAGAGATGTTAGCTTTATTAGAAGCCTAGACTTAATGGGAACGCATAGATGCAGGATCATTCACAAAAGATTTTACAGGACTCAGTGAAGAAAGGCTTTTCAGAGACAACCGACCCCGTAACAATAATCTACAATCTAGCCTAATATGACCACTAACTATATCGTCTTCATCTAATGATCCACATGGTGTATAAGTGTTATTTGAAATGATTCTCTAATAGTTGCGTATTGAGAAACACGCCTTAATAATTGTATCTATCGTTTCTGGTAAGCATTATATAGACTTTTCGAAAATCCGAAATCTACTATCCAGAATTCCGAAAGCATTCTCTACTATCCTTTTGTCCCAAAAAGGCGATAATTAAACATTTTTTTGCTCCTTTGAGAGAGCCACTTTTGAATACCGTTTCATTAGATAAGTTTTTAGCGGGAATGCATCATCACCTACAAGGAAACCACCATGTGGTAATATACCACTCTCTAGTGCCTTAGATACTTGACACGTGTAAATTCGCCTTTATTGAAATCAAGAATTTAGCAGGATTGTATCTTAATATCTATGAAACTTGCATATATTTGAACCCTTAAGATAACTTTGCGGATAAAATGTTCGTTTCACGGTACCGTTTTTTTCGTGTACTAAAGATCCACCATAAAGGATAGTTAAAATAAAGAGAAAACATAATGTGGAGAAATCATAAAGTATAAGTTATTTATGTTACGAATTGCTTATTTAAAATTTTGCATCGTCCCTTAAATAAAAAAAATCAAATTTGGCGCTTTGTAATACAATTTTCCCTTGCATAATGTAAAAGACTTAAATTTCAGAAATTAATTTGAATATGATTGATGATAAGATAAAAAATTACATATTTTCATGAGAAATAAGGAATTTATCGATAAATAAGGCTATAACAATAAAGCAAATATTGAGAAATACTCAATTGTGACGAAAATGATAAACGAGGATACTATGGAAATAGTCCTGCCTAATCGACTGTTTGAAATTGATATTGCGTCAAAAATAAATTATTCAAAATGTTGGCTTACAAATAGTGATGTTGCAATATAAAAGTACGTTATTTTGATTCCTGTAAACAAAACTTTACTTGTATAATAAAATATAAAAAAATGTATCGTAAAGAGGATGTGCTACAAATTCTTTAGAACGTATGTATGTTAGAGTTAAAAACGTGCAGTATTATCATGTTTGATGTTTTGAAAAACGTGTCAGCAATTCTTGTTTGAAAGCGCTTAGTTTGTCAAGAATATAGATTTATGTATATATGGGCACGC
>JARFJB010001993.1:667500-877500 GCA_036346205.1 Vesta saturnalis
CCACTAAAGGATAGGCGCCACAGGTTTTAGTCAGGAAAGGGAGAAAAGGAAAGAAAAAGGAAAAAGAGGAGTAGAGTAGGGCAGGCCCTGTAAAACCTGAAACAGGTAGTGCTCCAAAAAAAAAAGGAAAAGGAACAATTTATAAGAGAGACAAACTTTTACCCGAACAACCAAACAGTAACCGTTTATTTAATTTAATTTAAACTCACATTAATACTTGTCGAATAAATATCGAACGTAAACAATAATGATACTATGCTAGTTTTCCCCCAAAGTATTCATAACAATCTTAACTAACAGAATAATTATAATTCAGCCCTGACGATGGCAAGTTGTGAGCCTTCGCAGATGCCCACAAAGAATAAAAAAACTAAATGTATTTAGTTCGTTAATCGAACCCTAAACGTAAAAGAAAAGTTTCGTTAATTGTGCCGCTCCCGACGGTTGTAACTACTTACAAATCGCAGCCGAAAGGGCGAAAGTAACCCATAAAGTGCGATCTAAAATAGATCCGCAATGAAAATAGTAGTGCTTAATTTTTGAAACGGCTTGCCTACGTTTCACAAAATAGAATTTAAATCCCCAATGATTTTGATTTCGGTTTCTTGAATTTTATCAAAACCCTTAAGAAGTGGTATTAAATAGAACTATCTGGATAGTCTGTTCAGTGCAAGGCATAGAATGGCAGCAAGATATTCAATAGTACAGAAATTTTTATTACAGCAAAACCTGCTCTGAACAAAATTATCCGTAATGACAAATAATTAATATTAATGAAAGACAAAGTACAGAAAAGTTACAGAAATTCTAAATTTGAATATAAATATATATACAGTTTCAAACAATGACTGTAATTCATACGACCTCGATATCTGTTCCACCCTGTATATAATGTATTTTAAAAACAGGAGCTTCAACGCGCAACTAGCGTGTGAAGGTAGTGAACTAAATAGGTCAACGTCCCAGTGAATAATAGGTGTGGTTTTTTCTTCTTTTTGTATGCAGAAAGAAATTACAAATTGAACAAATCAAACTCTAAATTATTCAACCACTTTAGCCTCCAGTAAAAGCATGTTATTATAAATGATAAATTTTTGTTACAGGTAAGTAATATAAGGTTAAACCCCCAAATGTAACCTAACTCTGTTGTACTAATTTTAGCAATACACTGTTCATTACACAAATCCTGTGTATATTGAATAATAAAGAATTCTGACCTTTGATGAAGAATTACCAAACTGTAAATGCCCTTCGTGTTTCGAAGGTGGTAGTTACTTTGTGGAACCAAGATAACTAATCAGTAGTTAAGAGCCAGCATTCCAGTAGGAATAGGTACGGAGGTGATCGGTAGTGCATTCCAATTTGCTAGTTATGTATATAAATAAAGAATAGCTGTTTATTTCGCCGGTATCAAGGCGCTGAAAGTGATACAAGTAAGTACGTTACTAATTACCTTATACAAGCATACCTCTTTTTAGATGTTTAGAGCCGATAGCGATGATTTCGTTTCAACAGACCTATGTTATAAATTTAATTAATCGTGCGAAAGTGCCTAAATGAAAGAATCGATTTACTAAAAGTTGTCGAACATATGTTAAACTTACCCGAGGATATGAAGATTGAAAATTTCAATAAAATCCGCTTGTAAAGCGTCAGTAAGGTTTTATACCAAAAACCATTACCTTATATGAAACATTTTCCAAAGAAACGATGCTTAAACATCTTATAAACGGAAGGAAAAATTTTTCTTGAAGATCAATCTCCCCATCGGAAAAATGGCGTGTTAAGTAAAAGAAAGATCAGGAACAACGCCCTAACAAAAGAAATATTGCAAACCTGTCAAAACTATTCAAACTAGATAAGAATGTTAAAACCAAGTTTTGATAAATAAATTTTACAGATATCCCATTGTTGTCTTTTAAAAACAAGATTCCTTTTCAAACTTTATTAAATGACCCTAAATGTTCGAGATGGCGCAACTTGTTTAAATACCAAATTTATATCTATAAAGGAATAAAAAGATGTGTACGTTAAATAAATTAGTTTAACTGTAAAGATGCGAAAAATAATTTTTTGAGGTATGCAATTAAAAACATTCCACCAACGAATACGGAAATATTTATTTAGATGTAACTAATTAGTTCATTCATTAAATAACGTAACGGAAGTTATCGAAAATACACGTTATTCACGATAAACACGTAACAAAACTACATCGTCATATATTATAAAAATAAAAACTTAACTTTTCTGATAACCACGCTCTTTAGCTAACCTTCCAGTAACCACAAGATTAAATAATAACAATAGTAAGCATAATCGAGGGATTGCACAAAAATATCCAGATCAGTTTTCTTCTCTCGCGCAAGTCTCTTGACTCCGAATATAAACTTTACGATATTTTGGTACGGTGATTTTTTATTTAATCCTTTTCCATATAGTTTTTTTATCCTTTCCTGTAAAACAGGGCTACGACAGAGAGGAACCGCCGTCATATGGAATTTATAGAGTTCCTTGAGTTTTCATTATCATATTGCATGACTGCATCATAATATTGTTCTTTAACCTTACCAGAATCACATAAAAATTCATTGTAGAATTTTTGCAGGTACACTTGCTCTTTCCTGTAATTCATAACGATGACATGAAATAAAAATATTTATCAACATTTTCTGAACCCATATGATAATTGAATATAGAATTTACTTAGGAATGTATTACACTGAAGGTAGCGAGTGGCACTAACAACCGCAAACAGAGTAGACACCAAAAAAAAAAAAACTCTCTACGCCACAACACTAAAGGATTAGAAAGCACATCTTTACACAATAACCTACTGGACGTCGTGCTACCGAGTTGCGATTTAGTCTTAAAATATCGTCAGTCCTCTCAGTCTGCAAAATAGGAGACTTCAGCTCGGTAAACAAAAAAAAAAGATGACGTAAGCTTTAAAAGCATTAATATTGAGAGATGTCAATACCGTTTATTACAGCACGATCTAGCCTAGAAGCTTTTGAAGTTTTATATTTACCAGACTGCAAAAGGAGAGTTATAATTTTATCAGGCCATATAAGCATGTATGTATGTATGTAGTTCGACAAATGAGATATTGTTAGATGCGTCATATTCGCCGCGGATTATAGGCTATATGACGTCACATAAAACTCAGCATGGTGGCGAATGTAAAGTGCTGCCAAAAAATTTAAGATTAGAGTACCGTGTTTGGTATCAAATGAATGGTTTTAACCAGTGAATTTCCACAATACAATCATTTCCTTTTCTTTTACAGATTAATTAAAATATTTCATGTACAAAAATGGATGAAAAATGAGTGAAGGAAATAAGAGACTTAGCGTTGCTGAGTATAGGAAGAAATCCAAATTAAAAAAAGATAAACAACAGAATGCTTTTCAGAAGGCTAAAAAAATCGGTGACTAGTAGTAAGGAAGATCAATATAGTCAAGTATGGGTACTCTGACTGAGCTGACGTGTCTGTATCAGCTCAATCAATCGGGTGAGTCGTGTTTTGTGGAACCTGCTCACTTTTATGATTCTGACAATGAAATACCTTCAACACGCAGCAGTAATTTGAGGTCAGGCAGCGGTGAAGATGTGTCTCTAGTAACGAAAGCTACTGAAATTCAATCAACCATAAAACTGAACAAAGATACAGCCTTATGGCCAACAAGCTATTCGGTGAGAGATACTATTGCAAGAAATTGTACTATAATTTCACAAAAAGTGGGAAAATTTATTCCGATCACCGCCGTTATTTGCAAAAAAATCTATTTTTCAGAAAAATGAAGAATGCGAAAATTCGTATAGTTAAACATAAGAACTTTGCAAATTATAAGTCCTCTATTCTTGCTTTAAGAGCTTTGATTCAGGGTTGTATTCAATCTTCACTAACTACCCCACTAAACGAGAAAGCTGCTTACTGGAAGAACATTTTAAAGAGAGTTGTTGCAATAAAGGGATTGGCTTCAAGAGGTCTCGCTTTCAGAGGTGGTAATGAAATATTTGTTGACCAGCACATTGAAAAATATGCAACCGTAGGATCTAGATCTACTAGCTACCTACCAAAAGAAAACTTTTCTTTAATTGTGGACTCCAGATGCAGCACACGTATATCAACTGACACTTGCGATCCAGGCTGCTTTAGACAATGGAGAGCCACGCGAGAGTTTTCTTAAGTTATTACCTTCGGTGGGATATAAAGTTCAAGGCATGTAATTTATAACTAATAAGGTTGAACATAAATCTAGAAGACCTCCGTCATCAGTCATATGATAATGCCTCGAATATGTCAGGAATCTTAAAGAGGGTTGTTGCTGTAATATTTGCTGACCATCAAAATGGTAAAATCATAACCCTACTTGAAATTGAATGGTTGACAAGACAAACTTCAGGAACAAGCATCACTTGACATGTTCGTTCATTGTGCAGCTCATTCACTCAATTTGGTGGGAACATCGGCTGCTGAGGCTTATGCAGATGCCTGCCACTTCTTCATGTTATTGGAAGAGGTATATACTTTATTTGTGAGGTCAACAGAACGTCAGAAAAAATTGGTTAGAGGAACTGCAAAAGGAGAGACGCTCAAGAGGGCGAACCTCACACGTTGGTCAGCAAGAGCGGATGCCTGCAAAACTCTATGACATTCCTTGGACGAAGTACTCAAGAGTTTTAAGAATAACACTACGGAGCAACCCATCCCGCGAAATAAAATAAAAGGAATTCGCTTCGAATAGGTAAAACTTGAAACGCACCTGTGATCGTATTTTGGAACGCTATATTGGAAAGTAAAATTGAAGTGAGTGCTCAAATTCTGAACTCACCTGTAGATGTACTGACGGTATCTGATCTTTATGGATATCTTCTCGAGTTTATAGATAGCAGATCAAGAAAACTGATTATTTCGAAGAAAAAGCAATTGAAATGAGTGCACCTAAGTAACCTTAAGAGAAAAAGATTTATAGACGAACCATCAACCTCCTGATATTTTTTCGGAGTAAACACATTTTGGTCAGCCTGGATACACTGAAAACCGAATTAGAGGGAAGGCATAATGCTTATGTAAAAAAAAACTTTTTTGACAACACTGGATGAACTTTCAACATAAACTGAAAGAGTTACAGAAAAAGCTCAGTCTCTAGTGCAATATTATTCCAATGACTTAGATCACGATTTGGTTGAAGAATATATACATTTTCGCAATCAGGTTTCCTCTAGTAATAATACTACAGAGAAACCTAAATCAACATCATCACTCAATCTCTCTAAGTTTTTGAGAAACACATCGCTCTTTGCCCTCCAGTCATAACTCTTTCCGGAGAAAGGAGTATTTCGTTCATTTCACTTTTCAATATTTTTTTTTGTTAGTATGCTCATGCTTGTGGTTAGTATTTACTTATTTATAGCTTATATGTCTTCTTGGTGAACTGTTCAGGAGTCCTCCTCTTCAGCCCTGGTCAATCCATGTTTGTTGGCGTTGCGATGTTTTGTTGTTATTGTACAGTTTACAATCATTAGATGTGCTTATTTTTGGTATAAAAAAAAGAAAAATAGTTTGTTTATTTAATATTTAAAAGTGCGTTAATTTGCTTAAATATGTGTATGGTTAGGTGGGTTGTAGTGTGCTTAGTGTGATTATTAGATTTGTCGTCTGGTTTCTCGCTGGGTCGTCATGGAATAGACGGGGGGATGCAGAGGGCATATGGTATGTTGTCCAGGGAATCTTCTATCTCCACGGAGAGGTTCTCGAGGAGTTGTGTAAGGATCTCGGGAGACGTTTGAATTTTAATTTAGGTTTTCTTCGTGGGAATTGGCGAAAACGGTAGTTGTAGGGTGTGGTAAGGATCTCTTTGGTAGGGATAGTGTCGCCGAAGATTCTTTTATGTGCAAAGCTTTTCTGCACCTGAGAGGTAACTTGTGTACACGTCTGAGGATTCGGCGCTCACAGGAGGCGATAGAGGAAAGGTGATTGGGGTTTATATTGGTGTATATTGGTGATCGGAAATCCATAACAGGGCGGATGAATGTTTTATAAGTGTGTAGAAGTGTTTTGGGGTGGTAACCTCTGATTCTACCCCGGAGGGCGCCCAGTAGGATTGCACGGTTCCTAATCCTATTGAGTGTTTCTTTAACATCGGGGAGCCAATTGAGGGTTCTACTAATGAGGATTCCTAGGTAGGTGATTTCATCCTGGAGTGGGAGTTTTTCTTGATTTAGGGCGAGGGCAACATTTCTGGAGGCTAGCTTTGGGAACATCAGTATAATTAGGATGGCGGAAGAGGATAGTTTGGATTTTGGTGGGATTGAAGGAGACTCTCCACTGGTTAGCCCAGTTGGAGAAGTTCCGCAGGGTTTTCGATATGAGGCGAGAGGCCGTTTCGCTGTTTCTATTAACCGCCCAGAATGCGGTGTCATCCGCAAACTGCGCAACGACTACTCCGGGTTGTGCGACTTCGATAATATCGGATGCAAAGATAGTGTATAAGATCGGGGCTAAGGCAGAGCCTTGCGGTACGCCTGCTGTAGGTTGAAAAGGATCGGACAAGGTTTTCTCTACTTTGACTCGAACTGACCGATTGGTCAGGTACGAGAGTAGGAGTTTGGAGAAAGGGTCCGGTATATTAAGATTACGGATCTTGTGCAGGAGCCCGGCGTACCACACTCTGTCTAATGCTTGCTTAATGTCGAGAAACACAGCCAGATTGTATTGCTTGTGATTGAATGTCCTGGTGGTCTGTAAGAAGATTCAACAAGGGATCGTGACACGTTTGGTTGGGACGGAAGCGGAATTGGCTATTAGGAAGAAGCTTGTTGAATTCTAGGTTGTCCCTGAGTCGCTTGGATAGAATCTGCTCGAAGCATTTTCCGAGGCAGCATAGAAGGGAAATGGGTCTTTAGGAGGAGGGTGAGGTTAGGTCAGCGTGGGGTTTTGGTGTCGTGACGGTGGTGGACGATTTCCAATCCGCCGGCAAGTGAGAGAGGGATAAACATTTGTTCTAAATATTGTAAAGTATACGGAGGGCTAGATCACGTAGGTGCCGGACGATTTTCCTATTTGGGCCGTTATGAGCTGGGGCTAAATTTTTCCCTTTTTTGAAATATGGTTGGACCTGGTCGGGTGTGATAGGGACATAAAAAGGACTCTCGTTATCGAGTTGGGTTTCAGGAAGGTTAAGGTTGCGTAATTCTTCAAGGCGACCCTCCACAAGTGCCTTTAACCGGTTATTGAACTGGGGATTATCTGGGGATTGAAAAATGGATTGAAGGTGTTGACCAAAGAAATCGGCCTTTTCTTGGTCGAAGGAGATTATGTTGCCCTGAAGGTGGGTTAGGTGGGATTTTGGGTTTACTTTTCTTCTGGGCAGTCTATCGAACTGTTGCTAGAAGGGTTTACCATTTCTATAATCTAGCTGGGAAGTGGCTTTGGTCCAGGAGTCTTCAGCGTGTTTATTGGTTTCTCGCTTAATTAAGGCGTTAAGGCGATTGCATTCGGTCTAGAGAGCTGGATCCCTGGATCGCAAGAATTGACATAGATTAGTCATTTCTCTTTGATCCAGCTCATAATGTGCTGTAAGGGTGGTTTGGGGGAGATGTCGATGTTTTTTAATGGTACTGAGATTTCGACCGCTTCTGTAATTACTGAAGTTAGGTCACTAATGGCTCTCTCGAGATCTTGGGTCGTTTGAGGATTGGGTGTAGGATGGTTGTTGGAGATGTGTTCGGAGAACACATCCCAGTCTGCTCTAAAAAAATCTTGAATTACTGTGTATTGAGGAGGTGTATGGGAAACTGGACAAAATGAAGTTGTGACCAGTAGTTGTATGTGACCGGATGTGATCGTGGTGCCTAGAAAGCACTCACGATTGAAACAGTGGGCTATGGGTTCGGAAACTATAATATAGTCTACTATAGAGGCACCTAAATGTTCGAAGTAGGTTGGTTGAGTGTTGGAGATTCACAGGAGCGGCAACTTCAGCAGAGCGGATGATAGTTTGTTACCGTTGCCATTCGTTTCGGTGTCTCGGAATTGGGCGTGGCTGGCATTGAAGTCACCTAGGATAACAGCATTAGGGAGGATAGAAGCGTAGATTAAAACGTCATCTGATAGTGTGTTGTGACATGGAGGGTTGTAATAGGAAATAAATACTATAGGAGTGGGAACGTGCACAATTGCAGCAACGCATAAGGGATGCTGTAGGTGAGCCGGGAGTTGAAAAGGAGTGAATTGGAAGCAGTTTTTAATTAAGAGGGCGGTTCCATGTTGGCTATTGCCTGAATAAGTGTGAAAGGTGTTGAAATTAAGGGTGCATCTGGGTGTAAGTTTTGTTTCGGTGATGAAGAGGATGTGAATATTGTGAGAGTATAAAAAGTGTTTGATTAAGGGACGTTCCCGACGCACGCCTTTGGTATTACCGGTCCGTGCTATGACATCCGTTAGGAAGCAGTTGAGAAATGGGTTGGCGAATTACGTCTACCTTCATCCGCGTACCTGGTACGCAGACGTTGATACGCTGTTGGAAAAAGATTTGGGAGAGGGAGCCTAGGGAGCTAAGGACCATGCCCTGTTGGTCAGGAAACATGCGGAAAAGGGTGTGTGTAAGGGCTTGCAGGAAGTCCTGAATGGAAAGGGGGTCGGTATTGGGAGTGGGTTTGAGGTGGGCGGCGTCTTCCGTGTCGGACTCTTCAGAAGACAGGATGGGTTCAAGGGATGCCATCTTCGATGGGGAACTGGGAAGTTCCCGCCGCTTCCGGCACTTAAAGGAATAGGTAGGGTGAGCATCCCCGCAGTTGTAACACCTTGCATTTGCCGATGATTTGCAGGCGGAGGTTCGAGGTGATACGAACGGCCTTCTTCACGTGTGGAAGATCGATCGCATCCAGGATCTCTTGGGCTAGAATTTCCTCATCTAGGAGAACGAGGGAGCTCTAGGAGTGGAGTTGGGTAAACGGGGACCGAAGAGTTGGGTGAGGGTCACGGAAGGGTCACCGAAATGGTGCCGTACCCTAAGCTGGGCACCATCCGGCAAGGGAGAGGCGGTTTCTAAGAGACAGATATTGTTATGGTTGAATGATAAGTTCAACCAGTTAAGGTTAAGGGATTTTAAGGAGTTAAAAGGGGATTTTTGGGTTGTAATTGATTTTGGGATATTTCGGATGCAATACCTCGAGAATTGGAAGCGGGTGGGTTCCGGATTGAGGGAAGCGGGTGTAGGAATTACGGAAGGTACAGTTGGCTGGGAGATAAAAGGACGGGTTTGTGTGAGGTTTTTGTGCGGGTTTCTGTGTGTGTGTGCGGGTTTGTGTGGTTTTGTGGAGGCGGTGCAGCGTGTTGGTGAGGTGGAAATGGACGAGACGTTTGAGTGGGAGTGTGTACGGCAGGATGGTGGTGGCGAGGCTATTAGACTGATACCTAATGCTTTATCCGACGTCGATCCTGTAGTTTGCGGTGTCCTGGATGCTTCTATATGTTGTTCTTAGCTCCTGCTGCATTCCGGCGGCTCCTGATTGCTTCTAGGCTGTGGCTCCTCTACTGATGACCGCTTCTTCGTATTATCTGTATGCAAGCAGGGACAGATCTAACTCCAAAGCGACGAAGATCACAATGCCGGAACGATGAGCGTAAATACACTAAGTTCTTTTTTGGAAATTAAGGGATTTGTAATGAAAATCACAAAAACTCTTACGCGAGAAGGGGCTTACGTTTAATACCGAGGTTCGGACTGCCCTGCATTTTCAATACGTATGTAACCTATATTTATATATTTCAAATTTTTTATTACCTAATAAAAGCCTACGACTGAATGACTATGACAGGTGAGAATTTTTAGGAGGCTGGAAGGGGCGGTGCAGATAAAGTAGCCTACATTTGTGAAAAGTATAAATCCGGCAGTGGTAAAGCTATAATAATTTTTATATAATGCTAAAAGAAATTTAATATTTAAAAGCGCTAAATATCTTCAATAAAGTACTGTATCCTTTATGGTCCTTAAATCACAACTGATACTCTAAAAATGCCAGCAGGAGAAAATGTATATTTAAGGAGGTGGAAGTAGCGATTTATATAAATGGATAAACAAGTTTGTGTAACTAGAAGAAATTGCAATATCTAACTCGTGTTTGACATTTCTGTTATAAAAGTTTTAGATATGAGATACTAAAATCTTCCTATACGGTTAGAAAATTGTAAACAGTATGTACCTACCTCGATGTAAATGGAATCTGGGTGTTACAAAGATTTTGCATGTAATCATGAATTTTAGAGATAATATCAGCTACAAACTAAAGGTAGATAGACTAAGTTGAACTTCATGAATTTTCATAACTACTAACCTATTTTATACGTTATGGTTTCATAATATGGAACAAAGATGTATACCGCAATAATTACAGAAAACAATAACAAGAGAAGTTTTCCCTATAGCACAATTAATGTTACAATTCTCAAATGATCTGAGCGCTTGCAATGGTCATAAATCTAGATGATACGATTTCCAAATTTACTAAAGCACGCACTACGCTTAAAAAGATTTAATGCGTGACAATACCCTTTTTTCATCACATTAATAAATAAATTTGATACCAAAAAAGATACGTGGGTGGTTGTAATACGTGACAACTTGTGGATACTTTGAATAATGGAAAGGATGTAGGAGAATGTTACTGTATACGATTATAGATACTCAGAAATGAGATCGTGATAAGAGCGAAGATAATTAATCCCAGTGTTCTCACTGTCACTGACAGATGCTCGTCGAAAAACTATTTCAGAAGCAAAATTAACTGTCTCGAAGCGAGCACCGGAAAGGATTATAATCTAAAATCCTTAATTTGGGCCAAATAATTAATTTCCATAATAAATATATTTACATTAATTTAAAAGAAAAGGTGATATTTGAACATAATTTTTATAGCCTGCAATTTTTCAATGCCTTTGAAATTATAAACGCTTATTTTAATAAAACCAATGACGTGTTTAAATCATAATTAAATTATTCATTTATTTCGTAAAGCAATCATGTGCCTCGTTAGCTCAAAAGTAGGTACATTGTTTGTTTTTCATTCAGTGTAATAAATCCAATTATCAAAGTGAAATATACAATATGAGACAATGAGTTTGGTTGTCATAAAACGTTTCTACACTTTCTGTCTTTTACCGTCTGCGACAATTTGTTAGAATTTTCCTTTTATAGCTGTTTTATACAATGTGATATTCATTTTAATTAAAATAGTAGCCTTTGGGTTTTTTAACGGTCTATTGTTATATCATACCCGTTTCGATTACTTTTACAGTTATCGTCTACAATAATGGTAATATTCTTAGATGTTTTAGATGTTAGAAGAAATTTATGAAATATAAAAACGTGAAAACCCAAACACAAGCCTGCTATTACTATGTCTGATAAACATATAAATCCAACCATGGAATCTAATTTTACTAAAGAATAATATTAAATCCATAATAAAATTAAATATTATTAAACTTCCTTGAAGGTGACTAATCAGAACACCCTCTAACGCTCAAAGGCTAACAGTGAGAAAAGTCATAATCAAAAAGAAAATTTAGCAAAATTTACTCAAATTATGAAGAAAGTGAAAAATTATGCAAAACCTTAATTTTAAAATCATAACTGTACTCGCAAATAGAAGCTTATCATACCAATTAAAGATTCAGTCAGATCTAACAAAGAGATAGTTTTCAATTCTATCGGTAACGTTAGTTATAAAAGGAAAAATAGCAACACCAACATTAACCCAGATATACCCACTGTTCTTTTAAACGACGTATAAATTTATTTTTTGCACAGGTTTGCGCCGCTGAATTAGAGATGTCACTACATTACTGCAATCCTAATATATTAATGTAATCATATCCACATGTTTTATTTGCAAGTGTTACAAAAACAGCGCGAAAATATTGTTATTGTTGTTAAGTGCGTTTCTTGAAGGTGCAATGGATAATTTGTCGTAAGTAATAATTATTTCTATAATATTTTTTGGGAAAACTTTACTTTTTATTGGTAAATAATATGTTATATTATGAAGTTATTAAAGTTGGGCCAGGTTGTAAGGAATATGAAAAAAGATACAGTTCAAGATAATACCATGTTCTTTTAACGGAACAGTGGGAAAAGTGACTACTATCTTTTTAATTTTCAGTTATTGGAGGAGGCCACTAAAACTACATGAAATGTTGGAGGAAATTGAAAGGGATGATGCCGAAATCCCTGACAATATAATTTTATTCCCTCCTTCAAATGAATATAATACGGACGAAGATTCGGGAGACGAAGATAATGTGAACTTGAATAATTTACCTGGGTCACAACTGCGGGCTGACGAGATTGGTTATAGAGAGTCCCAGCAAAATTCTTCTAATATAGATGAGTCAGAACATTTTGATAGTGAAGATGACTTGCCATTATCAATTTATGGAACGAGAGTCGTAGGTGATAAAATTGTAAAGAGAAAGCGAATTTACAAGTGGTGCAACAAAGATTTAGATCCAGAAAACATTCCTTGGGAAAATGTTAACGGACCAAAGCAACTGTATACTCCTTTGGAAGAATTCTCGTTATTTTTTGATCATACAGTGTTTGACATGCTTTTGAAATTTACAAATATGTATGCTAACAATCACAATAGGAATGGGGATATTTCTGACAATGAGTTACGATGTTTCTTTGGAATTCTACTACTTAGTGGATATACATGTCATCCCAGACGTTCCATGTTTTGGCAAAATTCTAAAGATACAAATAATATACTAGTTTGTGAAGCCATCTCTAGAAATCGCTTTGACTTTATAATGCAAAACATACACTGTTGTGACAATAATGCTTTGGCAAATGACAAATTTTCAAAGGTACGTCCACTAATTGAAGTTCTGAACAAAAAATTTATGGAAATGGCACCCTTAGAGGAAGCACATAGTGTAGATGAATCGATGATCCCGTACTTTGGGCGGCATGGTTCAAAGCAATTTATAAAAGGTAAGCCCATTAGATGGGGATACAAATTTTGGACGGGCACTAACAAAAATGGATATATTGAATGGTTTGAACCGTATCAAGGATCGACTACTATTATCTCTCAAAAATATAAAGATTTGGGACTAGGAGCTAGTGTCGTATTACAGTTCGCAAATGTTCTCAAAGAAACGCATCCTAATTTCGCATTCCATCTATATTTTGATAATTTTTTCACTTCCCTCCATTTGAATGAAGAATTAAAAGCTATGAAATTCCACGGAACTGGTACAATCCAAGAAAACAGGATAGGTAAAGAATGTTCTTTATCTCACTCTAGTGCTCTAAAAAAGAAGGAGAGAGGTTTTTTTGAATATGTAGCTACAGAGGATAACAATGTCGTGGTGTGCAAATGGCATGACAACAGCGTTGTGACCATCGCCTCAAGTTGTAATAAAATTTTTCCAACTGTACCAGTAAAAAGATTTTCCCAGAAAGAGAAGAAAAACATTATGGTACCACAGCCTTCAATTATATGGAAATATAATGAGCACATGGGAGGGGTGGATAGGGCGGACCAAAATATAAGCCTAAACAGAACATCGATAAGGGGAAAGAAGTGGTATTTTCCACTTATTTGTCACTGCTTAGATATGGCCTTACAAAACGGTTGGCAAATATACAGGCATGGTGGTGGACAGAAGGACCATCTCTCTTTCAGACGATCTGTCGCATTAGCGATATTGGAAACATACAAAAAAACATCAAAAAGAGGACCCAGTCGCCAATCTACAAATCTTCATGAACACTCAAAATTTGATAGGCTAGATCATTTTGTTGTGTACTAAGAAAAACAGACCCGATGTGATGTATGCCATAAAAATTGCAACTTTATATGCCAAAAATGCTCGGTTGCATTACACCCTAAAAATTGTTTTGTTAATTATCATACGAATTAGTAACGCAAACTATGTTCAATATGTGTATTTTGTATTATTTTAAATATAATCTACCTCCCATTATTTTGCATAGCTGGTAGAAGTTTATTATCCCACTGTTCCTTTAAAAGAACACCCATTTCCAGAAAAACCATCCTTTTTAAGAAACATTTTTTTATATAATACTGATCTTGGATTACATTAAGATCTAAAAATGTGAAAAAAACATAAATTTCACAAAAAAATAGTTCCGGGGGTAACTGGGTTAAAAGCAAGAAAAGCAGTATCCACATTAAACACTCATTAATCATGGCATTACGACTACAGGGTGTTCCTTAAAGACATGATAATATTTAAGGAGGCGATTCTTGGACCCATTTTAAGTAAAAAACTTCATATGAACGAATATCGTAAACGTCCAAACTTTTGAAATACAGGTTGATAAAATTTTCAGAATTATTTTTTATAACAATTGTGATACTATTGTAAATATTTTTATAAAATTTGGTACACGTCTTCAATGCATCAAGATGCATTTTTTAATGTCCAAACAATTATATTATGTTTACCAGTGGCGTCCGTGCGGGTTTTGCATTGAATGTTTCTGGAGAAAAATTGGAACGGCACTGCTTTCACTTAAAATAAAAATTATGTTTGGAATTATTATTCATTTTTGAGCAAATTTGATCTCTTGATTTTATTTAGTCCGATGCACGGTTTTCGCTTAAAAAAATAAAAATCGTGTTAGAATATAATTCTTATGATAACGACATGACATTGCTAATAATTTCCTGACATTGACTATGAATTATTTTACTTTTCACACCGTAAGTGGACTTGAATGTCGATTATTCGGCAGTATTCACATCTGTAGGTTTTAACGTACTAATAATATTTGCATCATCGTTATAACAACAATTCTTATCTTACGTATGAAATAAATTATTGTTTGTAGTCTTAAAAATGAGTTTGTTTATTATAAATCGAACAAAACAAGCAAATATAACAATAATCACAAAAACTTCGTACGCGCGAAAACAAGCTAAAGGACTCTGCACACCTCTTATGGGTTTTTAGACCACAGTCAAATTTAATGAAATTTTAATGTTAGAGACTAAAACTATCTGAACTATATTTGTCATTGGACCAACTTAATATAATAGCTAGTTTTTGATATACAGGGCGTTAAAGTAATAATGCTTAATAAGAATAATGGCTGTTCAGTGGGTTTTAACATTGATATATGCAAGTCTTACCATTACATATTATACTTTTTTGCAATTTTTATTATTCTGTACTTTCTAACATTTTATACAGGGTGTTTCAACAAAAATTTATATTAAATATGATTATTTACATGATAAAAAGTGGAACTTATACATAAAATAAACAACCTAATATTTACATGATTTATATACAAGAAACGGAACATTTAGACGGCAGCATGTCTGCTTAAAACATCTTGAGTAGCGGCTAGCACTTTGGTTTGCGGTAGCCTAATAACTTCTTCGTGCCTTGCATGGCCCAAAAACCAAATAACTGCTGCTATATGTGCACACATTCCTATAGTTCGCGCTCCTGTTTTGCATTGGCAATAGTAGCCAAATATAGGACCATCCTCTTGTTCAGCATCATTATCAGGAACAGGGTTATAGCTAATTATTATTTGATATTTAATTTGATTTCTATGTCTAGATCTAATTCTAAGCCGAACGAGATTTAATTCGTTGAACGCCGTATCAATTTCGAAAAAGTGGTTGCCCAGTTGGTGATTGTTATTCTGTATGTAAGAAGGTGCTAGTTGCAATTGGAAAGTTCCGTAAGTTATGCGTCTTAATTGAGCTATATTTTGAAATGGGAAATTTCCTAATTGGTTTTGTTCTAAAGGTTCCCATCTGCCGTGCCGCCTCAACAAACCTTCATTTTCCTATCTAGCTTGTACGTGATTAGGTTCGTTTACCGTTTGAAGCATTTCTTGTGCTAGTTCTTAATTTGCTTCTTCCATATGTAATGGTGGATGGTAGCGGTTTATTAGGGCACAGGCAACACGGAAAAATGTCTGCAAATTGGGTATTTGGGCAATTGAAAAGCAGTTACGAAAAATTTTAAATATTGACTGAACGTGTCCGTTTCGAGCTTCTACTACACACCTTTGCTTAGTAATAATTATGCTAGCGTTGGCTTCTACAGTTGGAAATTGACGTCTACCTTCTAGCGCTGGTGGAATTTGCACAGCTATGCCAATATTATTTAAAAATTTCCGAGCATCTCGGTAGCCTCTATCACAACATCGCCAGGTTGCAGCCAGTGTCTTAGTTCTTGATCCTGATTATGTTGGTATTTTAATATACTCGCATCATTATTTCTTAGGTCGGAAAAGTATGGACCATGAACATCCAAAATATATCCATCTGGGGCAACAACTAGCACTGGCTTAACAAGATGTGAACTGAATAGGACTGCCTGAGGGTCTGAAAATGTTTGCTACGCTCTATGTTAACACAAGTGGTATGGATATAAATAATGGCTTTTGGGTTTTCAGGTTCCTCATTAAATAACTCATTTGCAAATCTGGTAACGTGTTCAGCAATAAATTGGTTACGGTTTATGTGACGAGGTCCTAAATTCTGGGGCACAAAATTATTGGATAATGATTCCTTAACTTTTTGAATTGACAATGAGACACCCTGTCTGCTACCATAAGAAAACATCGCCGCTAAAAACGTGTCTGAAAGTCCTTGACGTAATTTACATAAAAAAACACAGTAAATATTTTTTTTAACTTCTCTCCTTCTTCCGTAAATATTAACATTAGCACAAAGGTTGAACAATTCCCGAAATTGATCCCTGTTTAAGGATGACAGCGCACTTAGCTCCTCATCACTGAAATTGTTTTCATTCGAAAAAGTTTCATTTTTTTGTGTTACTTTCTCGGATTGTTGTCAACAACTGATCCAACTCTGCCCCTTTTGAATTGTATGGCTTTTTAATGGGCCTTATACCATTTTCTAATGGAAAAAGTAATAAACCATTTGCATCAAGATGGACAGGACAAACCTTACAAATACGAGGTATGTATACTCCCTTTCGCATAAAAATATTTGTCCTCGCCTGTCTTGATAAATGTCGAATATTTGCAGCATTACTGCATATTAAACAATGATTACCACTATATTTTAGAGGAAGCTTCATAATTGTTGGATCTGGATTATTTTCATAGACCTGAATTTCATCTATGATACCTTGATTGCAATTTGTACATAGCCTGGTTTTACCATTTATGTCCATTGGCGGAAGTGAAAGTTCCTGTCGTCTTCTCTGAGCAATATTTCTCTTCTGATCGGAATTTTGTCGTAAAATGGTCATTTGTGTGGAATTCCCCACTATTTCACGTACATAACACTGAAAGTTTAATCGAAAAGCTATTTTAATGCAAACTTAAATAATGACTTTAAGGAAACTTAGTTACAGGTGACATTGTCATTTTAAGTAACTGGTTGTTATTAACAATCGAAAGTGTAGATATGTATCACGCTTATGGCTATATCTGTAATTTTTAATAGTACTATCTAATAATTTTTATTAAAACACCATGTATAGAATGATAGAAAGTACAGAATAATGAAAAATTACTAAATAGTATATTATGTAATTGTAACACTTGTGTATATTCATGCTAAAACTCACTGAAAAGCCATAATGCTTATTAGGCACTACCACTTTAACGCCCTGTATATCAAAAACTAGCCATTAGATTAAGTTGGTCCAATGACAAATATTGTTCAAATAGTTTTAGTCTATAACATACTAAAATCTCAATAAATTTGACTGTGGTCTAAAAATCCATAAGAGGTGTGCAGGATCCTTTGTCAAATTATTGTACTTCCCCACAATTTTAAAAATGAGAACGTAGAACAAACATTGGTATCTGCGCATTATGACGTCATGTCGTTCTCATAAAAATTATGTATACTTTACTTCAGGGTTCAGTTACATAAATCTAGTTATCCTGGAATAAATTACGTTTTTACAAACGTCAATGTCAAAACAATAGCTGCTGACTTACAGTAAGTTGTTGGTGTTCAAAACCATCTCAGTGCGTCATTTCTTGGATTTTTAGTTTTTTGAAGTTATTTACTTTTTCACTGTTTTTTTCAAATATCAGTAAATAATAGTAAATTATACGAATTGTCAGAACACCTGAAATGGAGGAAGCGGTGCTGCAAGAAATCGACGAACATCCCGAGACAAGTACGAGAAAGGTTGTTAGAGCTCTGAATATTTGTCACCAGATACCATATTCTAAGAGTACAGGTATTATACCCCAGGGATTCCCCACAACGTGTGACTTTTTATCAGTGGTATTTTCAGAGTATTACACTAAATCCGCAGTTTGAGTGACAAATTTTGTTCACAAACGAAGCAGATTTTTCTGGGAATGCTATTCAAAATTTTCATAACAACCATGTGTGGGCGGAGGAAAACCCGCATGCCATAGCCGAAACCCATTTTCAAGAACAATTTTCGGTTAATGTATGGGCAGGAATTATTGGTAATCATGTAATAGGACCATTTTTCCTACCAGGACGGCTGATGGACGGTCTTATTTGCATTTTCTCGAAAAAGGACTACCTGGACTGCTTGGAGATGTACTAATTGCGTTAAGGAATCGAATGTGGTACATGCACGATGAAGCTACTGCTCATTTTAGTGTAATTGTCCGAAATCATTTAAATACATTTTTGTCCTGATCGTTGGGTCAATAGTTTGGATTACTTTTTATGGGGCACCTTAAGGCTCTAGTGAATAAAACTCCTGTTAACACTTTACAAGATTTAAGAAAGCGAATAGTTGGCTCGTGTGAAACTATGTGAAATACGCCGGGAATACTTGAACTTTCAACAATTGTTATAATCCATACTAGTATCGTTAGTAATTAATAAATTTAAGCCTTTCAAGTAAACTTACTTTATTAAAATAAAACAAAACTCGTTTTTCTACTGGCTGAAATCCTCGCTAAACTTCTAATGTAATTATTGGCAATTGAGAGAGTTTTTTTTTTAGTTTTTCCTAAAGTAAAATCATTATTTCTGAATTAATTCACATTTAATACTAAACGTACTCAATAGCATGAAAAAAGAAAAAAAAAACCGATTTCCATACAACAGTCACTTTAGCGATTTAACCCTGAAGTAAAACGATCTTTATTTTTTTAAGCGAAAACCGTGCATCGGACGAAATAAAATCAAGAGATCAAATTTGCGCATAAATGAATGAGAATTTGCAAAAGTAATTTTTATTTTAAGAGAAAGTAGTGGCGTACCATTTTTTTCTCCAACAAGATTCAATGCAAAACCCGTACGGACGCCACTGGTAAAAAAAATAAAATTGTTTGTGCATCTTGATGCATTGAAGACGTGTACCAAATTTTATAAAGATATCTACAGTAGTGTCACAGTCGTTACAAAAAAAAAGATTTTTTTCTAGAAACTTTATAACCTTGTATTTCAAAAGCGTTTACGACATTCGTTCATATGAAGTTTTTTTTCTTAAAATGGTTCCGAAAATCGCTATCATAAATATTAGCATATCTTTGTATGTATGTAAACCTAGAAAAATTAAAGAACACTTTGGGTCACCTAATGATGTTTCAAACCTATTATCAACTTCCATAGTGAATAAGTTATCTTGTTCTTGTGAAAAAATATGCATTAAAACCACAAAACATAGCAATGACACCAGATGTAAATAAAATATGAGATTTTGTAGATTAGGTCGACCAGAGGAATCTGAGGTAGCTGAACACGATTTAAATAATTTAAATCCTGACATTCAATTTGAGAATATGGAAATATTATCAAGACAAACTCATTATTGTGTTCGTTTATAAAGTGAAGCCATTGAAATATATAAACATCCTAATAATTTCAATGGGCAAGAAGTAGATTTCCGTTTAAATATGTTTTGGTCTCATAATTCAAAAAAAAATGCAGGATGATACATCTAAATTTCAATTTTAGATTTTTGCGGTCTTTTTTCCTAAACCTTGAAATAATTGCTTTACCAACTGTTGTTAAGTCACCACAGCACTATAATAATTCAACGTATGTAATTGAAGTTAAAATTAAAATTATAATCATATTAAATGTACTACACTCTAAAACGACAATTGCAAGTGTTAAAAAGAAACTATTTCTTTGTTGGATTTGACTAGATCTTTAATTGATATGTCAAGATTCTATTTGTGAATGCTGTTATCAATTTCAAATGAAAGTTTTTCACAGCTTTACACTTGGGTTAGAATTTTTATTAAATTTGGTCAAATTTGCTTAGTCGTTTAAGACCCTATAAAACCCAAAAGCTAAGTATTTTAATTATGTGAAATAATAGTCAAAGTTCGCATTTTCATAAAACCCATCTTATCAAAAATGTTTAAATATAACTGTGTTTCTCAGATATGCTTATTTATATTTTTCAATGAACTAACAATGATTCATTATATTTTACAACTACGTTATAAATTATAACATGGTTTTAAAACATAATTTAACCGTAAGTGGACAACATAAAAGAAAATTTATTTTCAGTTATTCATTTTAAGTAGTTTTATTATTACACCCAGTTAATGATATAATAGATTATGCGAAATCGTCACGTCGCGCCGTTTACTAGATGTTGAGCGTGACATCTGTTACTTTGATCTCATTGTTTACGAGAGACAGGTAATGTACAGGAAGATGATCGTCAACTACGTATTTGTATCAAAACGTGCTTTTATCTAGTGGGAGTTATCGTTTGAGACACCAGTATGATCGGTGCATATTCTTAATTGATACGGTGTCTATTAGCGAAAACAAATTGGATATACGATGAACTGTATTTTTGGTAATCCCCGACACTGAGATTAGCAATTAGATTAATGACCTTTTCGGGCGCTCCACTTTTGTGGGTTCCGGCAAATTTTCCCCTTTCGAGCGTTAAGGCTATATATACGAATTTAATGTGCTTCTGAATTCCCGTTTGTGCGTATCTAGGCTACAAGTTCATAAAGCCCTCCCAGTACTGGCGTTCCTGTCATGTCCGGACATTTACGTAGTTAGTGGTCTTAGTAATGCGAACTTTCACAATCTTAAATAGTACACTAGTCCAATTGGATGTGTATCCTTGGTAAAAATACTGTTAAATTTGTTGATTTGTGTTAGTTTAGTAAAACGCTCATTGTAGAATTCGTTTCCCTCATCTGT
Organism: Vesta saturnalis; assembly: GCA_036346205.1. Classification (NCBI taxonomy): domain Eukaryota; kingdom Metazoa; phylum Arthropoda; class Insecta; order Coleoptera; family Lampyridae; genus Vesta; species Vesta saturnalis. Next base: position 688,663 of record JARFJB010001993.1, read on the forward strand.
CTACAAACTTTTGGATTTCCGGCATTTTTTTAAGGTTTTTTTGCATGACCTTGCTAACTTCTTGACCTGTATTCGACTTCAATCCTTTAGTCCGGAAGTATTTCGAAAAATAGGTGATAACCACTAAAATACACTTATAGTCCTTATTTCGTATGGCGTAAGCGTTAAATTCCGCAAAACATCTATGCCATTCATTAATGTTCGCCTTTGATTAAAATTTTTTCGTGCAGATTTGTGCAATTCGTTGACGAGTGAAAATTTACATCGATTGGGACTTGAATCTCGATAGTGCAGTTGGTTAGCGCGGTACTCTAGCAAAGTAAAGGTCGTAGGTTCAAATGCTACTCGAGGTAAACTTTTTATTTATGTATTTAATAAAATTAATAATAAGTTTTAATCAATCACTCTTATTTATATTGTTTAGAAAACGACTGGTTGGTTTTTCAATGTATCCATCTTCATACAGTTATTCTAAAATTGATAGGCTATTTATGACACCTGCGTTTTCCGCCAATTTTTCTGCCCACGATACCTCTAGATCACGAATTAGTTCATATATATCATTTCAATATTTATCTTTAACCGGTCTCTTTGTTAATTCCTTCAAACATATAGCTCCACCTCCCTTGGTTGTGGGCGATGATGATAGTAAGGGTTTGATTATCTGAGTATACTTTTTGCTGCGGCTTCCTCGAATTTGCCCCGTAGCATCATAATCTCGCCTTCAAACATTCGTAAATTCTAAAATACTTTTATAACTTTTTCTGTGTTTTGAATTTACTAGATTTAAATTGGGTTGTTTCACAATAACCAGATCGTATAAACCTGGAGTCCCTTTATACGTGACGCCTTTATAATCATATCGTCTCCTTTAATTGTAACAGGAGTATCACCAATAGTTCATTTGTCTGTTTTGGTGTCAATTGTGGTCTCCATAAGTATGATCAATAGCACCTTCAAAATCCTTCATAATACGTTCAACGTATATACGTGGTTATACACTGTACTAATCGAGAAATTATTCTGAGGTGTGTTCATTACGGACTGTATAACCATCTGTAATACTAAGAGGTTGCCCTTCTTCCTCTTCCTCTGCATTAATCTCTCTTACGACAGATGTAGCTAATAAAGATGGTGTACGAAGGCCTGGAGAGGATTTGTTTGAAAAAATGGAAGCTGAGGCAGGGGGGCTAGTAGCACCGTCTCTTGAATCACATAATGACGGTAAAGTGAAGCCGGCTAGAAGGAATAGTAGCGTGCTTTCTTGGATGCATAAACAGGGGTGGTTTTTTGGGTTTAACGTCAATGGGCTCCTTGTCAGATGTTTTAATTGTTTTATCTGGATTAATTTCATTTACCATTTCAGTTAGGGGCTTATAAGTACCTTTAAATGTTCTTTCATTATTAATGCGAGCAGTTTTGGACATACTTTTTATGTATTATTTTACGAGCTTGAATAATTTTTTGATTTAACATCATCTCCTTACTATCCATTGTAGCAAAACGGGTTCACTGAACAGGTACCGATTTACCCTGAACAGATATATGTTAATATCTAAACGGATCAGTAACTACTAAACTATTGAAGGTAGTTTAAGTTATTATATATCCATGAAACCATTTCCTATAGAAACCATTATTAACTTCGGCATCCTTGTTTATGACCATGAAACCAAACCGATCTACCTAGCGCTTTAACACGTGTCTCGAAACAATGTCATGCTTACGGTAGGACTTATATGATCTTCAAGCACATGTTTTAGGATTAATTCATCCTGTTCATATAACATAATTAGATTCGTATTATCACAAATTCATTGATTTGGAATATTACTGTATGTTTGACTCAAATAGAAACAGTCAATATCATTATGCCTACCATAGAAAAATATGCTCTTGTGTAATTTTGATTTTCACAAGCGATATCTTCGAAAATAAAAATATAGTTTGATTTTGTACAATTAGGCTAAACCACAGCTTGATCACCACTGAAGGTAGAGTAACCTATATCCTTCATTGGAAGTAAGAGTTCCTGTAAAAGTTTGTACTTGTGTAGATTCAATGACTTACAGTATACGTACACATGTTTAAATTTCAAACCATTATTCTCAGTAAGCAGACTAATAATTGTGCCTGATTTAGTGCAATGGGAGGGGCTATGTATAATACCACATATATTATTATGAAGTAAGCCTACATGTTTTGGAGTACTACACTTTTCATAGAGGTCGGAATTTTGAATTGGAAGTTTTTGTTTCTCAGTAACTACTTTCATCGTTAGTGGATGAAATAAAACCAAACGAATAAGTACAGCATTTTTATTTTTATACTAGACATACAGGGTGTGTATTATAATAATTATAATTTGTTCCACTCCGCCAGTTAGTGGGTTGTACTGCACAATAGCATCATGTAGAATAAGACCATAGACAACGATTCCACTATAGAACGGTGTTAGGGATTCCATTTCTAAATTGAAGTCTACTATTGAGTTTTTCAAGAATTAATTGTATTTAGAGCATTCCATTGCAAATGCTGGACATGACTGGAATTTGGAATAGTTGAATAATGCATCTTTGTCATCTTCACCATAGTAATCACATTATAATTTCAAAAAATTGTAATAGGCAGGTATGTATGTATGTAAGCATGTATGTATTGGTTAGTACAAATGCATTGCTTTATATGGATAATACTCAGAATTCAGATGTACTGGTGTTAATGTCATCAATATTTCCAGCCCTTGCCGACTTTGTGTACCTTTTACCTTGTTGGACTGCAATCTAGCTTTTCCAGTTGCGTTGACGTTTATTTTTTGCATATGCCTAAGATTGCTTGTTTTAAAGCAAGCAATTCATTGACCAAATGAAACAGTAACAATATAATTTTTATTGTTTTCTTCAAACACATTAAGTTTCTCACCATCCCTAAGTGTTAAGTGCGGTACCTTCCAACGAATTCTATTTAAGGTTATTGTTGCATCAACGACACCGTAATAGCAGTTTGTAACCATACACCCTTAAGCCACAATCTTAGCTGGTAAAGGTTTGGTTATAACCCAGTAGGTTTTGTGCCTTTTGCTCAGTCGGAGATTAAAATAGGGGGGTTCATAGATATTATCAGAGCTTGCTTTAATAATATATATATATATATATATATATATATATATATATATATATATATATATATATATATATATATATATATATATATATATATATATATATATATATATATATATATATATATATATATATATATATATATATATATATGTTCGCTTTACAAATTGATGTTGCTTAAACTTGAAACTAAATTGTTAAATGAAAGGGCGCCAACTCGTTTTATGGAAAAACAAGTAAACCATGAATATAATAAAGTTAAAAAATTGACGATAATAAGCTTTATTTACTACCTTAATTTTGATTATAAATGAGTATATCATAGAGCTAATATTAGAAACTAATTTATAGAATTATTAATAGAAATAAAATACATTATTTTGATTATACTGTACTTCTGTTGGTTCCGAAATGGCGGCTTGCTGAATCAGCGCTTGGAAAATTTCGTTGTGTAAATTTTACATGGGAGTTGAAATAAAATTGGATTCGGATGCATTAAAATTCCCCAAATGTATAAATGTTTTTTGCTGGTTTAATGGATATTGAAATTCCATTTCATAGTAACAAAGGTTATTGCGTCATTATTGGTTGAACGTAATTATACCGTAAAGTAACTAATGGTAAAATGCAATTGGTAATTATGCGGATAAATAAAAAAAACTAAAACGCAAAGTGGAAGTAAACAAAAAGTGCCTGAAAAAGCAAACGTCTCAAACTTTATATAATGGTTTTAAATAACTTACCACACAAATTATACAGCAATTATCAAAAAACTTAAAGCAATAATGGATGCGCTACATTCACCTTAAAAATATCACCGAAAAAGAGTCGCGAAAGTAGTCTTTGCGCATGAATATGTGTATGAAATGTGCAAATAATATGCGTACAAGTTTATTTTACAACAATTAAATGCATGTTTTTATGTAACTATGAAATGCAACACAGGCTGCACGCAATGCATCGTAAGTTGACTAAATAAACGTAAATTTTATTAATATACCTCAAGAGTTTGTTACAAGTTGGTATGGCTTCTATATCTCAATAAAATCAGATCTTAACGCATATTCACTATTACTAACGATAATCTTCCATTATTACAAATATGTGGCTCAATGGTGTGCGTTCTGAAAAAGATTTTTCTCCATTTTGCTCATCGAATTTTACTTGTAATGGTTGTCCATTTTTTGGTGACCACCTCAAACGGCTTAGTACCTTGCTCTTGCTTTCGTATCAGAAATATATCCCTGAAGAGCACACTTTACACTTGGATTTCTAAAAACGTCCACTATTTGGCCACCTGACTCAACGAATTTCTTCCACGAGAAAGTTGGGACAATCATTAGTTAAGTTGCTTCTCCTTTTTTGAGCTTTACGTACAGAAAACTATCGTAGGTAACAATAATTAGCTTGACTTTGAATTAAGGTGTGTATTTCTTCTAAAGGTCCATAGTTTGAAGATCCGTACTGAAGATAAGTGTGAATATGCGATTTAGTTATAGTTTCGTCTACGTTTTGCAAGACGTTTAATGATTCGGCCTTTGTTCGGTGCGAACTTTACACCAATTGACGTTAAGAAGTATTTCTCTACAGACGTTAACCGCAATGAAGGTTTATGACTAATTAACGACTTACTGTGGGAATGATACGTTTTACATCTATTTTTGAAAGATTCAGTTGATCTTTGATTAATTTTCAGACCCACGTTCTTTTAGATCTAAGCGTACTGTGAATGGTTCACATCTACTACAGTCTACTAATTTGTCCTTTTGATTGGCCAAATTAATTGTTATCTTTCTGATTACGTCGGTATTTACTTCCACCAGCTAAGGCACCGACCGCCGATAGTCCTGCGAATAACCGAATAAGACAAGGCAAAATCCTTTCCTGTTTAGGTAAGTGAATTTCTCTAGGCACTTAGTAAATAAGTAATTATGTGATTGGGCTATTTTTTAATCTCAAAAAGGCATTTCGCACAGTTGATCCAACCTTTTCTCATTAAAAAATTGGAAGCTTTCGGAATACGGGGTACTTATCTAGACCGGTTTGCGTTATACATTAATAATAGAAAAATAGCAGTGAAGTTCAATAGTGTTAAATCAGGCTTATATAATATTTATTTAGGAGTCCCCCAAGGATTGGTTTTTGGACCTTTACTTTTCTTGATATTTTTAAACGATCTCCCTCAATATATAGATGCAGTGAGGTAGTGATGTACTGGAATGATACTTCTATAATTATTTCACCACATGCAGAAGATTTTAAAACCAAAGTAAGCATAGTGTTTAACAACATGATTAAGAGGTGTTCTAAAAATAAATTAACACTAAATGTAGATAAAACAATAATTACTAACTCGCGGCCATCTTATTTTTAATTAGAAAATAACCAAGTAGCACTATGTAATACGGCTAGGTTTCTTGGTATAGAGCTTGATAGAGACATGGATTGGAAAGTATACAGTATGTATGTGTCTAAAAAAATGTCAAAATCGTATTACGCTTTATATCAATTGAAAACGTTGTTTATCAATCCAATCTCTCATAAGTGCATATTACGGTCTTGTATACTCTCACTTATCTTATAATGTTGCTCTATGGGGAAGATCAACGAAAATCCAAAGGTTGTTGTGCTTCAACAATAGGATTATTCGATTGATATTCAACATACTGCCTAGAGAAACGTGTAGAAACATATTTATTAAATATAAAATTTTAACATTGCCAAGCATACACATATGTGACGTTCTCTGCTACACTAAGAACCATCTTGTTAATAAGTTATCAAACAGTGCACATTTAAGTGAATATGCTACTCGTAACTACCATTTAAGAATCCCTTTTTACACCACCACAAAATGTGAAAGCACTACTTTCGTATAAAGCTTTATAACGAACCTACGTGTTCTTCAATTAGAAGGACTTTAAAGCAATATCTAACTTCCTAAGCATTTGCTGTAGCACTGAATTTTTAACTCATATACCGCTTGTAGCGGTATATATCTATTTGGCTTGTCATACATAGTAGTATATACAGTGTGTCCCAAAAGTTTGGAAACGCCCAATTATCTTAGTTATTTGTAAAGTGACAGATGAAAATTGGGGAGTTTACATTAACAATCATGCTCTATCCAAAAATAATATTTTCTGTGATGCAGTGTTGACGCTTATACTAAAAATTAAAAGCAACTTTGAAAATTTAAACGGAACACAGTGACTATTATTAAATTTTTTAATGCCCCGAATACATCTAGATACATCTTATGTATGAAGTCCTATGCCTATCTTCAACCATTTATTTAATAATTGAGAGACCATTTCGACACTTTTGATAGGCTGTAAAATCTAAACCTTAAGGGATCAAGAAAAACGGTTTGTACATTCCTATCTTAGTTTTTTACAAGCTATATAAAAATTATAAAAATACCCTTTCTCTTTCTTCATTCACTGCCAGCTCAACCTATTGAAAATAATTTCTTTTTATCAAAAACCCGCGCATATTTAGAAAAATATTGCATTTAGCGATACGGAAAGGCAAATAAAAATGACAGAGCAGGTGAAAATGAGTGTCGTCTTTTGATCTACCTTGTACACAAGATAGTCATTTTAACAAAATACAAGAATATATTACCAATTTCCACAAAATTAAAAATTTTTTTATTACCTAACCATGTGTTAATATATCTGTCTTTACCGGCCGTAGGGTTTGGAAGTCACCAAAAATATTACATGAACATTTCTAAAGCACTCAGTATAACCAATTATGTGCAATATTGTGGGGGTATGAAAAGTGAGCAGATTCAATAATCTACAGAACGTACCTTCCTCCTCCTGAGATTATATAACACCCTGTATATATGTTTATATTTTTAAAATGTACAGGGTTACCCATTTTCGACACTTATCTCGGTAATTATTGAACTTATTTCGTTGTACTTGTTTAGAAGATACGGGGGTAAAACGAAAAATTGTCGTTTTAAATTTGTCCCCTGTACGTCTCATTACCAACAATAGAAGAAAGTTTCTTAGTTCGCCAAGTAGAATATTATGCCGTCCAAAAATCGCATCTACCTGGTCAAGTCAAAAAGTTATCGCATCCAACTTTCTCATTTTAAATGGAACACCCTCTGTGTTGTTAACCAAAAAAGTTGCATTTTGAATTGCCTTTTCATACATATAACATTTAATATAGTTTATTATTTAAATAAATGAACAATTTTAATGTTTATATTAAATCAGTTGTAGAGCATGCATTATAAGGTAAAAACACGAAATGAAAGTTTACATTGTTCTCTGAAGACTACTGCCCCTCAGAGTAATATGCAAATTACAAGTTTAGAGCATCTGCTTAATTTTTCTTCATAATCGAACGATGTCTAAGAATACCTACTTAATAAACAGTTTAGTAGGCTATGGATAAAATCTAGTTGCCATGAAAACAAAACAGGATGAGTAATTTTATTTAATGACAGACCGCAACGTGTTTCCAGTTTTCTGTTAGATAAAATAGTTTACGAAAACTATGAAAAATATGATATGTTATGTACATATATCGAATGTCAAAGAAATAAAGAAAATGCCTTAAACTTATATTTTCGTCAGAGGTAGCAACCATTCGGTGGTATTTTTAAAAGACTAGAAAACAATCTGAGGAATTATGGAAGCTTTAGTAAACCGAAACCTGTTGAATATACTAAGGAAAATAAATAAAACGAAATAATAAACGTTCTTGGGTCGCCTGGAATGTGAATTTCAGTTCCACGTTTATATCAACAATAGGAAAAGAATTTGGCTTGTCAAAAACCAAGGTACAAAAGATATTGAAAAAAATCATTACTTCCCGTATAAACTTAGCACAGTATTTGCACCCCGAAGATCATAAATTTTGGTTGGTTTTTACATAAATGTAACGAAATTCCCATGGTCCGATGAGGCAAGAATTACAAATGATGGAATTATGAACCGCCACAATGAAAAATACTGGGCCAACACCAATCCGTATTTATTGAGACCAGTTCGCCGACAGGGTAGATTTGGTTATAACATCAGTTGTTTTAAAGGACACATGTTTCTCTATACAATTTGTGAAGAAAATGTGAATACTGAACGATACCTAAATATTCTGGAAACTAACATTTGATATTTGCTTGAAGGAGCTGGAAGAACGAACTAATATATATTTTCAGCAAGAGGGTGCTCCCAGCCATAACCCCTTAAATATAAATATAAATTATTTGAATATAAATTTCCCAGATAGATGGTTGGGAACATATGGACCAGTTAGATGGGCGCCGTGCTCACCTTTTTTATGGGGTCATCTAGAATGAAAGATCTATAAACGAACCAATGAAACACAGCAATCCATGCAGCATTTAGAAAAATAAAACTCGTTCATATTATTAATGTTCTAAGATCGGTTAGAAATCGTTGCCAAAAATGTATTGATTGCAAGTGAGGGCCATTTGAGTACCTTCGTCGATAAATATACCACTTTTTATTTCATTTTCTTACATCATAATGCATAACCTACCACTGATTTAATATAAAAATTAAAATTGTGTATGAAAAGACAATTAAAAATGCAACTTTTTTGGCTAGAAATATACAGGCTGTTTCATTTAAAATGAGAAAGTTGGATGGGATAACTTTTTGACTTGACCCTGTAGATGCGATTTTTGGGCGGCATAATATTCTACTTAGCAAATCAAGAAACTTTCATAGGAAACATTTTCTTCTGTTGCTAGTAATAAAACATACAGTTAAAATCGACAATTTTTCGTATCTTAGAAACCGGCCAATATTTATTTTTAAGTTCTGCTTTTACCATTTTTAGTTTATTCCAAATACATCTCAATAATTACCGAGATAATTAGTAAAAGTGTTGAGAATTGATAACCTTGTACACGATACTATTGTCTACAACTTTTGTTTGAAACATTTTTTCTGTCTTTAATAATAAAGTTATACTACCTAGGCCGTATTAAATGGACACACTGAATGTATGTATTATAGTGTGCGTTAAAAATAAACAGAACCACAAACGAAGCATATTGGCATAATTAATTATTTAGATTTTAACGCCAATTAATTGATATACTTTTATATTTTATATTATTGTATTATGAAAACAATAGATAACACTGACACATTATATATTTTAGGGAAACTAAGGAATACTACCCATTACCACCAATTATAAACTACTTAATTTTCTAAAAAAACTATGAAAAACCGTACACTTGCTGTTTATTGCAACAGTAACACATACACCTAATTATATAAGGCGCAAAAAAAATATTTTTATTGAAGTCATCGCCACTATTCATAAAAAATTACAACTACTGTATAAATGGAGTCCCCCCTTTAATTATACCCATTGCTTCTTAATCTTCTAACAATAAACTTATTTAAACATTGTTTCAAACAAATAATAGGTGATATCCACCTTCGTTACATTAAAAATAAAAACCGTGGAAACGCATAATACTTGTCAGACGTAAAAGTAAAATTGGATATTGTCAATTCCATGCGCTTTGTTTTTTAAGAAATGTGCAAACCGTTTTTCTGGATCTCTTAAGGTTTAGCTTTTACAGCCTGTCAAAGTCTCGAAATGGCCAGTCAGTTATTTGGTGGATGGTTGAATACAGGTATAGAACTTTTTACTTTTACGTCTGTCAAGTATTATGCGTTTCCACGGTTTTCATTTCGAACGTAACGAAGCTGGATATCACCTATTATTTGTTTGAAACAATTTTTCAATAAGTTTATTGTTAGAAGATTAGATGTTTTTGTATTTGTCAATATAGTTTGTGAAAAACTAAGATAGGAATGTGCAACCCGTTTTTCTTGATCCCTTAAGGTTTAGATATTGCAGCCTATCAAAGGTGTCGAATTGGTCTCTCAATTACTAAATAAATGGTTAAATGGTTGAAGATAGGTATAGCACTTCATACATAAGATGTATCTAGATTTATTCGGGGAATTAAAAAATTGAATAATATACACTGTGTTCCGTTTGAGTTATCAAAGTTGCTTTTAATTTTTAGTAGAAGAGGCAACACTGCACCACTGAAAATATTTTTATTGGATGGAGCACGATTGCTAATGTAAACGCCCCGATTTTCATCTGTCACTTTACAAATAACTGAGATAATTGAGCGTTTCCAAACTTTTGGGACACACAGTATAATATAGTAACAGATACAAAATGCAAAATATAAAAATAATGTTATCTTATTATTATACATTACACATGGTTAAATGTGATATATTTTATCATCTAGTTATTAGTTGTTAATATTGTCCTATACACATTTTATTGTTTGTTTCACTATCTTGGCGACGTCTGTGTATATGAAATTATAGCATTTTAATATTGTTTCAATTGTGTAATTGTTGTGCCCTACATACATTTACAGGATTTATCGGACTAATAAATATTATTATTATTATTATTATAAAAATGTTTTTTTTCCTTCTAAACCTTTTACTCTCTTTGTTTTCGTGTGGTGCCCTCTGGTAAAGCTGAACTTCATTCACCTAATGTTTCATCTGATAATTTAAAGCGGTCCTAAGCTTTTTCCTCTCAAATTTGATCCAGTTTATGTTTACTTTATAAACCTCGGTAATGTCTGTAACTGATATAAAGTTTGCACTGAGCATCTAATTGGTTAATATCAGGTCCACCGCGTGCGAGTTGTTTCTCTAAGTTTGTACCAGGGCCACACTATTGGTAACCAGGTAAATTAAATTCAATGGGAAGTTTATAGATTATAGTACTATCTAAAGCACAAGTACTCTTTCACTTCTTAGCTAACATTTTTTACCTAGATGGATAAAGCAGGGTGTATACTTAAATCGAGATCACAATAACAAATCATAGCTATTAATGTTTCTTTATTTAGTAAATGATATACAATAGGTATGCAGGACGATAATACAATATTTCCATCAAGAAAATAGTGTTGTGTGAATTAATATTGTACTTAGCATTTATAACGTCTTCAATATCTTTATAAATGTCATCATCACTACCATGGAATTCTTTTTCAAGATAACGACAGTAGTTAACAACTTGAAGCATAAATTTTTCATAGAAATGCACCAGATTGCAAGATTCAAGAAATTTGAATGTACAGTTTATTATATCCTTTAAATTGTATAGTTCTTCTACATTATAAGCATCGAATGTGCAACAACAGCAGTTGTAGATTTCTACCATAACAGTTTTTAAAATGTTGTCATATCCTTTACTCAATTCCGACTTGTAATATGTCTATTTATTTGTTTGCTTCTAACAGGTTTGCACCAAATTACAGGAAACAAAGAAACAAGAATATATAGTGCGCGCATGCTGCATGCTATTCTGTATAGATACTTACAAGCTAAACTAAAGATATGCCAAAAATGGCAGATAGAGATACATAATGTAGATCATAGATTACATCTTCTTCTTCGTTTACGTGTGACCAATCAATTTTATTTTCAATTTCTTGGGATCGGAAACATTGTAATTCTACATCAGAATGACATCTTAAAAGTTCATTCCATTCCTTCACGTCTAATTCCACATTATTGCTTTGATCGCAGTTACTACACCCCATACGCACTACTGGCGCAAGGTTGAGCTGTGTCCAATCTCTATATGTTTGGCATGAAGCGTGTCGTTGGACGGTTTATAATAAACACAATCGATTAATTATTCATGGGCTGTTTGTTTTCACACTTCTGACAAATCATCCTTATGTTGAAATGATGACCAGCCAGTGTTAAAAGAATAACCATCATCTTGTTTCTCTTCATTTTTATTTTTACTACTGCTACTACTACTACCATCACTACTTTAACAGCACCAAAAATGTTAAATTATTATTATTCATATTGCAACTGCTGCTATGTGAGGCATCCATATATAACGGTGAACCTCTGAGTTTTTCTCTTTCCACAAATGATTTTATTTTAGCTTCCATTATCATTAGATAACGACTTTACTTGTTCAAAATTGCACTACGCCTAAACGCTGTTTAAGAAATGATTCTAGTTTAAGCGTGCGTAATTTACGTATGGTGGAGTTGTAGCACTACTACTAAAATCAAAATGTTCAGTTTGTTGTTACTCCAGCTGCACCTAAACTACCTATGAACACATCCTTCGTGCTTAGTGATCCACGAATTCTTCCCTGCGAATTTTTTCTTTGAAACATTCATAGAAACGTTTCCATCACTATACGTTCACCATACTTAACGTTAATTACAGCCACATACATAACTTTATACTTTTTAGATATCTCGAGGTCGCACCTTGCAATACGCTCAATTTACCACATTACGGTTTATATAAGAAAAATGTGTCTTTGACTGGAGTACCTATCAGAATATGTTTGAACTTGCCAAATACTCACTGTGACCTACTTTTAGTTCAGAGAATTATTTGATCTTGACTCAATTTAGTCGATACAAGAACCATTTAACCTTGGCCTACCTTCTAGTATAGACAACAACCTGTTCTTGAAAGGAGTTTCCAAGGTCACCATCCTAGAGCGAGTGGCCTTGAACTGAGCCAGAACCGGCCCTATTTGACTACCAACATAACCGTAAACGACATAATCCTTTGTTTACTATTACGTCCGTTTCAAATAAAAAAAAAGGTAAAATCAAGATTTGCTCCTGCTGACTTGAAAAAATTTCCACTTTTAATAAGGAAACCAGCATAAATTATTTAGAAACCAAAAAATAACATATGCAAACACTTACATGGGTTTAGTAATTTTAAGTTATGATACATATTGGCCATAACATTCCGCGTCCGGTTACTTTCTGCGCCCATATATGGATGCAGAAGGTCCTTTACTAACCGATTTATCTTAACAAAGGTGCCCGAAAAATTTTAGCCGGACGTCATAAGATCGGTAGAATGAAGTTTAGTGGAAATTATAGTTCAGCAAAGTTTCTGTAGATCCACTGCGATCGTTGGCGTATATTCTTCGCGCCATTTAAATATATAAATAAAAATATATCGTACCGATATTCTTGCTTCCTTTCAGTGTCCACTGCAGGCGGCAAAAGTGTGGACGCAGAAAAACAAAATGGATGAAATTTTGTGTATATTACAGTTGAAAGTCTAATTATATGTTAAATATTGAGTTAACCCTCTAAGGCCCCATGTAGATTCAAGGCAACATACCATAAAATATTCAATAAAACATAAAATCTGCGAATCTGTGTTCTTTGTGGATCATTGTTGTCGAAAAGCAACATATTCCCGCTGTTCTGAAGCGATTCGTGCCGCCATCTATTCATTTAGTTTTAAAATTCTTCAAAATCGCGCCAAAAGTACCACAATGGCGGCTTGATTGTGTTGACATGTTTATGTAATAGTTGTGAAGTGAATTTTGCTGTTATTTTCGAGAAATAAAAATTATATAGTGAATTTGTAAACCGTTATTTGTACGTATAAAACGTTTTCATAATATTTTTCAAAGAAATACAAGCGGAAAACACTAAAACAGATATGTTGCTTTTAATACACATTGGGCTACAAAGTTTTCATTTTCAACAATTGTTAGAGGTATGGATCCTAAAAAGTTTTACGGCTCAAAAGGGAACGTCAAATATCCTGATACGTTTGTAAGAATAATACAAAATGCAGATGAGTCAGAAGATTCGGAATTAGAAGCCAGTGATGACGAAGTAGATATAAATCCTGAATCAGATTTAGATTTTGATGGGGGTGAGAGTGAAAATATATCCGACAACGAAAATTCTGACGATGAGGAAAATAATTCACGTGTTTAAAACGATGTTCCACAACCTAAAAAACAAGTTGTCCCAAAAAATGATATTGTATGGAAAGCTAGAGCACGAGTCAATTATCCTAAAAAGAAGTTAGGCTGGATCAAACATCCCATTGCCCAATTTTTTCTGATAAAAAAGGCAGGTGCAAAAAACCAGGTTGCACAAATACTCCTAAAGTATATTGCCAAAAATGTAAAATAAATTTATGTTTTACAGCTTCACACAACTGTTTTTATGATTGGCATAATAAATGATTTCTAAAGCTATGTCTTGTTTTTTTATTACCCATTGTTGCCTCAAAGCCACGAATATCAAAGCTATAAATAATTAATGTAAATTTGTAAAATGTATCATCTTTGGCTATTTTTAGTCATATTAAGTCTAAAAACTTTCAAAAATATTTTTTTTTCTAACTTATAAAAAATTGGGCCATAGAGGGTTAACTCGTCTACACGCAGCAATACTGTTGACACAGAAAAATCGATTGCACGAAACTTATGAGTATTATTGTTAAAGGTCCTATTTTATTTTAAATATTGAATCATCTAGTCCATTACGCAGTATTTAACATTTTTCACATTTATTTTGATGTTATTTCTTATTTTCTATTCATTACTTAAAATTTAGCCCAAGCCTGTTACAGGGGATTTAACAAAATGGATTAAAATTTTTTTTAAATAATTTAATTTGTTTTTTAATTAAAATTAAATTATAACTACGACACTAAATCGATTTTTTTCTGTTCTAAAGTAAGTGACAATAATTCCTTTATTTTCGAAATAAAAGCACAGTAATGATAGAGATACCCTGCGCGTTATCCTGTAACATTAGTGGCGGTTTACAACTTCCATTATTTCAGCTTATTAACGCAAGTTAATTTACGCTTAGAGATGGTTTGAACGTGTATCTAACAAAAAGGTTATTTTCGAAACACTGCAAAGTTGGTCGTATTACAGAAAAAATGCAAGATATATATTTAACACCAAATACCTACATTGGTATTAAGCATCGACGAATCATATTTATCATTAAAAAATCACAGTTTCTAGCATTGTCTTGTTTATTTGCACAAAACGGTGCGTCTTACGAAAAAATCGCAAGAGCAAATTATTACTAAAAATTGAATTTTATATTAAGATAACGCTACGAAAAATGATGCTTGAAAAGCTAACAGTTTCGTTGCATAAACATATTTTTTACATAAAAGTTGCAAGTTAGCAAAGATTGCGTTATATGAATGCTTTTAAAAACACTGTTTGGGAAAATGGTGTATTTATTTATTAAATCACAAGCTTTCATGAAAAATGTTGACAAGGTAACATCAAATGGCAAATATTAAGGTAACTAGAAAATTAAACCACTGCTGTTAAAGTTTCATTTCTTGAAAATGGACACCCAGGTATCGGACAATTCATATCCATTATCTTTGTTGAAGTTGCTAGACTGTTTCAGAATTTCAAAAGCTTCTCGAATATTCCTTGTATACCAATTCCTATCATAAGCCACAATTTTGTTTTCAAATTTTTTATTGTGCAGTGTTTAAGGCATGTTGAGCAATTACTGATTTAGTAGGATGAAGTAAAAGTAAGTGTTATTGCTTTTTCCAGTTTCACCAACGTAGACATTGCCACACAAGAATGCTACTTCGTAAAAACCACATATATGTAATGGTATTTGGTCTTTAGTAAAATTCCGAAGATTTTTAATTTTAATTCAGCTTTCGTAAGCTATTTTTGTATTATACTTTTGTAATATTTTACCAACCTTTTTCCTTGTGTTTGCAAGAAAAGGTAAATTGGCAAACTTACTCGAAGTCTTAGATTTATCATCCGTAGGTGTCGTTTGGCTTGGTTGAGATTAGGTTATAATTTGTTGTTTGTTGAAGCCATTATTTATGAAGATATCTTCAAGATGGTATAATTTTTGTTGTAGCTTATCTGAATGACAAATCTTTTTGGCACAATTGTAAAAAGTTGATGATGCTGTGAGGAAGCATTAATACAATGACTCGTATGAGTTGGTTTACGATATACAGAATGTGTTAATCTTTCTTCTCGTTTTCTTTCAATTAGGACTGGGAATGAAAGATAACCATCTTTTTTTTCTATTTTAAATTTAGTGTTTGTATGTTGATTGTTAAGTGGTTTAAGAATACCATTAATTCTTCTTCCCCAAAAGGTCAGATAGCAAAACGTCATAAATACATCTAAGCCAAAGTTTTGGTTTCTTAGGTCCATCATTTAGACCCTATTCTTCGAAATATTCCATAAAATCATTTGCAATCGATGGAGAAATAGGATATCCCATAGCTACTGTGTCTAGCTGTTGATAATATTCGCCATTAAATAAAATGAATGATGTAGTTAGACAGTATTTAAATAATGTGATCTCGTTGTGGGTGAAATGTTCTAATAGTTGAAAGGTGTCATTATTGGTACCTTCGTGAACAAGTCAAAACTAACCAACAAATCATTTCAGGTTAATATTCCAATCAATTCAATTCATTATTTATAGAGGTACTGCTCGAAAGGAAGGTCGAAGTAGAGTATTTAAAGGTAATGAGTAGATGGTTAAATTTGTGGAGCTCACAATTGTTCGAAGTGGAGAATTTGGTTTATGTATTTTCAGAAATCCATAAAATCTTGGTATTATAGGATCTTGTGGTGTTAGTTTCTACATTATTTTAGCTCGCTAGTTTGATTATTTTAACGGTATCGTAGTTAATAATCAGAACTTGCTGTTAGGATTGTATGACAGTTTAGAGTAAGCAGACCCGTTTAGTAAACTACTAGCTTAGTTTATGTAGTTAGTTGTATCCATTATAACCAGAGCTGGGACGATTACAGGTACAAAGTAATCGATTACAGTAGTCGATTACATTTGCTGTAATCAGTAGTCGCGGCCGATTACATTTTTAGAGAGTAATCAGTAATCGGTAATCGAATACAATTTATGTATAATTTGTATTCGTTTTCGAATTTTCACTCCTAAAAAAGCACGATTACTTCGTCTAAATCACGATTACTTTGTGTAAGCGTATTTTGAATTTTCTATTTATGTTGGATACTATAGCATACTTGATATCAAACAATAGGTTTGCTCCAGGTGAACTCCGAATGTTACGGATGCGTAATACAAAAAAAAACTTTTAAGCTAGGTAGCTACACTTCTATGAAAAATTGTAGGTACCTCTTTCGTATTGCGCATGCGTAACAATCAAGAATTTATATGGAACAAACCACGTATCATCACACCAGACTATATCGCATTATTCACATTTTTCAAAATTTCGTACTAATCTGCCATTCTCCCAACTGCGAAGCTTTTAGTGAACTGGCCCTAGATTCCTACCCAACCAAGTTATAATTTGGCTTTTTTCACATTACATGCAATACCTGTCAAATTTTTACTCCTATTATAGCAGACAAATTTGCTGTAAAATTGTATTTTAAAACTATACTATAATATAAATGCATAAATCATCAGACCATGACCATACAAGGTTATCTTTAAAAAACTCAGAAATCGGTACGTAGTGCAGTGCGCATAGTGGATGTACAAATTACAGAACGAGACATGACAGGTGATGGTGGGGGTTCTTTCAGTTGCGCGAGTAGGGTCAGTGTTGGACAGATGAAAGCATTCAGAAGAAATAAATGCAAACAACGTTAATTAAACACTGCTTGTAGAGTACGAATTTCGTGCGCATCTCGTGGGCGTTATTTTGGAGTGATCATAACTCATTCTGTGATCTGTCTGTAATCTGTTAAATGTAATGGATTACAACTTTGAAAAGTAATCAGTAATCGGTAATCGATTACTATTTGAGCAAAGTAATTGTAATCGGTAATCGATTACTTTTTACCTGTAATCGTCCCAGCCCTGGTGTTAACATTAGCTCTCCTTTAGCTTCCGGGAAAAATTATGTTATCTTTGTCGTTACAGAATTCTTTTAAGGCTTGATAATCAGCATAGGTTAAATTCTTTTTTGTAGTTTTCTTGTAATTTTATATCCCATTTCGGTTTCGGACAGTATCACATAAATTACAAGAGCTAAGATTAACTATAAGATTGTCAGATGTACGGTTTGTAAGGTCTGTGTAGGATATACGTGTATTGTTGTGTTGTTTACTATTAAGAGAATTAAATTTACTTATCTGCCTAGTTTTAGTTTGATTTTCATGTTTCTTATCTCCTCCACAAGAGGTCAAGCAATCTTCAGTCGGCTGTTCAAATAAAAAAAAAATGCAAATGGTAAATTTCTGAATCAAGTTTGTCCAAATGTCTTCTTATAGCTAGGACGATTTCTCTTAGATGAGATAAATTCGCTTTAATAAAAATTCTCTTTGCTCTAGTAGTTTTTTAATGATGGTTGGTGAAATTTGGTATTAAGTTGTTAGTCCTATATCGTTTTAAGAAGGTTCGGTAACCAAGTTGGTTTATCTTTCCAATTTCTCGAACATGTTCATTTTTTTTTAAACAGCCTCCCTATACAGGCGTTTGATATGAGTTGAAACGTTCACTATTCGACACATGAAAAACGTTATTTGGGAAAATGGTGCATATATTTATTAAATCGCAAGCTTTCTATATCATAGCGTAATACGAAAATGAGGATGTTGACAAGGTAACATCAAGTGACGAATATTAAAAAAGTAACCAGAGACTTAAAGTTAAATTACTGTTGTAAAAATTTCAGTTGTTAGCAAGAATTCCTGTGTTCTCAAATTTTATATTGTGCAGTGTTTAAGGCATGCTGAGCAATTGCTGATTTAGTAGATGAAGTAAACTTAAGTGCCGTTTGTGTTCTGGTAAGCTGGTATTAATGCTTCTTCCACTTTCACCAATGTAGACTTTATCACCAGAGCATGGTACTTCGTAAATACCACAGGTTTGCAATTGCTCAAAATGCCTTCACCACTGCACAATACAAAATTTGAATACACAAGTACTCTCGCTAGCTATATCAATGGGTATACAAGGAAGTATCGAGAAGCTATTGAAATTCTGAAACAGCCTAACAACTTGAACTGAGGTAATGGATATGAACTGTCCGATATCTGAATGTCTATTTTCATGAACTAAAACTTTTACAACAGTGATTTAATTTTAATTTTCTAGTTACCTTGTCAATATTCACTTTCATAGTACGCCGGACAAAGGACAGAGTATCTATCTGAAAGCTTGCCATTTAATAAATAAATACACCATTTTCCCAAATAGCGTTTTTAGTGGTTAAGGTTATTTTGTGAAAGTCGAACGGTTAATCTTTATTTCAAATTAAAAATTATTATTACTTTTATTAATTTACATCAGTTCTACATATATAAAGACAAAATTTACATCGATTGGGGCTTGAATCTCGATAGCTCAGTTGGTTAGCGCGGTACTCTAGCAAAGTGCAGGTCGTAGGTTCAAATACTACTCGAGGTAAACTTTTTATTTATGTATTTAATAAAATTAATAATAATTTTTAATTACATATTCACCTTTGAGCTTATTCGTTCATAACAAAAACTTGGAATAGTTATTCCGAATTCTTTCATGTTTTCCTAAAACCATGTTTGTCGTGTGATTTTAAAAAATAAGTGTTAATAGAACTAATCAGGTTCTCTAATGTTATTTAACATTTCTCACCTACGATTTCGATTAGGCTATTAGCCAAAAATTATTATTTTGTTCATAGGAACACCTTTTAATCAATGCCACTTCAAATTAAGGTAGCGTGATGTTAATGCAAGATTAAATTGTGGCTAAAGAAGATACCAAGTTACCAAAAAAAAATTTTTTATCATCGAAAGACTTTTATTTTCAGCAGCATAGAGCCGATGGATAGGTTTTCTAAATTCAGAATTTTATTTTGCGTAAAACGTTACCTTATTTACACATGAGATGCGAATTGAATAGTTATCAGCGAAAATATAGAAATATTTTCAAATAAAATATTACAGTTGTCCAAAAACATCTTTGTAATTATCGTTACAGGGGTTTTGTTGCAATGCTGCTCATAGTATAGGTAAATAGCATAGCATGATACAATAAACAGAAGATACGATATTTCGCCTAGTGGGCGGAGCTGGGTCGCGTCAGCTGAAGAGTAATTCTGGCGCGAAATACATGTTTACGTACGGTACCTGATTTTATTACTGAAATTTGTTGGGAATTAGAGTGTTATTGCCACAAATATTCGTTTTGATGTTGCTACTTGCGACATAGACAATCAGTCTAAACATTATAATATTTAATTTTCTTTCGTATTCGTAAAGACGATCATTTAAACAAACAATGGTTACATGCTTGTAAACGAGACGACAATGTTAATATATTAAATTCTAGAACATGTTCTTCACATTTTAGCAGATAAAGTTATGAAAGAAATTTAAAAGTGTTGATATCTTAGTTTCTATAATATGTGTCATTGAAAAAAGTTACTCATTTCATCCAGTTAGTACGGGAGCACTGCTGCGATGGACCATTATTTCTTCCCTCACTTGTGGGATTAATATGAGTGTATCCAATTTATCAAATGAGGACCCATCCTCCAAAACGGGCGCTGAAGGTGGACATCGTGACTAAACTGCCGTAAAAGGTAGACAGGAAAAGGGAACCTTTGTAAAATTCAGTTCCTTTCTAATTTCAAAGTTTTTGTTTGGATTGATTGGGGATGTTAATAGTATAAAAAAAGTAAAAGGAAAGATATTAGTAGAATGTAGGTCGAATTTACAGTCAAAAAAGTTGTTAACTGTTCAAAGATGAATGTAGAAGTATCGCCTCACCCTAGGTTGAATCAGTGCAAGGGGGTCATTTACTGTCCTGATTTATTACATGCTACGCTGGAGGAAATAAAAGAAGGCCTTATACACGAATCAGTGACAGATGTAAGGCGAATTAGGGTTAAAAGAGAAGGAGTATGTGGATATACCCAACCACATCCTTACATTTCAAAAAGATACCCTACCTAAGTCTATTAAAGGAGCTATGTACCCCCTAAGGGCAAGACCGTACATACCAGCACAACTGCCGTGTTATAATGTCAACAGTTCGGACATTCCGCACTGGTATGCAAAAATCAAGAAATATATGTGTGTGGCAAACCCCCGCACGATGGCAGTGTTTGTGAAAATCCAAAACAATGTCCAAATTACAAAGGGGACCATTTGGCCGTTTGGAAAGGATGTCCCGAATTCAAAAAAGAAGTTAAAATTAAAGAAGTAATGATTCTAAACAAAATAAGTTACACGTAGGCTAAGCAGATGGAGGGATCAGCCGTTACAAGCTAAGCAACTTTTGCGCAAGTAACAGCTCTCTCAAATAGTGAAGGTACGTTAAGTACCATAATTCCTGAAATTAGGAAAATAATTGAAAAGGAGGTAACCTTACTCAGTAAGAATTCAATGAATTCTACATCAAACTCCCTGCAAAATTCTGACTTAGTTTTAGAAATAAAAAATATAATAAAAGAAGAGTTAAGTAACTTACATAATGCTTCGTTAGCATCGTATGCCTTGACAGAACCGGAACGAATGGACGTGGAATTCCGGGGTGAAAAAATAAAATCGAGTCTTAGTTGCTCTTCACCATCTGTGTGTGGCGATGACACAAACTCCATTTGGAGTTTATAAACCCAGCCACCCATAAAGAAAAGAAAAAGGTTGGTCGACCTAGAAGCAAAACTAGGAAAGATAGTACTAGTCAAAGCAAAAAGTGATATTTTAACTGTGATATTTTCTTTTTAATTGCTTAAATTATCTGTGATATATTTGTATTGTCAATTACATGTAAATTTGTCCGTGATCATATAGTATTTATATTTATAATTTATTTATACAATATACATGTTAATTTGTCTGTTGTCACACATTATTTATCTCTATTTAATATATATTTATGCAATTTTAACGTTTCATATTCAAATTCCTACAATGAAATATTAACGGTTGTATCAATCGAACGGACGAGCTTGAATTACTTTTAAGCAAAGAAGAACCAATAGCTATTAACTTGCAGGAAACTCATTTCAAAAGTACCGATGAATACAAACTTAAACATTATGATTGTGTTCGGTTCGATGTCACACACACTAGTAGAGCTAAGGGAGGAGTGGCCATTTTCTTGCATAACAGCTGTCTATTCAGCCCAATAAATTTAAAAACAAACATCCAAGCAGTAGCAGTGCATATTCGCTACCCAATAAATATTACACTCTGTAACATCTACTTACCAGATGCTAATTGGACAAGGCATGAACTAAAGCGGATCATAAACCAATTATTAAATCCATTCATTTTACTGGGAGATTTCAACGCTCACAGCGCACTGGGGGGTCCATAAAGCAAAACTGTCGAGGGAAAGAAATAGAGGCCCTCTTGGATGAAACAGACATGATACTTCTAAATAATTCAATAGGAAAACAAATAACTTTGGCGCAATTGATCTCAGCTTTTGCTTATTACGGGTCGCCCTTAACATATCTGGGATCAAATACCTGATTTTTATGGAAGTGATCATTTTCCCTTAATTATCTCCGCCGAAAAACCAAAAAATAAACGCGTTCTCATAACAAAATGGCTAATAAAACAAGCAGACTGGACAAAGTTTAAAACAAACATTCCTCATATAAACAGGAATCAAGAAACCAACTGTCTAGTAGATAACTTTACATCATCCATCATAGAGGCAGCAAAAGAGTCTATACCGCAAAATAAAATAATCCCACGGAAACGTACGGTTCCCTGGTGGAATGCCGAAATTGAAAATGCGATAAAGAACAGAAAAAAGGCTCTCCAAATGTTTATCAAGTGTCCAATAACAGAGAATTTGATAAAATTCAAGAAGTCAAGAGCAATAGCACGTCGTCTCATACTAAGTGCTAAACAAAAATCTTGACCGAATTACGTGACGGAAATAAACACCAGAACAACTAATACCGAAGTATGGAAGAAAATCAAATCGGTGTCCGGAAAAGACTGCAACAAAGCACCACTTATCTTGGAAGACAATGGTAATCTTATTACTGAGCCAATCGCTTTATCGGAAAAACTGGCTCAATATTTTGAAGAAGTTAGCTCCTCTAATCAATATACACCTGAGTTCAGGGAAAAAATACATCATAGACCAACTTTCTTAAACCACGCCGAACAAAATGAAAGTGAATACAATTCACAATTTACGAGAGAGGAATTACATGAATCACTAAAATGTATAAAAGACAGCGCCCCCGGCACTGACAAAATCACTTACTCCATGCTGAAAAATTTGCCTTCTACTGGAAGTGAGGATCTTCTTCATGTATTCAATCAAATATGGGTAAAAGGAGAGTACCCTTTAGGATGGAGAACGTCCATCATAATTCTCATTCTTAAATCAAAGAAAATGAACTTGACGTAACCAGTTATCGTCCAATATCTCTAACCAGCTGTGTAAGCAAAATACTTGAGAGGATGGTCAATAAAAGGCTAACAGAACGCTTAGAACACAACCTGATTATTGACAAATACCAAGCAGGCTACAGAAGAAATTTTTCAACAAGAGATAACATACTGCTTCTCTCTACAACTATGAAGGACACTTTTAACCAAAGGGAGCATGGCACTGTTGTCTTTTTTGATATAGAGAAGGCACATGATACAGTATGGAGATATGGTATTCTGGATAAGATTCATCGTTGGGGTATTAAACGAAAAATGTTTAATTTTATAAAATCCTTCTTAACAGAAAGGCTTATCCAGGTCAGAGTAGACAACTATTTATCTTGCAAACATCGACTAGAAAACGGAATACCTCAAGTATCACCCATCAGTGTCACTTTCTTTATTATCGCAATAAACGAATTAACAAGATCACTAGATACGAAAATAGGCCGATGCATGTATGTGGACGATTTAGCCCTGTACACTTCTTCCAAAGGTGATGAGTCTCATAACGCAACAATACAAGCTGCCATCAATACGATAACAAGAAAATCAGAAGATGTAGGCTTTCGATTTTCTACAACAAAGACAGTGTGCATGCACTACTGTAAGTTAAGGCGTCCGCATCATCCTCAAAACCTATTTCTAAAAGGAAATAAAATAAAAAATGTGACGAATTACAAGTTCCTAGGAGTAACAATAGACCATACACTCACATGGAAATCGCATACAGAAAACGTAGCAAAATAAGCCAGGAAAAGATTAAACATAATCAAATTTCTCGCTAATTCAAAATGGAGCGCAGACAGGGAGGTTCTCATACGGGTGTACAAATGTTTAATTTTAAGTATTCGACTATGGATCAATAGCATATGGAACCGCTGCTCATTCCAATATCAGAACGTTAGATATTATTCAGAACGTGTGCATACGATATGCCATTGGGGCTTATCAAACCAGCCCAGTAAGCAGTTTACATGTATAGTGCGGGAATATTACCACTAAGATTCAGAAGAATGTGGCTACTAGTAAAGTAGGTACGCAATAAAAATAAAAAGTCTTCCTAACCACTTTATATGTAAAATACTTTTCCCAAATGAAAGTGACAACTCAGTTAAAAAACCAAGTGGAACGCTAAAAGAAATATTACAAAGAATTCAATTAAATTACCCACCGGAAACGGAAGAAATAGAAATAAAAAACCGGGTCTGGCAAGAGTGGGAAAAGGAATGGGTAGCAGAAGATAGACTGTTAAAATTCCATATACCAACACCTAGGAAAAGGAAAAGTTATCCTCAAATGACTAGAAAGGAGAGTATAGTGCTAAACAGAATTAGAATTGGGCATACACAAGTAACACATTCATACATACTAAATAATAAACCGCAACCAACTTGTATATACTGTAACGAAAAACTCACAATTAAACATATCCTTGAGTCGTGTAGAGAATTAAAAGATACCAGAACAAGGCTGGGAATTAACAATGGAATCAGGCTGATCTTAAAATTGAAAATGGAAAAATTAGACAGGTACTTCAATACCTTAAAGGGATTGGTATATTTAACAGAGTATGGAGTACATACATATACAAAAAAAATGTAAATAAAGTAAAGGAAACATTAGTTGCGTAGCTAGCGGCTAATAATCTTGTAGTTACAGCCAATTTAAACAAAAAAAAATATTAGCAAGCATAAGAAAAACAAAAAAATGCTTCTTGTCATCAACTCTATACAAGTTAATCCAAACACATTTTAGTGTTTATTAAATTTAAGAGAACATATGTAGTTAGAAACCTGTCCCCAATGGTTTCTTAATTAATACTTATTTGTATTTAAAAGTCTTCTTTTTAAATTAGGTTCTTATACAGTAAAAATTAATCTGAGTTTTAACTATTTTTTTTTCTTTGTGTTCAAAAAACTTTTCCTTCCTTAACAATCCCTATAAATTTGCATTATTATGCCTTTGTTTGTTAAAGCAATGTTTTATTTGCAATAAAAATATATTTAATAAAATTGTACATTCATTCGCAGTCGTATTTATGTGTATTCAATTATTACAGACTGAAAATTTTGAAAAGTATATTTTTTGTACCAGTAAATCAAATAAATACATTCACAAATATGTTTTTGTAATACTTTCAATAAAAAAGTTATAACGAAATGTTTTAAGTCAGTAATTTATAGGTTAAAACTGCTGCCCGCTAATGCGGTAAATTCGAATTAACTCTCCAGGTGACATCGTGCGCAGGGCGGACTGATTTGCGACTGCCAAGGATCCTATGTTCTGTTTATTGTATCATGATACCATAGTACTATTAGCAACGTTACCGATGCAAAAAAATCGTAACGATGAAAGTTATGTATATATTTTGCACGTAGAATGTTTATATTACTGAAAGTAATATACACGTAGTAACTATGTACTTCTGAAATGACGCAGAATGGATGCAATAGTGAACGCAGCAATTTAAAAATTTCATTCGTTATTTTTCATGCATATTAAATTTTAAAACACATAAAGTGTGACCTTTAGCTTCCACTACCACCACAGAAAAGTATTTTAATATACTCTACGTTTTCTGGTGAACGCAATAACGTCGTAGCTCTGAAAGGACACAACAATAATAGCTGGATATATATGTAAATATATATGTATATATATATATATATATATATATATATATATATATATATATATATATATATATATATAGGTAGTTGTAATAACAATATTGGTTTAAAGGTGATAATGTTATACCAATCCAACTTAAATCTGTACAGATTTACCATTACTCGTGGCATGTAATGCAGCCTGTATTATTTAAACAATTTTAGACAATACTGCATTGTAAATACAATACTGGTACTATAGTGGCTAAACATTGCATTAACCATATTAGCTATAGGTGATAACACCATATCATTCCAATATTGACTTATCCACATATATTTTCTAGTTAGTAAAATTATCGATAAATATATATTTAGCGAGTGGTACAGAATGTAATTTTAACAATACAATACAGGAATTTTATAGGATAAATATTGAGGTAACAATACATTTGGTAGTACCATGTCTTCGCAATGTTGACCTGTCCGTATACCAGCTTTAATCTGTATTTTACTATACAACGGTAAAATATTGAATTAACGTTGTAATTACAATATTAGCTTGAAGTTGACAAAACCATATTTCGTCAATATTTTCGATTATTGGACTTATATTGGTAGCGTGCAGTGCATCAAATATTACAACGAGGTCAATGAATGTATAATTAACCAGTGTTATACAGTACAACGTGCTATGTAGGGGAGGTCCGGCTACAGTGGCCGCCTTTTCATGTTTTGTCTTCAAACTTTGAGTCTTGTATAAATTTTGTGTATCTATTTGCCTAGGATCGTTCATTACACTTTCATCATTAACTATTCAGTACTAAAACTCAAATATTTCCTGTAATTTTTGAGTAAAATTTGTTTTAAATATATACAAAATGGCCACTGTACCCTCCATGTAGGGTACAGTGGCCCTATGTTGCAAGAATTTGGTGGCCACCGTTCCCTAATTAGAAATTAACAAGAAAATTGGATTAACAAAATAAATACATACAACTATTGCTTTAAAAGTACCTATAATAGTTTTAAGTGGATATTACATCACTAAATGCAAAAAAAGAAATATAACTAAATGATTTTCAAAGATTAATTGACATTGTGTAACGGTATAAACGGGTGGTTGAACGGGATTACAGATAAAATTGGCCTTTTTGCCCCGACTAGCCAGCGTATGGGTGTAAGTCAGATGTTGAAAAAATTTTGCACAACCAGAATAGTATATCGTACGTAAGTCAAAATAGGGGATTAAAACAAAATTGGTTCGGTTAAGGGCGCCAGAATATTTGGTAGTCAAAACAAGGGTCGTCGTGCCAAAATTACGAGTACATAGCGTGTCTAAATATACAAAAAACATCTATCCGCAATCAATCCCAGGTGTGCTGGACAGCAACTCAGCAAACCACCTGAAATAGGACTTCAAAAGCACTACACGCTTGTCAAATAAAAGCGTGATAAACACTCAATAAAGTTACGTTAATACACCTCAGTGTAAATAATTAGGCATTAAATAATAATCAAAACAAAACAAAAAAAATAAGCTATAGAATGCACTCTAAATGAATTAATTCTCAACTAAAAATCAAATAAAATACTAAATATTATTAACGCTATTACTCAATAAAACAAAAAAAAACTAACTTCGTTACGTTAAAATTTACGCTTCTAAGCTTGCAAAAAAAACTTTTATGCAACACAAAAGGGTTTCCACAGAATTAAAACAAATTTATAAAACCTAACAAAGCTATAATAAAATAATAAAAAAAGGATAAATATAAACATACGATAATTCGTATGAACAAAGAAAAAAAATACAAAGGCTTAAAAGGCGACAGGATGTCTGATCAGAATGCTGCTTAACGCCGTGCTAACTGATTTAACCTATATAATATATATATATATATATATATATATATATATATATATATATATATATATATATATATATATATATATCGTAGATTATATCCACACTACAATAGGGTCAATTGCCCTTTAATACTAAAATAAATAGCTAAGGGTGAAGGCGGAGCGTCAGAACTGTAAGTAATTACACTGAATAAAGTTAAAACAACTTAATTTACCAAAAAAAAAATACGACACCGCTTTCAAACCTTCGTTAACACAAAAAGAATAATTCGAAACACATAAAAATCTTGAAATATTCGATTAAAGAAAAACAATATTATGTTACCTTAAAGTCTAGAATTACACCTCTCCTGTGTTACAATAGAAAATGATGGTCGGTTACTGCTATAACGGAAATTAAACCTTTCTGCTCTGACAAATGTTGAATAAAATGTTGGCTATTGTTCTTTTATATACAAACGATTCCTTGATTGAAACTCGTTAAAATGTTACTGCATAAATTAAAAACTTCTTTTAAAATACTAATTACTGCGCTCAATTTGCTTGTTGACTTTAATCTTTTAAATAGTTTTATTTACATTAACAATCCAAAAGGTTAATAACTTGTTTTAAATAACTATAATTTTAATATATTGCGAAAGTTTCCTTATCCTTAAACACGCTTTGTACGGTAAACAAGTGGCACTCAAGAACGTTGATTTTAAAGAAGAATCCGCAAAAGTGAGAAAAACCAAGGAGGTCACTGAAGCACTAATACAAGACGACGATGTCCTCTAGGTAACTTTACGTAAAATCGAAATCGGTACTAGGTATAATCCTTTGGTGATGAACAGTTTTAATAAAATCCCTTTACAGGTCTTCTTCAGAAGTAGCTAAACTACCCTTACTACACAAAAAGTTCGTTCGTTAAACACGACAAGGTCCAATACATCAACGTTCTAAACCACCCCTTAAAGCGTAACAACAAGCGGCACCGTACTAGTACACGAGAGCGCGATCAGTTTCAGAATCCTTCAAATTAGTACCAAAAATCCATCTTTGATTTTGAATCACACCACTCATAAAAAAATCTTATCTAATTTAATTCCACCAATTAAAAAAACGGAAGGGGAAGATTTGATACCCCAAACATAAATTCGTTTCCGTCCGTAAGGACTCGGTAATTTCCAAAATCTCAAACGTCAGCAGACTTAACGCGAAAAATATCCCTATATTTTTATTTAAGTACAATCAGTCCCACATGCAACCTCTATGACTTAAAACCAACATACTCAACAATAAACTGAACAACTATAACTACTGGTCTTTATGTCGCCAATATGACATCATACACATATAAATCTACACTCTTTCTATAATTTTTAAGGAAATCAAACGAAATAAACCTTAATTAAACTTATATACAACTATTTACAAATAAACGTTAACCAAACTTCTATAAACGGGAAATAATAAGGAAAAACAACCTAAATTACGGCATAATAATTCATAAACAAAAAAACTAAAGCCCGCCATACACCTTTCCTAAAGGTCGCTACACGCGTAACACAAATTTATCAATAAAACTCAACAACAAAAAAAAATGTATATACGGAATCTAACTAAATGAATAAAACTACAAACAAAATTACGCAATACGTATACAGGGTGTTCAAAATACCCTGACACTTCCCTTACAAAAATATTTTCCTTCGGAAAATATATCCGAAGAACAACTCTACTCTACAAGCAACCTACGCCAGGAACAAAAACAAATCTAACACTAAGTACAAACGTTAACTCACACAAACTAAATGTACGAAGAAGTACGGAAAATGCCGTGGTGCTGGTCAGGAAAGACCCCTCGCAACACCCTCAAAAGCTAGTGGTGTGCTACCGCCCGCACACACTACTAGTTGGGACTATAGGGGCCAAAACCTAAAATAAAGCCATACAAAACATTAAACTGTTGGGGTCCGTGAAGTTAACCACCAACAGAGGCACAAATGAAAATCCGGTAAAAAAAAATTCAACTACATTACACAAAACGGACGACGAAAGCCAACCATGACCTTTGACAGGCAGAGGGTGGGGAACCGGTACCGGGCATAATTGTATATAGAAACGTTATTGAAAATAAAATTACATAAACTCAACAAAACTCCACCAACTCCATAAACTCCATAAACTCCACAAAACTCCACAAACTCAACAAACTCCACAAACACAACAAACTCGACAAACTCAACAAACTCCACAAACTCAACAAACGCGTCCCTCGAGGCGGCGAGAGGGTGGTTCCAACTCCCTCCCCGGAACTCGAGTTCAGCCTCCTTAGAACTTCAAAACAAAACTTCCACAGTCACGTTCGGTATCATAAGTCAAAGTCGAGAAGAAAAAAAAATGGATCAAATCCCACGATAAACGACAAACCAAAAAATGATCCGCTAAGGACCCGAGAAAGCACAACAAGGTGCAACAACGGTACACGCGTTTGGCTGGTGCACTGAAACTCCGCGTCGAGAGCATACGGAACAGGCCGGGCCACGGTTCACGAGATCCCCGCTTTCCGTTATTTCACCAAACTTCTATAAACGGGAAATAATAAGGAAAAACAACCTAAATTACGGAATAATAATTCATAAACAAAAAAACTAAAGCTCGCCAAACACCTTTCCTAAAGGTCGCTACACGCGTAACACAAATTTATCTATAAAAATCAACAACAAAAAAAAATGTATATACGGAATCTAACTAAGTGAATAAAACTACAAACAAAATTACGCAATACGTATACAGGGTGTTCAAAATACCATGACAATTGTACAAAGAAATATCAATGGCAAATCTGTAAGTCGTGCTTGTTCTGGCCGTTCCTCCAGATAAATTTGGATCAGGTAAGTGCAATTCTATCTCTTTAAGCAAAACAATACTTGCATCTTCAACGATTGGGAAAACGAACGCATTTCCTTGCTTTCGTAGAAAATTAATTTCATACTCTTGGTTACTAATTCTGTTTAACACCTTGCTCACGTAATATTTTTTTTTGTAGGAAATTTGACCAAGACAAAGGATTGTGCGCTAATGTCACTTAGATCTTTAGTTACGATATCATCAATTTTACATCAACATCAGTCAAATCAGATAAGTTCATTCATCTCCAGAGCTCGATACATCGACAATCAGTAGTTTGGGCTTTTTAACAATTAATTGATGCTTATTCTCGTCAAAACATTTGCGCTTCACCTCAGCTGCGTTGTTTTTCTCAGCTTATTACAGTTTTCTACTCTTAATCTTTCGTAAATTGGGTATCCGTCAATACCTCCGTCGATTTCTTTTTCCCTTTTCTGGGAATCTTTGTATTATTATTTTTTTACTGTTGGATAAGGCTGTACATTTCTGGAGGTATAAATTCTTTCTCCGGTGTCCTCTGTTCAATCATTTCTTTTGCACTATTATATCCTCTCCAGGTTCAATGTCAGAATCAACAGTTTCCTCTGAGACAGCTTCTTTTTCTTGAGTGTTTAAACCTGGTTTCATGTTTTTCCCACAACTGGTACTTGGTTGGAATTCTTCAAAACTGGCGATAGGTTGGGAATCTCCTAAACTAGTTTTAAGTTGGGGGTCCATCTCAGGAATGTCAGTTACTTTTGAAGCCATAAAATCGTCGTCACTGAATATCATATTATTGAAGGGGAAAATGCCCGTTTCTTTAAAAGCAGATATGCATTTCTTCGCACAAAATGCCAGTGGATATGCAACCCCTAAAAGCTCAGCGATTTCATAAATTACAATACTTTTCCTGGTATTATTAAGCAGCCAAGTTTGACAAGCGTTGCTATAATATTTTTTCAGAGGACCATACACGCATTTATCCAACGGTTGTAGTTTGTGGCTCGTGTGCGGCGGGAGTGTCAGTAATTTCACATGGTTTTGTCGAGCCTTTTATATAACTGCCAGCGATATGTGGTTTTCATGGTTATCCATTATTAAAAGTACAGGGGCATCCGCAGATGGTTTAGCATGATTTATGAAGTGATTAAACCACTCTGAAAAGATACTGTATGTAATCCAGCCGGACGGAGAAGCCGCTCCAATAGTTCCCGGTGGCGAATTTTTGATCATATGGTGTTTGAAATACATGCGGGATAACACTAGTAATGGAGAAATGGTATTTCCCATAGCGTTTATAGCTCCCACCATTGTTACGAGTGTACTCCTTTCGCTTGAAGTGATCTTTCCCATTTGCCTTTGGCCTTTAGCAGCTAAAGCCTTTCCGGGATTTTGCACTGTCGTTAACGCTGTTTCGTCGACGTTGTAGATTTGACAGGCATTTAGTTTATATGTTTCTATAATCCCCTCTAAGTTTATGAAAAATTTATCAACCACTGGTTTATTAAAGCCCATAGCCCTTCCCAGAGATGTAGCTTCCGCTGTTTTTACAGCAATGTCTTTGTTCCTCTTAATAAATCCCGCAAACCAGTCTTTTCCCGCAGTTTGATTTTCGCTCCAAGGCGTCGGAATATTTTTTTTATTAGCAATTGCCAACTCATAGGTCAATTTACGGGAGTTTTTTGGCGTCAAACCGCGATGTAAATTAGCCATAGTTTTCAGATATCTACACAAATGCTGCTCCTCTTCACTAGAAAAGAATTTTCTGACTGTATAATTTGGGCACATGCGTGGACTACCTTCTAAATCGGGATTATTCCAATTTATGTTTTCTCTGGATTCCCTACACTTTTTTATATATCCTCGTAGGGTGGTGCGAGGAATATTGTAATTAATGGCAGCTCTTTTGGTAGAAAAA
Organism: Vesta saturnalis; assembly: GCA_036346205.1. Classification (NCBI taxonomy): domain Eukaryota; kingdom Metazoa; phylum Arthropoda; class Insecta; order Coleoptera; family Lampyridae; genus Vesta; species Vesta saturnalis. Next base: position 721,254 of record JARFJB010001993.1, read on the forward strand.
CTTTTTTCAAAAACTGCATATACTGCATTTTTCATGCTCTCTTCACCGGTTTTTCCAATGCCAGTATTGTTTAAACCTTTTCGTGGCATTACTGCAACCTCTGAAAGAAACAAATATAGCTATAATATGAACATGCCCTTAATACCTGCCTACTACAAACAATCGATATAAAAACTGACGCAAACAAATATAAAACCGATTAAAACCGGTACCTAGGTATATAACAATATTATAATAATAAATGACTAGTAACATTATGATGAATATAGCTATATTTGTTTTAACAATTTCAATAATTATAAGGCAATCGGTTTAAAAATATGAAAAGCAGTGGCCACTGTATATTTAAAAAATGTGGCCACTGTTCGCAAATCGCACTTTATCAAACATCGTAACCTAAACTATTAAAACTAAAATTCTTACCTTTTCGAGTATGAAGATACCTTCAAGGACGACACTTACACCTGTTAACTGCAAACTACAAAAAACAACTTTTAAGTTTATTGGGGAACACTTTAAATGTGTATTAAATAATAAGTATTGACTGCACACAAAGAAAATTCACGTGTTTCATTACTATACTTAGCAACAACTGAATCATCGATCGTTGAAAATAATCGTTTAAGGTACCTATACACACAAACCAGATGTCAGTGTTGTCGGATATTCCACTAAAATTTTACGAAGAAGTGGCCACTGTACCAGCATGGCCACTGTAGCCGGACCTCCCCTACAGTGCTAACGCTGTATTGGATAAACTTTGTATTAACCATATTATGTTCAAATTATTTGATATTGTGCAAATAATGGTTACAGATCAGAAATCGACATTCGATGTTTGCATATTGGATCAATGTTGTACCAACTTTTAGCCAATGTTATATTTACCTGGGAGGATACGGATGAGTAACAATTTAGTCGCGAAAATAGTAATAATGATGGGATCTATCAAATTCTAGGTTGTAGAATTTGAATTTGTATTCAAAATAGCACAAAAGCTGCAATCGCAAATACTGTGCCTTTGCGATTAGAAAATATATCGCGTTGGTTGAGGTAAATTAGGAAGTACGCGCAATCGACGTCGTATTACAAGTTTGAATTGAATGTCGTACCTTCCAACGGCTCTAAAAGGTCACACCAAAGTCCGATAAGTAACCTCAATTAAGTGAAATAGTATAAACAAATTAGCCTCGCATGACTGAACAAATTTTGTAGAGTTGACGACAAAAGTAGGTTGTGTTTAGTTTATTTCTTTGTTATGAGGATTTTTTATCATGTGACTTTTACAAATAAAAACCTTGTTCGTGGACAAGGAATAAAATCTTGTTTCGCTAAACTAATTTAGTTCTTATTATTATTATAAGTTTTTGTTATGAACGAGTAAGTTCAAAGATAAATATGTAATTAAACATCATTACTAATTTTATTAAATACATAAATAAAAAGTTTACCTCGAGTAGGATTTGAACCTACGACCTGTACTTTCTAGAGTACCGCGCTAACCAACTGCGCCATCAAGGTTCAAGCACTAATCGATGTAAATTTTGTCTTTATGTAGGCAGAACTGATGTAGATTCTGAATATGTTGAGATTCCAATCAAATTTCTTATATTAATGGAGTGTGAGCTTGCAATATCGCAAAGATTCACACATACCAAAGCAACTTGACTAATATTAAATTATTATTATATATTTTAATTTAGTTCTGTTAGTTATTTATTAAAGTTCCACATACACAGTCAACAATCTAGATTTCAAATCAAGTCTTATAATTGTAAGGTTATATACTCCTACCTATTACCTTTAAAAATATAATTAAAATCTTTCATTGTTAATATCCATGATAAAGAAAAATCGTGTATTAGACTAAAATTAAATTATGGTATATTAAATTAGTGTATACCTTTACTTCTGTAGAAACCCTCGCTAGTGCCATCCAAATATGAAACTTTATCTAAATTAAATTAAAATTGGCTTCATTTACTCCGTTAATATTTACAGAACATGCAGTAATTTAATATCAGTTACGCATCATAAATAAGCTCAATTTAATTTTATTCTGTACTTTATGATGATAAATTTTAAGTTTTACACAAAGTATAAATAATTGGATTCTTTGAATTATATGCAAAACCGCAAACCCCGCTTTCTTGATTGAACCAGCAGATTTTGTACATAATCAACATTAACATATAATTATTATCCTGGTAAAGTGTAAACATTTACTTAGGTGTAAGTAATCTAAAATTGTCATATACTTCAAAAAAAGTTTTCAGTCGTGCTTAGAATTATTAGAGAATATATTTATTGAAATTGTAGAACCTTAACACTAGTTTTGATAAGACAGGATAGCAGATCATAAAAAATACCCAGTATACCGTATCCGTCTCAAGGAAAAACAAACTTAATGTAAGTATGTCAGAAAATAGAGAAGATAAGAGCTTGATAACTGCATCAGACACATTGTGTATTCCGAAAATTGTGCAACATCAAGGAAACTTCTAAGTACATGTTGACGCTTACAAGTTTTCCATAAGATACTTTGGGAAACTTACTAAAGATATACTCAAGGAAGTTGACAATTGTAGATAAACTGTAGCTTTTTGTATTGTATAACATTATGAAATAAAAATTGTGTAAATCTTACACTTTAATTAAATTACTTTTAATTACAGCCATTAAAAGGATTAAGTGTTGGATAGTTAGTATCTCATAATTACCATTATTCGTATTTATTAAGCAAAGCTTAATATATTTTATTGTTTAAACTAATAACGATCTTTTATAAATTAATTGAAATACTTAGCTTTTGGGTTTAGATGGTGTTGTTTTATATTCATATTTTACATAAATCTATACGTTTCGATAACAGTTACAGTTATTCTTCCATTAAGTGATAATATCATTAATAATTGCTTAAGATATTACAACAAATTTATGCAATATGAAAAACATGCACTTTGACTGTGACATTTTACTCTGTTAGCCTTCGGCCGTTTTAAGGAGTTCTGATTTGTCATCTTCAAGGCAGTTTAGTAATATTTAATTTATTAGAGATCTAGTTATTCTTTACTAATATTAGATTCTATAGTTGGCTTCATACGTTGTATTTATAGCAGGCATATGTCTTCATCTTTTTCAAATTTTACAATTTTTTTCTTAAACCTTAGGCAATTCTTAAATATATTACCACTTACTGGGTACGATAACTGTTATCGAAATGTAAATATTTATATAAAAGAGCTAAGTATGTTGAACGTCACGTGCGTGTGGTCCATAAAAGAAAAGGTGTAATACCTGATAAGATTATACCCTGTTACGTCTTATTTGCATTAAAGCAGAAGATAGAAACCTAAGGGGAGTGTGTTAACACTGTCAAAAGAACAAAAAAATTACTAGCGTAGCTTGACCTTTGAAAATTGTAGGTTATATTTTTAAAGTGAAACTAATTCCGGAAACTGTATATTATTTACACTGGCCATGAATGACAACATCGAGTCTAATCTAATACAATGAGAAGTTTTGGAAAATCCAACAAAAATGCCTTCCACTCTTCCGAAATCAAAAACAGGAGAGAAATATGCAGCAAAGTTATCAAACAAGAAGACTTTCCTTCGTGACAAAATTTACCTACTGACTTCCTCTCCTTTTCTTGGCTATTGTCAACGGGTGTAACAATTTTAGGCAAATCACCATGGATAATTTTTTTTCGTCTCGTTTTCCGAGATTTTGATGTAAAAGTCAAAAGATCTAACGTTTTGTTGTTGCTGTTTGAGGTTGTTTCAGTTTTTTTAATTACAAGTTAAAATTTGGAATTCAATTCAGCAAAGATTTATTTTGTTTGTTGTTACATAATGGTTGTTTTTACCGTCGACGTGTTCCCGGTTCTCCTGAAAGTATGGTGGACTGCGGGTCCGTTTCGCCTTTGTGCGGTTTTTATTGGTGGTTCAACAGGTCGGAGAACTTTGTGTGGCTTATCGTGCTCTACTACACCTACTTATCGTTCCTGACGTCAGGGTAGTCTTTTTCCAAGTTTTTCCTGAATCAAGGAGTTTTTATCGTTTTTGCGGATTTTATACATTGTTTATGGTGAGGTATTTTGTGCCCGAACCTTTATGTTCTTTCGTGCTTCTGTCACTGTATATAACTTTGTATATATAGTCAATAGGAAGATGCCGTTTAAATAAATATACCGAATTTTAATAATACGTTTTGAGCAAATTAAGTGAAGTAACGCTTTGTAAATAGTGCATTTACGTTAGACTAAATGAAGAACTGGCTCATTCGCTTTTGATATTAATTGTCGCAATTCTAAAGTCATTTTGTGTAACTATAAATGGGAAGTTGCTGTCTGTGGGAGATTACCTGAAAACCGTTACCGTAGAAATTCAAGGAGCCAGTTTCGGTCGACCCGAACCTGGGATGCAGTTTTATGACCTATTTGAGTGTAATCCAGAGGATGGAGTGTAATCTAGTTTTGTAACTAGTTGAAGGTAAACTTTTACTTTTTTTTATTCTGATGAGTTATAAATAAAGTGTGTTTTTGTGGTTATTTGGAAGGAGGCACACGCTCGCTTTATGTAATATATTGTATCAAGGTCTTTCAGGCAATTTAGAAACAGACGTATCCATCCTCACGATTTATTGTTTATGTCCTGAATTTTTATGTGTAAATTTTGTTTATTGAAAGTTTATGTTACGGATATTTAGTATTATTTCCGTTGTATTTAATGAAAGGTATTTGTTTATACTTATACTTTGTTTATACTTATATTTTAGATTTCTTGTTCTGAAGTGCAATGTGTTTTTGTAATGTTACCTTTGACATTTTTACCCGACTTTGACGTTTTGGGAGTTGTGACGAGTACCCTTTTAATTAGATTTACTAGGCCGATCCTAACTCACTTTTGTCACTAGATTTGTCACCAGATTTGGAAAAAGTGACCACAAAGGTCACTAGATTTCAATGTTGGTAACATTGCCTGCTTCAAGGTCACCGTTTCAAGGCCACGTGGTAGAAAAGCTTGATAACACTGTCTCTTCAAGGTCGTCGCATCAAGCTCGCTCACATTACTTATCTTCAAGTCCATCCATGCTCGCACGTGCCCTTCGCTTCAAGGTCAAGCGCTCCGTGCATCGGAGTACATTACTCAAAGCCATTGAAGTAACTAGATTTGAAAAAGTCACTAGAAAAGTTACTGGATCGTTTTTAAAGGTCATTGAAGCAGATGAAGTAACTAGATTCGAAAAAGTCACTAGAAAAGTTACTAAATTGTGTTTCAAGGTCATTGGAACAGATTTTCCACATCCAGGTCAATTGTTTTCAAGGTTATCGTACACATTACCTGAATCGAAATATATTTATCAAGGTCATCGCATTGTCTACGTCTAAGTACGTGGTTCCAAGGTCATCACATGTCCTACCTTTAAACTACAAGGTTTTTCAAGGCCACGTTCCCTGCATCAGTCTTCAAGACCAGGAACTGGCAAGGTCACGCCCCCCCAATTCCAGGAAGTTTATTTACCTCTGTCTCAAGCCCTGAGGTATCATACAGATTGTTGCCTATGCATGTTTCAAGGTCATAAAGCAATTCTTGAAAGTTTACTTTGTAACAAACAAAGAAAACCAATTGTTCAATAAAACATTGACTTTTTCCGCATTACATATTTTAGATGAATACATATGCATTCAGAGAAATTCGACAAAGCGATACAATAACTTCAGGTTGCGATGTGTGTAACCGGAACATATCATTGTGCAAAAGAGATACACATCAAACAAGTAAACTTCATTCATACACTTTGAAGGTCTCTTACACATTTTAAATTTATTTAACATTTCTTAGAGATACATTAATATTTTAATTTTTGATCTGAACTAATTATTTACCACATATTACTGGAAGGTTCATGCATCACTGAAATGTACGTTTTGAAACATATTTAATGGTTTGGTCACTCAGAACTCTCAATCCAATTGATGTTAAAAGGTATTTCTCTGCAGACGTTAACTGCAATGAGGGTTGATTCGGATGAAGTCTTTTGTATGAAGATAGAATTGTTCTATGATTAATTCGCAGACCCATGTTCTTATAGTTCTAAGCGTACCGTGAATGGTTCACTTTCACTAAAGTCTATTGAGTCTCCCTTTTGATTTGTCAATTTGATTGTTATATCACTTATTATGTCTGTGTTGACTTCTAAATATTGAGTGTTGGTTGTAATTTTATCCAAACGATAGCCCGAGGGGACGGAAACGTCAATTTCATATATTACCTTTGCAGGTTTACCATTTCGAAAAGATCCCTTTATAATCCACATGTAGATTAATGTGTTTAATTATTTGGATGTCTAACGCGGATGTATGTTGAATATTCTCTTCTAATATTTTAGGCTCAAAACTGAGCATGCGGCCAATGCTACTCTATTTAGTAAAATATATCTCAAATGAAGTGTTTATCTCACACTTAAGTGAATTGTTTGCCCTAATGAAAAATTTTTCTGTGGGTATCTTTGATTTCAAGTAATCACTAATTTCATCTAACTCATAGGCACCGAGTGGAATATTAATCACTCGCAAATGAGATGAATTTGTTCTAAAATAAAATCTATCGTTGCCCGTATAAATGTTTCTAATTCTCTTGAACCCGTAAAATCCCACCAATCCAACAATGTATTTCTTCTACAAATCTAGCTCTATCGGTAGATAGAAGTTGCAGGTAGCTATGTTACCAACACCTTCTAAACTGAATGTTATTGACATAACTGAGAAAATTTAAGGTTATATCGATTATTCATATAGATATTGTAGGCATAGGTGCCCACAAATAATGCTATTAAATTCCTGATCTTGATTGTAATTATAATAAATTTTACATCCCCGAAGGTAGTTAATCACTTCAACTGGTGGTCGAAGATTACCGAAACTATCGTAATACCATACCATTTCACCACGCTTTTTGTTGCAAACCCAATGTGTACCCGGTCCGCTTTATCTAAGTTGATGATTCCAGATTCATTTTTCCATGGTAATTTAGGCAGGCTATTTCTCATAAAAATACCCCTAAAGTATGGTATATCTTTTGAGCATTTCTTTATATCAATATCTGTTAACGTTCTTTCTTAGTTTTTTGGAAACGGTTTTAAGTATAATACACCATCGTCAATTTATTTGTATGGTTTTAGATAAAGCGCGCCACCAGCGATCGATTCCATCATGCGATTATGGCGTGTGTCTCTTCTTGCAATTTTTGGCATTTTTTGCGTCATTGACTGCTTTGATAATTCCCGATGCGCCGCCAGCTAAAGCACCGATTGCTGATAATCCTGCCAATAATGGAATAAGAAATGGTAAAACACCTCCTTGTTTAGGTAAGGGAATTACTGTAGGAACATTAATGTTTTTCTTTCCCCCCAACCTTTTTACAACACGTTTTGCAGTTGACAGTGCTGACTTTATTGTGTCGGTAAAATCTCCGTTAGCTTTCAATCCTTTAGCTATTGTTTTCTGTACTTGCAGTCAACTTCCACCATTCTTCTTCTTCTTGGACCGACGTTTACACCCCATTCCAAATTTTCTCTTTTCTTTCATGGCGGTACCGACTGCTAAAGCTGTAGCTCGTTCAACTAATGTTGCGCCTGCCGATTTAAAGGGTTCCCAAGCTTTTTCTTCTAAAATTTTATCTGATCTATGTCTACTTTCTAAATCTCGGTAGTCTCTATAACTGATATCATGCAGTTAGCACTGAGCATCTAATTGATTAATACCGGGGTCACCGCGTACGAGTCGTTTCCCTAATTTTCTACCGGGACCACAATACTGGTAACCGGGTAAATGCAATTCCACCAGAAGTTTATTGATTAGTGTATTCACTAAACCACCTGCATTCTTCCACTTCTTACCTATCATTGTTCACCTTGAGGGACAGGGCAGGGTATTTATACCTAAAGTCGAGAGCGTAAAAACTTTATTTTTAGTAAATGCTATACATTAGATAAGTAGGGCGATAGTATAATATTTCCATTAAGCATACAGTGTTATGTGAATTAATATTATACTTGGCATTTATAACATCATGAATGTCTTTATAAATGTCATAATCACCGAATTCCTTCTCACGAAAACGACGGTAGTCAACCACTTGTCGTGTGAACTTTTCATAGAAACACTCTAGATTGTAATATTCAAGAAACTCCAATCTATAGCTTATTATGTCCTTCAAATCGGTTAGTTCTTCTACATGATGGGCATTAAATGTACACGAACAGCAGTTGTAGTTTTCTATCGTAACAGTTTTCAAAATCCTTTTATATCCTTTAATCAATTCCCAATTGTAATAAATACCAAGATTTCTAGATAAAGATTCGTAATCTTGCTCATGTATTATATCCTCCTCGTTACACGTGACCAATCAATTTGGCTTTCAATTTCTTGCGATCGCAAAAATTGTATTTCTACATATGAATACCATCTTAGAAGTTCATTCCATTCCATCATGTCTAATACCACATTATCGCTGTTGCCACATCCCATACGTACTACTGGTGCAAGGTTAAGGTGTGTACTGTATCCAATTTCAATATGCGTATCGTTCGATAGTTTGTAGGAAGCACAATCGATTAAGTATTCATTAGCTGCCTGTTTATACACCTCATACCTATTTTGAAATGACGATGACCAGTTGGAATAACCTTCATCTCGTTTTTTTCCTTTTTGCTACTGCTACCATCACTATTTTGACAGCATCAAAAACAAAATGCTAATTATTATTCATATAGATACTACAACGATATGAGGTACCCGGAAGTGAACCTCCAGACCGATCCAGGAATGATTTTATTGCTGCTTGCATGACTTTACTTGTCCACAACCGCACTACGACTAAACACTATTTTCGAAATGAGCATGTTTACATATGGTTGGATGCACTAAATGTTATGTTAGTGATTTTTCCTACTGCACCCAAACTACTCATGAATACATCCTTTGTATTTAGCATCGTTTTAAATTCCTCAATTTGATGTTCTTCTTCTTTCAAATACTCGTAAAAGCGCTTAGGTAAAACACATTTAAACTTCTCTGTTTCTAACACTATAGGTTCACCATACTTCGCATTAATTACTATAACATTTATAACTTTATATTTTTTCGATATCTCTAGGTCACATGCATCAGATAAATATTGTGGTTAATAAATTATAAGTTTTATAAAAAATATTTTACTTGTTAAATGACCTTGTCTGAACAATGGATCGCCTTTGTTGTGTTTGAAAGTTGATTTCTCAGAATCGAGTCTGACATGGCGGGGGTAGCTAGATAACAATCTATTTTTAGAAACTATGACTCAGTCAAAACAATGGATCGCCTTTGTTCTTTTATTAGAGTTGTGACCTTGAAAATTATAAGCATAGACCTTGAAGCGTCGGATTGAACAATGGATCGCTTTTGTTCTTGAAAATTGATTTCTCAGAATTGAGACTGAAAAAGGTGGAGGTAGCTGCATAACAATCTACTTTTAGAAATTATAACTCGGTCGGAACAATGGATGCCCTTTGTTATTTTCTCAGAGGTGTGACCATGAAATGGGGAGGAAACGGCTATCTGTGTGGCGAAACAGCTATCTGTTTTGGGAAACGGCTAGCTGTTTTAGGAAACGGCTACCTGTTTTAGAAACGGCTACCTGTTTTGGGAAACATCTATCTGTATTTGGGGAACGGAACCACTTGAGGTCAGTGCACTTTGCTGGGGGGCGTGACCTTACAAAGTAAACTTCCAAAAGAATTGCTTGATGACCTTGAAACATGCATAGACAACAATCTATATACCTCAGGGCTTGAGACAGAGGTCAATGAACTTATTGGAATTGGGGGCGTGACCTTGAAAATTTATGTCAAATTAACACTCATCCAGAAAATAGATTGGTGACCTTGACCATTTCCTGGCCTTGAATACTGATGCAGCGAACGTGGCCTTTAAAAGCCTTGTAGTATAGAGGTAGGCAATGTGATGACCTTGGAAACCACGTACTTAGACGTAGACAATGTGATGACCTTGAGAAATATATTTTGCTGCAGGTAATGTGTACGATAACCTTGAAAACAATTGACCTGGATGTGGACAATCTGCTTCAATGACCTTGAAAAACAATAGTAACTTTTCTAGTGACTTTTTCGAATCTAGTTACTTCATCTGCTTTAATGACCTTGAAAAACAATCTATTAACTTTTCTAGTGACTTTTTCAAATTTAGTTACTTCAATGGCCTTGAGGAATTTACTTCGATGCACGGAGCGTGTGACCTTGAAGCGAAGGGCACGTGAGACCATGGATGACCTTGAAGATAATCAATGTGGACGAGCTTGAAGCGGGGGCCTTGAAGAGACAGTGTTACCAACCTTTCCTACAACGTGGCCTTGAAGCAGTGACCTTGAAGCAGGCAATGTTACCAACCTTGAAATCAAGTGACCTTTCTTGTGACTTTTTCTAAATCTGGTGACAAATCTAGTGACAAAAGTGAGTTAGGATCGGCCTAGTATATCTACTATTTTACAACATTAAGTAAGAACCTCGCCCACACTATTGAGCTATGCCGTGACATAAACTGATTTTACGGGCTGCATGCTCTAGTGAGCATTTGGCCTATAACAGGTTAATTTTCGCGTCTTTTTTACATCTTCTCACAATCTGGATGTTCTTTGGACGAGTACCATTTTACAACTTTAAGTAGGAACCCCGCCCACACCAATGACCTATGCCGTGGCACAAATTGCCTTTACGGACTGGATACTCCAGCGAATATTTGCTCTATAACACTATTAATAGGTATGTTTATATGCAAACTTAGTTCTTTCGTCGCAAAGTCAGTAGGTAACCAGAACATCAATATGTATCCATTTAATTTAACCAATCCAGGAAATCCTCCACTATACTTTTTCATGAGTAATCCATTGAGCAGATTCAGTTTCGTCATGAAATTTGTTGCGTCGTTCTTTTATTAACTGATACGTTCATACGAAAGTAAATAACCAGAAATGTATTCATTTAAGTAGCATCCATTTACAGGATTTATCAGACTAATAAATATTATTACTATTATTATAAAAATGATGTTTTCCGCCTAAACCATTTACTCGCCTTGTTTACGTGTGGTGTACTCTGTTAAAGCTGTACCTCGTTCACCTAATGCTTCGTCTGATAATTTGTAGCGGTCCAAAGCTATTTCTTCTACAATTTGATCTGGTTTATGTCTACTTTCTAAACTTCGGTAAAGTGCCACATTACAGGAAAACATTTGAATAAAACCTTAATCTATACTTTCTGAGGCCTATCTTTCGATGAAGGTTCAGAACATATTTGCTTAATGTAATAACTTTTCCAAAAACCTTAAGCCATTTCAATACGGTTATATTGGCAAAGGTAAGCAGGAAATCGTAAAACTTCATACCAATGCTTAATCAAAATATTATCCACCACATAATTTTTCCCTTTGGACCTAATAGTTTGAATTTTGTTCCACAATTGGTTTTTTTTTGTAATTATGTCCTCAATTTCAACCCCCGTGCGTAATAAACGACTCCTACAGCTAATATTTCTTAATAGAAAATGAGGGTGACATGTCTAACTACACCGGATGGTACGTTGTGTAATCCATAACTACCACACAATTTTCGGGAAGTTTGGACAACGCAGGAATCAGATGTTCAGTTACCCAATTCTGAAACCGGTCCCCTGTTATAGTTTAAAGTACACCAACCATGTAAAATAGTATTCCATTTACTTTTACTTTTATTTTTTAATGAATTGCTTTTGATTGTAGAGTCGTGCACCCAACGATGGATATTACAACCATTTTGATAAGTTCAAGTTTCGTCTACACAAACAAATTTCATATCTTGTCCTGAACTTTGCAACTGCAGAAACTTTCAAAAACTTAATTTTGTTTTCTGTCTACTGACATTCGACCCCCATCAAATTAGTATCCTTTCTGGTGTGATGATACAATTTGTCCAAAGTAAAATATTCAATTTTTGAATAAAATTTTTAAATTAGTCGTTGTAGAACTTTCCGAAGGGTAAAATATTACTGTTATGATGTCTTGGATAGTTGGATGTGAAAACCAAAGCCAAACACATAACGTGCGCACAAAAAAAGTGATTTGTGTTATTACGTACTTGGAATATATCCGACATCATTACAATCTCTAAATTAGTTTTCCCTGTTGCGCTATTTTTAAAGTACTTATAGCACATTAAAATTTGTATCTTTGTACTCTTTGCGGTGACTTTTCGCAAATAATTATTAATTCAATATGATACCTGATCATCTTTCGCATTAGTTAAATAAGCAACACAGGACGGCGTCAAGTTGTCTTGTTAGCTTGATAAATGGGAATACCACTACAGAAAAAAATGTCATGGCCTGTTCTATTGCAAAATAGATGGACCGGAGTTTCATTTAGATTATTCCCGAATTCCTTATTTTTGTGTTAAGTTTGCAAAAGAGCTTTTCTTCGTTATTTGAAAAAATGTTGTGGGGGTTATTTAGTATGTTGCGGATGTTTTGGAAACGTTAGGGTGATTATTTTGCTAAATATAAATGAGGCATTATGATATACAGTATAGCGGTTTAGTATCTTAATTGTAGAATGTTTTGTATCTGTTAGTACTAACATTTATCTTATTAAATGGTATTTATATTTGTTTTTGGATGTTTGTTAGAAAATAGCTAATAATTTGTCTAGCTGTTTCAGTGTAACTGAACCGAATTAAGTTTTCTAGACATGTAGTACATACCATGATTCATGTTTGCAAAACTGGTAGTTTTATATTTGAGAAGCCAACCAATCTCATTTGACGTGTTATCTTGCATTAAACTTAAGATATAGAAAAAAAGCACACCATGGTCTTTTCTGAAGTCAGTTATCATTATCGTTAAGATGTACAAATTAGTATGAGCATTAGCGAGCTCTACACTGTGATTGAGTTTATTTCGTGTGGTAAATATCAAGAATAATTAGAAAAAAATTACATTAAAGTCTGAGGTAACTGTGTAAAGGCTTCTCATGATACGGGATTCCGAAAAACTGTGAACGGATTTTCATACTTTTGACCTCCATAGTTTTGAACGTGGAATAGTTATTGCGTTTTGTTTTAACCTTTTGGAGATTTTTGATATGTTATTAATGCCCTTTCTCGCGTAAGAGCTCTTGTGATTTTTATTACAAATCTCTAATTACAAAAAAAAAGAACTTGGCGTTTTTACGATCATCGTTCCGGTATCGTGATCTTCGCCGCTTCGCAGTTAGATCTGTCACTGCTTGCATACAGACAATACGAAGAAGCGGTCTTTAGAAGAGGAACCACAGCTTAGCAGCAAACAAGAGCCGGCGGAATACAGCAGGAGCGAAAATAAAAGAAGCATCCAGGCCATCGCCACCTCCAACTACAGGATCGACGTCGGGTAAACAATAAGTACCGGTTAATAAAACATATTTTTTAATTAATTTTAGTTTATTGTTTTACTTTAACACCTGTTTTCCTACTTTTTCTATTTGGCTCTGATTTAAAAGTCATTTTTCTTCGGGCGTGAGGCTACACCTCGTCGGAGACCCGGCCTTTCTGAATAATTTCTTTCTTTTGCCCTTTCAAAACCTTAATAACAACAAGCGCGATGGTTAAGCACGGTTACCACCATAGTACCGTAACGGTTGTATCCCCAACCCCTCGCCGCCGTCCACTTACACAAACAGTACACACAACCCTCACATACGCGCACACCTTCGCCTCGCCACCACCATCCTCACATACACGCTCCCACTCCAACTCCTCGTCCATTTCCACCTCACCCACTCGCTCCTGCATCTCTACACGTTCCACCGCCTCTACAAAACCACACAAACCAGCACACACAAGCCCGCACACACACCTGCACACAAACAAACCCGCCCTCTTACTCACTCTGCCCAGCCATCTGTACCTGTCGTGATTCCTACACCTGCTTTCCCCAATACTAAACCAACCCGCTCTCAATGCTCGGGGTATTGCATCCGGAATATCCCGAAATCCGTAAACACCCAGAAATCCCTAAACCTTCCCTGGTTAAACTTAACGTTCAATCACAACCACACCTGCCTCTTAGAGGTCTCCTCACCATTGCTGGATGGTACACAGTTTAGGCTGAGACACCACTTCGGCGATCCCACCGTCACCCTAACCCGGTTCCCGTCCCTCCAACTCCACTCCTAGACACCTTTCCTTCTCCTGCATGACTAGTCGCGTGTATATGGACGTCCTAGCCGAAGAGATCTGGGATGCGATCGATCTTCCACACGAGAGGAAGGCCGTTCGCATCACCTCCAAGGTGATGAACACTCAAACATCCCATGTACGCATCCCGACCCGGTGTCGTCATTCTCGGGCGATACTACAGTTGCGAACCCTCCCTTATCCCTCAGCCTCTCCCCAAGTATTGTTCCACCTGCAAGCACGTGGAACTTACTTCTGAGGAGTGTCCTACCCATAAAATCCTTTGTGCCAACTGCGGCGAAAACACATATCCTCCTCCTGCAAATCCTCGGCTAATCCAAGGTGTAGCAACTGCGGGGAGGCTCACCACTCCTATTCCTTCACCTGCAGGAGGCGGCGGGAACCTCCCAGTTCTCCGTCTAAGATGGCATCCCTCGAACCTATCCTGTCTTCCGAAGAGTCCGACTCTGAAGACACATCCCACCTTAAACCCTCTCCCGACACCGAATCCCTATCCATCAAAGGCTTCCTACAAGTTCTCACCCACTCCCTCTTCCCGATCTTCCCCGACGGGCGAGATAGGGTTGTCTGCACCCTAGATTCGCGTTTCCGATACCTCTTCCAACGGAGTATCAAGATCTGCGTATCCGGTACGCGAATGAAAGCCGCCGTAATCCGCCAACCTAATCCTTAACTCCCTCCAAATTGATATCCTATCAGAGACCGTTAATACCAGGGCTGTTCGTCGGAAACGCCCCTTACTTATGCACTCTTTACGCACACACAATGTACACATCCTTTCCATAACAGGAACAAAACTCACACCCAGATTCACACTTAATTTCAACACGTTTCACACCTATGTAAACAATAGCCAACACGGAACCGCCCTCTTAATGTATAACAAAATTAGAAAACTATCATAGCTAGATAATATAGAATGTACCGGGTGGCCCGTTTAGTACGACTGTTATATGAGAAAGTAAAGTATGCACAATTTTTTTTTCAAATAAAGGTTGTTCATACTCATCGGAAAAATTGTAAAAAAATTATCTGAAAAGGATTTATATACAGAGTGGTGAAAAAGTTACATTTTATTAAATGGAACACCATGTGTACTACTGCATATTTCAATGGTGCTTCAAAAATATAGCGCAAGAGGGGTCTGCGCCTTATAAGCGTTTTTCTATCAGAAGTTTAAAGGCCTGTCAAATGAATTGTATTGAACCTAGCAACTTTACCTGTCGCCAAAAAAATTGTAATTCAGTTTTCTATCAATTACTGCTCCTAAATTTTAGAAGCTGTCCATAAAAATTCAGTGTTTCCAACACTTGGGAATTGTAATGTTTCTCCATTGGTTTAAATGCAACATCTTATACATAAACACATCTTCGAATAGAGCATTTCCAGATCTTTAGAATGATGTAACATGCCACAGGTCTCCAATTCATAGATTAAGTGGTACAAGTAAGTTATTTTGATAAATCCAGAATACTGACATACATAAAAAATAGCATTTCCATAGCAACAAGAAGAGTTATTGTATTTGTCAAAAGTAGAACTCTTGTTAAAACTAATTTATTAATCTTCCTTAGTTTGCTCTACTAATGTGTAACTCATGGACTTTAGAGCAAAAAATGCGTTTAGTGGAATTTGTTATAAAAAATCTACTGTATTCGCGAGCCGTCACTTCCATGCAAATTTTCCCGATAGCACGATTACTGCTCTCAAAACAATCTGAAGGCTCTCATCCTTTCAAAAAAAGTTTTCCAGTAGAGAAAAGACATGTTCTTCCTGAGAATACTCAATTAAACATATTACTCCACGTTAACTAAAATCTAACAACCTCAACACGGCAGGCGCCTCTTCATATATACATCCAAGATCTACCTTAATGGCCTGTCCCAAGATTAAAGAATATAAAAGTTATAAATTTCAACAAAAGGAAAAAGTAGAACCAAATCATTAGGATAGTGGGATGATTTTCTGTTCATTATTGTTGGATCGGACGTTTATAGATCGTATTTGTCAAAATAAATTGTGTATGGATTATTTGCAACTGCCAGAGGTATTTTCAACAGAAAGAATATCTGTTACGGGAGTGATGAAAATGAACATGAACAAGGAAAATCAAAATGCAAGGTAGAAGGTCCGTTAAAGCTTAGCGTGCTATATGGCGAAACCCCACAATAGGGCCTATATTTTTTATGACAATCTAAACTACGAATGATTCATACAGTTGCAGCAAAATGATATAAATAAATAATTGATAGAGACATTTCTGATGCTTATAGGCCAAACTTGATTAGGCAATAAGATGGTGCTCCCAACTATCAAGAGATTGGTGTAGAACGTTTTCTGAGCAAAAAATTCGCAGAGTACATTGTAGACAATGATAATATTCCTTGGCCTGCATGAAGTCCTAACTTAAACCCAATGGATTTCTTTTTCTGGGCTACTGTTGAAGACATGGTGTATGAGAGCCAATTCAGAAGTACTGGGAAACCCAGAGGAAAAGTTAGAGAGTCCATTCAAATCTTGAGGCAAACAAATTATGTCTCAAAGCCTTTTGAAAACGTAACTGCGTTATACCACATGCATCGCTCAGAAGACATATAGAACAATTATAAGCTGAGTTATAAGTTGGTTTCTTGTTAAAAGTATATTTTAATTTTCCAATTTATGTTCACAAAAACTTTGGAACTTTAGAATCACATTTATCTAACATCTGTAATAAATGAAATACTTTTTGTTGTCATAACAAAGAATTCTGTATCAGAATCACATTGGATTTTATTCAACTGTACGTCTAAATGTTACCTACTTAAAAATTAAACCTATGTATCTAAAGCTATACAACGTTAGATAGGCAACACACTGTACACGTGACGTAAAGTTTGATTTATTACAAGTTTGAAATGGTAGATAGGCAACACACTTTACATGATACGTCAAGTTTGTTTTTCAATTTTAAAATGGTAGCTAACTTCAATTTATTTAAATTTACTCCTTTTTGAAAATTTCTTTTGCCATTTTTCGCGGCGCAACTAAATGTAACTCGAAAGTAGGATTTCACCCACTGTAAAATAGTTTTCTCGACATTTTCCTGTTCACCTTTACAAGGTGCATGTGTGAAGGGTGAAAGTACATTTTCTGAGTTTTTAACTCGTACCAAGTTGTTTGGGATATTCTACTTCACCTGAAATTAAATAATTTGGTCGTTTACTACAAAAATTTCTAAGTGATGACTAAATTGTAAATCGGACAGACTCCGGATTAATGTATAGGTACATGGAATACATGAAACCGACCAACATCTCATGTATCGTTACATTAGATCCTGCTCTTATATTCTACGGTATCATATAGGTTCTTTCCTGTTTGCCAAGAAAACTACGGTTGATACTTTAATCTGTACAACTTCCATCTTTGGTCACCTGCAAATTGATATCCATATTGTCTGCTGCATAAATACCACGACCGCTTTCCGAACAATATTCTACCTTTCGTGAACGTCAGGATCTCCCGATTGATAACTATAAGATCAGATTATCAAAATTAATTTTCACCCCAGCTAGCACAAAGGACTTGCAGGATTTGTTGTATTACCTTCCAGTTCAGTGCTGTCAGCTAGCTACTTCCTACGTGCATTTGTTCAAGCTTCCACTTAGATATAATCTGTAAATCACCTTCGTAAAGACTACCAAACAAATTAGTGTTAAAATTTGACCTTAACTTAATTAACAGTAATTAATATGAAAATGTAAACTTTCACCACTATCACACATAACAAAATACTTACATTTTTGGGTTTTTAATGGTGTATTCTAAATTATACAATCTAAACCTGTCTATAACACTTACAGTTATCTTCGTCACTAGTAGTATCTGTTAAAATTGTTAAATATGTAAACAAATTTGTCAAAGTTGAAAATTATAACATAAACATCAGCCTGCTATCAACATAACAGTTTGAGAAACGTATAAAGCCAACTATAAGGTTAAATTTTAATAAATAATAACCACGTAATTAAAAATTGAATATTGTTAAGCTGTCTTAAAGATGGCAAATCAGAACACTAACGACGAAAATGAAAAATGTCAGCCAAAAAAACAAATTTAACAAAACCTAATCAAGTTACGATGTAAGTGGAAAATTGTGAAAGCTTCAATTTCAAAATGATAGAAGCATTCACAAATCCAAACATGACATCAAATAAAATAATCCAGTTAAATCTAACAAACAGATATATTTATTAATAAGTGCAAGTGTTATTAACAACGAAAAGAATAATGCAGAACGTTTTTTGTAATTTTGATCATTATTTCAACTACTTATGTTAAATTATAGTGCTGTGGTAATTTAACATATAATTGGTAAAGCATATTCTTCAAGGTCTAGGAAAAAACACAGCAAAAAACCTAGAATCAGAATTAAGACGTATCATTATGCCTTTTTTTGATTATAAGAGGCCAAAACCTATTTAAATGGAGATTATCTTCTTGTGTATTAAAATTATTAGGACATTTATATATTTCTATAGATTGACGTTGTAAACGAACATAATAATGAGTTTGTCTTGATAATATTTCCATATTGTCGAATTGAATGTCATGATTTAAATTATTCTAGGTATGGTCAGCCACAGCAGGCTTCTCTAGTTGACCTAATCTACAAAATCTCATATGTTCTTTACGTCTTGATTTAAGGCTACGTTTTTGGTTCCGATGTATACTTTTCCACATGAACAAAATAACTTAAACACACCGGAATATGGCAAAGGGTTTGACACATCTTTAGGTGATCTTAAATGTTCTTTAATTTTTCTTGTACGTTTAAAAATAGTCCTAATGCCATATTTAATTAGGATTTTTTCAGTTCTATCTGTAACATTAGCTATAAAAGGAAAAAAGCATTACCAACATTAAGAACTGGTAGTTCTTTAAGGTTACGTCTAGAAGGTGTAATAACATTATTAATATCTGTAAGTGAATATCCATTATCTTGTAAGGATTTTCTTAAATATTTATATTCATCATTCAAAAATTCATGGTCACAAACCTTAAAAGATAGTGAATTATTATTTTTAGATATTACGTCAAGAAATGGTAAACTTCCATTAGTTTATTTTTCCATGGTAAACTATACTAGGATGTATACCATTTACAACAACCACAAACCACAAACAAGTGCCTCTTCTCTATGTCTCAAAATAACAAATGTGTTATCTACATATCTATACCAAACTAAAGGTTTTTAAGTGTATTTTGTAACGCATCTTTTAGACAGTGTAACTATATTTAATTTTTAATGACCTAGTTATTCTTTCCTAAAATTTAATTTTATAGTCGGCTTTATACGTTTCTCAAACTGTTATGTTGATAGCAGACTGATGTTTATGTTTTAAGTTTTCAACTTTGACAAAATTGTTTACAACATCTTTAACAATTTTAACAGATACTACTACTGACGAAGATAAGTGTACTCGAAACGTTTAGATTGTATAATTTAAAATACACCATTAAAAACCCCAAAAAAGGTAAGTATTTTAACAGTAATTAATGTTCACCACCTGAACGTTATTTCTTTTTGGAGGTTAAAATAAGAAATTTTTAACGTGACAATTCTTTTGTCTATTTGAACTACTCGATAACCGTTATAGCTACTGTCCTGTGTATACAGATTTATATACAGGGAAATTCACTAATTATTATATTTCTGCATAATTTAAATTTAGCTTCAATTCATTAACTATTACGTTTTTTTTTGCAACGTACAATTTTGATTCTACTCATTATTTTTTTGTATCTCAAAGTTAGTCGTTAGTTATGCGTGGTAGGCATGTATACTCCATGCCAGCCGGGGGGGTACCACCACCCTTACCATGGGCTCCTTAATATTGGGTCTCCGATTTTCTGACCTCGGTAAGGGCTGCCGGTTACCTTTTCTTCATCCTTAATCTATTCTCATCCTTATTCTTCCTTCTCGCCCTCACTGTCTTCCTATCGGATCAAAAGTCCCAAATTAAAAAATAGGATGGCTTTGGTTTCTAGGGTAATAAATTCCGGACGTAAAATCCTGCCCCATTCGGATGTCCGGGAGGGCAGGGCCCAAACGACCACGGTCATCGAAAGTATCAACTTTCTGATTCACTACTGCAACATCCGCGGTATCAGGTCTAATATTAATGCTATTCACCAACATCTTGAACAAAATTACAACCTGATATTTTGTTTCTATCTGAAACACATGTCTCCTCTCAAAGCTCCGAGTCACCCGACTAGCAATTTCCTCAATACCACCTTCACTCTAACTTTCGATATAAAGGAGGCGTATGTGCCTACATCAAGAACAGAATTGCTTGCAAGAGGGTTTCTTCCTTAGAAAATAAAAATTTTGACGTGATTTTGTTTAAACATTCTGGTCCAAATTTTTTGAAATTCTACTGTTGCATTTATAGGTCTCCTAATGACAGTAACTTTTAAGACTTCTTCGGTTACCTTAGTATGAAAGTTGATCTCCTGTCTCAGTTTCCATCTTGCGATATCTCAATTGTAGGCGATTTCAATGTTCATAACTATAATTGGCTTCAGTTTTCATCTACTACAAATCCTCCTGGTCATAGTGCAGAAATATTTGCTATTTCGTGTGATCTCACACAAATGATATCTGAACCCACAAGAATCCCTGATAACTCTAACCATACTCCACATCTTCTAGATCTCTTTCTTACATCAAACCCTCTTGTTTTTAAAACTTCCGTTCTTTCGCCTTTAGGTCTTTCCGACCATTGCCTAACAGAAATCGTTTCTACTGTACCTAATTCTATTGCTGCTCGCAAAACCGGTAGAACCTTGTGGTGTTTTAAGTCAGCTCGATGGAGTAATTTGCGGGATTTCTTTGCAACCTTTCATGGCGTGAATATTGTTTTAAGTCATCCTGTTCTTCGGACATCGCTCTTTCAGTATCTGAAGTAATCCTCATGGGAATGGAGTTATACATTCCCAAAAAACAGTACCGTATAGGTCGTTCACGTTCCCAACTCTGGTTCAATAAGGCTTGTGCTGATGCAATATCTTTAAAAAATAAATATTACATTAAATGGAAATCTAATAAATCGGTAGACAGTCATGTAGAATACGTTGGTGCTAAAAATATCTGCAAAAGTGTCATCACTAAAACTAGAAAGTTGTTCGAACAACTAGCTACATCTCCTTTAGGCAGTTGTAAATTTTGGTCTTCAGCTAAATCCATTAGTAAATACTTTGGAACATCTTCGTTCCCCCCGACATCTATGTACGGATCTGAAGTTGCTGATTCTGTAGACAAAGCCAATGTTCATGTGGATTTGTTTGCATCAAACTCGTGTGTCAAGGATTCTGGAAAAGATGTGCCCCTAGTCAACTCTTCTTCATACGCTGTGAAACCAATTCATTTTCGGTACAAGCTCTTGGAATCGATTATCAGTAGGCATGATCTCGATAAGGCGACTGACCCAGACGGTATCCCAGCTATTGTCTTAAAGAAATGTTCCCCCGAACTAGTGCCAGTCCTATCTAAGCTCTATACGATCTTTATGTATTCTGGGGAATTCCCTTCATCATGGAAGTTAGCAGATGTTCAACCTATTCCTAAAAAAGGCGATAAGACTGATTCCTCAAACTACTGACCAATTGCCATCACTTCCATTTTGTCTAAAATCATGGAAATAGCCATCAATCAGCATCTGCTCACGTTCCTTGAAACTAACAAACTCCTTAATGACCACCAATATGGGTTTAGGCATAGTCGTTCAACAGGTGATCTTCTTTCATATGTAACCCAAGTTTGGAACAATACAGTAGAGCTGTCCGGTGAAACAGTTGTAGTCACTTTAAATATCTCAAAAGTATTTTACCAAGTTTGGCATAAGTGTTCACTTGCCAAACTCACCTCGTTTGGGTTAAATGATACGCTCATCAACTGGGCTTCTAGTTTCCTTGATAAAAGACGAATACGTGTCGTAGTTGATAGCTTTTTTTCAAAAGAAGTTAGCATTAACGCGGGCGTACCACAGGGATCCGTTATAGCGCCTACACTTTTTCTGATGTACATAAATGACCTTATTTCCTCAATAACTAACCCCATCCATTGCTTTGCTGACGATAGCACTCTTCACTGTAGTTCATCTCAGTCTACTCATAGTGATAATCCACCTTCTATGTCAAATCAAGAAATTAAAGCTAAAATGTCAAATTCAATCAACAAAGACATTCAACGTATTCTCGAATGGGGAAGCAATAATCTAGTTAAATTTAATGCTAACAAAACTCAGTGTTGCCTTGTGTTCGCCAAAAAAGATCGATCATTTCCTGTTGTAAGTATGAATTGCCCAGTTTTTAAGTTTTCAGATTCTAATACTCTGTTGGGTATGACTGTATCTTCAAATCTCTCATGGGTTGACCATCTTTTGTCTGCTACCAAAACAGCTGCTCGTAAAATAGGCTTTTTGTACAGATCTAAGCAGTACTTTACCTCTCGACAACTCCTTCTGCTGTATAAGGCCCAAATTCGGCCTCATCTGGAATATAATTCTCACCTCTGGGTTAGCTCCCCAATACGCTCTCGATATCGTTGATCGTATTCAAAAAAGAGCGATTAGGCTTATAAATGACCCGTCCTTAATTTCTTACACACAGTCCCTTGAGCATAGAAGGATGGTTTCAGTTCTTTCTTTATATTATCGTTATTACAACAGCTATTGTGCTGCTGAATTACATTCTTTGATACCATCTCGGGCTATCTTTGCGAGAAACACTCGCTTTGCTCATTCACATCATCAGTATGCAGTACAAATCTCCACTTGTCGTACCAAACGGGCGCAATCCACATTTTTCTACATGGCTTCTAAACTCTGGAATGATCTCCCTAGTTCCTGCTTTCCTCTCTCTTATGATATGAGAAAATTTAAGGTAGCTGTTCATAGGCATCTATTGGCAATTCATTATCCCTATATCCATCCTCCTAAGTATTCCTGAGTGCTTTCGCGATAGGCCAAATTTAGCCTGTTCAGGTCCCCAATTATAAAAAAAAAGACGTACATATTTGGTAGGAATTCGCACCACTAATTTCCTTTACTGGAAGTATGAATTCGATACTGCGTAAGTCTGCAACGTATACTACATCAACATCCGATAAGATGCAAACTAGAAATAGACAGAATAACAATAGCACAGGTCATGTCCTTCAAGTACCTAGGCGTAAATAAATCTAGCAACCGCAACTTATACAACGAAGATAAACAACAAGCAATATCGGGACATCACATGAAACCGTAAAGGGAAAATTTAAAGAACTATGACTTATGGATAGCTAGCCTATAATGAGCTTGAATCTACACAACCACTAATTAAATTGATTAGAATTTTGAAGTTATCCCAACATTTTATTCGGCACCATTTAAATACAGTTATGCGAGTTTGAATAGTGTAAAAAGTGTGAAAATGTAAATTTTCACCATTAACACTCGTAATAAAATACTTATGTTTTTTTGGGATTTTTAATGGTGTATTTAAATTATACAATCTAAACGTTTGGATAACACTTACAGTTATCTTCGTCAGTAGTAATATTTGTAAGAATTGTTAAAGATGTTGTAAACAATTTTGTCAAAGTTGAAAAATTAAAACATAAAATACTTATCCTTTTTGGGATTTTTAATGGTGTATTTAAATTATACAATCTAAACGTTTCGATAAAACTTACAGTTATCTTCGGCAGTAGTAATATGTGAAAGAATTGTTAAAGATGTAAACAATTTTGTCAAAGTTGAAAAATTATGATGTGATGAGATAAAGTATCACGCACAGCTGTTATGTTTTGTTTAGATAAATTTTTTTTAGTGGGTTTGGATAATTTGCTCATTGGCAGCGATCTCAAGATGTCGTTTTCAAATCGGGAATTTGCGGAAACGCATAATATATGTGCGTGATACCTTATCTCGTCATAAAGTGGACTATAAGAATGAACTGTAACTTTATGTTATAGCTATAATAATAAAAATGTTCATGTGTCTTTTTAGTTTGATAGAGTTGAATTATTATATTTTTCAAACCACGTTTTACACTATTCAAACTGACATAACTGTACTTAAATGATTACGAATATTGTACTATATCCTGTCTTAGATTTTGAAGCAGTTTTTATAGCATTTGCTACTGTCTAGCAATTGTGTGTGTATTAGCTTTTCCTTTTTTTTTATAAGAAAATGATAAATTCACAGTTCTAATCAATTTAATTAGTGGTTGTGTAGATTCAGGCTCATCATAAGCAATCCACCCTTACTTGAAATTTAATGTAGAATACAATAGTAGTGTTAAAGTTCGAGGAATGTATATATATATATATATATATATATATATATATATATATATATATATATATATATATATATATATATATATATATATATATATATATATACAATATTCTGTGTTCAATCTTTGTTGGTACTGAAGGACTACATTGTGTCCTTAAATTTTTAGTTGAGGGTTGTAGGACGATTTTGGCGAGACCACTGCCCCCGTATTATGTTAGTATTCATTCATTAGAATTCGCCGTCTTTTTTATTATTAACCTTAACCGTTTTGTGCTAGTGAATTGCTATTGTTTCTAGATATTTGTTTTCGTCGAGAAAATATTCAAAACCTCGTGAACTACGACAAGGGAGCAATTTTCAACTTCCAATATAAACCATGTATACGAAATTTTACCAAAAATTAATAATATTAATGTTTATGCGCTTATCGATATTAATAAATAAAACATAATCGAATTGTCAGTAAAATATTTAGTAGTATCGTTTATAATACGCAGATAAGTTAGAAAATATTCAATAATTTTGTAAACTACGGTTAGAGAATAATTCGAACCTTCCAATATAAACTATGTATATGAAATTCTGTCGAAAATTGTTAATATTAATGATTACAGGATTATCCGTATTAATAAGTAAAATGTAATTTACGTATCCACTTCAAATTGCATTCACAAACTCATGTACATTATCTTTATTATTCAAATTTAAATATTCAGTAACGATTAGTAAGTTTAGCACTAGATATTGAGATTCGTATGTTATTTGAGCATAGTAAAATAATGCTTGAGTGCCTAATAGAAAATTGGAAATATTCGCGAGAATCGCATACCTAACAGTCCTCTGGTGGACTCCAAAATTATGAGTAAAGAGAGGTGCTTTTCATTACTAGAAAATCAAAGATTCCAATATTATGTTCATAAAATTACATGACAATAATATTGCTATGTGAGACGTTACTTACAGACAGAAAGAAAACGCACTCAAGTTGAGAAGTTTTTTTTTTGTTAGTATGCTCATACTTATGTTAGTATTTTTTTTTGTAGACTGTTCAAGAGTACTCTTTAGCCCTGGTAAAACTTTTCTTGGCGGTGAGTTTACTTTTTGGTGTTTCTAAGAAAAAAAAATGTTTTAATTTTATTGGAATATGTTATTTAGTTTAAAAGTGTGCGTGTTGTTTAGTTTAGTTAGTGTAGCGTGCTGTGTGTTTAATCCAACCTCGTTTGTCAACTATCCTTGCGTAGTTCCCATCGAATAGACGGAGGGGCGCGGATGTTATATTGTCCAGGAATCCTTCTCCTCAGAAAAGCCGTCAGTAAGTTGCAGGGGGCTTTTTGCGTGGAGATGGTGGAAATCCTTTTCTGTGCAAAGTTTCTTGTAATTTTTGTTTTCTGTTTGTGATGGGTGGTATGTTTACGTGTTCTATTGTGAGATAGTTAGGGTACTTGAAAGGTATCGTGTGTATGTGTTCAAGTATTCGGCGCTCACAGGAGGCGATAGAAGAGAAGTGTTTAGGGTTTATGTTGTGTATATGGGTGCTAGAAAATCTATTACAGGGTGTGTTTCTGTTTTGTAGGTGTGTTGTAATGCTTTCGGGTGGCAACCTATGGTTCTACTCAGAGGGCGCCCAGTAGGTTTGCTCGGTTTCGTATTCTGTTAAGTGTTCTTTGTAACTCGGGGAGTCAGTTTGGGGTTTTGGTGAAAAGGATTCCTAAAAGTTTTGGATATAGGGCTGGAGTCGGTTTCGCTGTTTCGATACACTTCCCAGAAGGTAGTGTCATCCGTAAACTACGCAACGTCTACTACAGGTTGTGTTGCACTAGGAATGTTGGAAGCGAGAATAGTGTAAAGGATCAGGGGCTAAAGCAGAACCTTATGGTACGCCTGCCGTGTATTGAAATGAACCGGAAAAAGTCTGCCACTTTGACTCGAACAGACCGATTAGTCAGGTACGATAGTTGAATTTTGGAAAAGTGATCAGGGATGTTAAGGTTACAGATCTTGTGAAGGAGACCAGCATGTCTTACCCAAATAAATGCTTCCTTAATGTCCAGAATCTCTGTATGCAACTTAAACAGGGATCGTGACAAGTTTGCGTGCGACGGAAGATGAATTGGCTGTTAGGAAAGAGTCCATTAAAATTAAGGTGGATTCTAAGTCGCCTGGCTAGAATTTACTCAAAACATTTTCCTAAGCAGCTAAATAGGGAAATGGGTCTATTGGAGGAAGGTACAGTAAGGTCGTACTACGGTTTGAGAATTATGACGGTGAAACTCGATTTCCAGTCCGTCGGGAAGTGGGATAATATTAGGCATTTGTTATAGATTTCGGTAGGTTTTTTTGAATACATTTCGACCTGGTCGGGTGTCACGGAGGAGAGAAAGGACTCTCGTCCAAATGGATTTCGGTTATCTTAAGATTATGGAATTTTTCGAGACGAGTCTCTAGGAGTTTCTTGAATTGGGTGTCGACTTAGGGATTTTCCGGGGATTGGAAAATGGATTGAAGGTGAAGACCGAAGAAGTAGGCTTTCCGTCATCTAGTGATCCGTAGAGATACGGATTCGTCTTCCTGTGGGTCCTAGTTCAGGATTTGCAGTTTCTGAACTTAGTGGAGACTTTGCAAGGAATTTCCGATGTTTTGTCTCGGACCTGAGGTTAAGGTAACTGATAAGTACCCTCTCGGATATTTGGGTGGTTAGAGATCCTAGACCTGCAAAGGTTGTTGGATGTTCGGAGAATTCACCTTCAGTCTTGATCCTGTTCGAAAATTTTGCATTCTGTATAAGCTGGTGCTGGCGGAATTTAGATAGTTTTGGCTAGTAGTGGTAGATAATCTGAAGTGATTGTAGGCTTCCGTAATTACGGAAGTTAGGAACATGATGACCCATCTCCAATATTATAGAAGATTGACCTAGTGTGTGATGTGTTCGGACGCAAAACACTCAGTCTGCGTTCGAAAATCTGTAACCAGGTAGATTCCTGTATGCTTCTGGATGCTGGGGTCTGGCGGACATTGAAATTAGCTAGGATTACTGCGTTGGGAAAGCTGGATGAGTAAATTAGGAGTCACCTAAAGTGATTGTAGTGCTTGAGTAAGAGTGAACAATAGAGGGAATAATGTACCGTCATATTCCATACAGAATATAGGTGCGGAGGAAGTAAATGTGGGTTGAAGCAATTTCTCACGCAAAGGGCGGTTCCATAGTGGCAACTTGTAGGAAGGACTGATAACCAGTGTTAAAGTTATGTCTAGTTGTGTTTTGCTTTCAGTGAGCTAAGAGGAGGGTCTGTTCGTGAATAGCTTTTGAATAATATACGTCTGACGATTACTGCGTTGGGAAAGCTGGATGAGTAAATTAGGAGGTCACCAAAAATGACATTGTAGCCGGGCGGGTTGCAGTAAGAGAAGAAATCAATAGGAATGGGAAAATGTACCGTCACAACAGCACGAAATATAGGTGCGGAGGAAGTTGAAAGCGGGTGGGCGGGAAGCAATTTCTCACGATAAGGGCGGTTCCATAGTGGCTACTTTGTAGGAAGGAGTGATAAGTGTTAAAGTTATTTGTGCATATGTATGTTAGTTTTGTTTCAGTGATTAAGAGGATGGGTACGTTCGTGAATAAGCTTTTGAATAAGAAGCGTTTCTGACGAACGCCTCTGTGGTAATGGTCCCTGCTATGATACACATGATGGAATGATTTAATGAGTGGGTTCGGATAACGGCATTTCAGTGACATGTGGGGTCCTCGTTGAAAGTAGGAGCGGATGGTGACGTTGAGGGTATGATTGATTCTAACATGTTGGTCGGGAAACATGCTAAATAGGATATGTGTGAGACTGGTGAAAGTGTTGAAGGGTGAGTGGTGCGGTGTTTCATGTGAGTGGTGTTAAGTGTGCGGTGTCTTTCATGTCGCATTCTTGAACAAGATTGGTCGCATAAGTCTATGACCATCGCCAGAGTTGGGGCAACGGACGGAGCGAGTAGGACACTCTTCAGCGTTAAGTTGAACAGCCTAACGTAGTTCATTTATACGACAAAAGTATGAGAGGGCAGCAGAACAGGATTGGTATTAGGGAAAAAAGTGGTATTCTTCCTCATAAGTCGTTGCGTATGGACAACAGTACTAAATATTGGCACATTCACAAAAGATCTCAAGGAACTGTGGATCAACTGACTTCAGAAGAGCTGTTTGTATGCCAATACTAACAAAACTTAAGAATGCGTTTAGTTACTAGAGGGGACAAATGTCAAAAAACCACCACGAGGTGTAAAAATGCTACAATGGATTGCATGTTAAATGTTGCATGTAGGATACAATGGTAAAAATCTAGGTTTACTTAACGTAAACAAAATATAACCATATGTTGTTGAATGCCTGGCTACTAAACAAAAAAAAAACTGATAAAACCATTTAAGCATATCTAGGGTTAACGCTCTCTCAATTACATAGTTATCCATGTTAATCTAGATTTATAACGAAAAATAGATACTACGGGAAGTTGGGGCAATGTGAACTACGGGGGCAATATAAACCTAGGTTTTTTTCATAACAGCGGCAAAAATGTAATAGATTCAATTCTACTTGTGCACACGGATCCTATCGATACTCAGAGAGAACTTGGCAGCCGTAGAAGATTGTTTATCAGAGTTTAGAACCAAAACATGTTTTGCAGCAGCATCGATCTAAATAACGTGTTAACTTAAAATCAGAATTACTTGGTATGTAAATGTATTTTTATCTATTTTTTAGCCTCAACACCTTGTTTAATGCGTGCTTAATATATGCCACTATCATGGTTACGATTTTGTTATACACTTTTAATGTAAGCTACACGTGTTCAATTTATTTTCTGTGTGGGGAAAATTGAACCATTAGTGATCCACATTGCCCCAAGTATATTTTTATACATCTAATTTTGTTTTCCTTGTTTTCAGGTGCCTAGTCATGATGATCTGTAAATATATAAGAAAAACGGAAAAACAAACATGGTCCCTTGTTGCAATGTAAAATGCTATTAAAGCAGTCAAAAGCGGACGGTAAGTAATGTTTTAATATTTAAAAAGAAACAGTAATTCGGCGATGTGAAGAACAAAATAAAAGAGTTTTATCCGACGAAAAAGGTTCGGGGGTTTTATAAAACTGTTTTTACCAAACAACAGGAGGAAGAATTGCAAAATTATATTCTGGAAATAAAACCCGTTTGTTTGGCATTACATTTTAATACAACAAAAGGACTAGCTGGCCTTGATTGTGCCTATGGGTCTCGTAACCCTTATCCAAAAATGTAGTTGCGAAAACTCGAGGCGATTTCTGCTGCAAGGGACCAACCCTTTAACAGCCATAACGTCAAGCAATTTTTTGACTTATACAAAAACGTTCTGGATTCTAAAAATATCGCATTAACCATAATATTTAATTGTGATGATACCAGGTTATACACTGTCCCAAAATGT
Organism: Vesta saturnalis; assembly: GCA_036346205.1. Lineage (NCBI taxonomy): Eukaryota > Metazoa > Arthropoda > Insecta > Coleoptera > Lampyridae > Vesta > Vesta saturnalis. The sequence goes on from JARFJB010001993.1 coordinate 751,309, forward strand.
AACAGTAAAATATTACCTAAAAAAGGAAGGAAATCAATTGACCGTCACACCTCTACACATAGAAGTGGAACCACAATATCAGTTACTTGTATGTCATCATTAGGAACCTATGTACCACCATTAATAATTTTTGCAAGGAAAAGGATGAAGGTCGAACTCCAAGATGACGCACCACCGGGAACAATATTTGCTTGCAGTGAAAATGGCAGGATTAATACCAACATCTTTTAATCTGGTTTAAGCGTTTTGTTCAATAGGTGAAATTCACTGAGGAAGATCCCGTCTTACTAATTTTTGATGCACATTGTAGCCATACAAAAAATATTGATGTGATTGGTATAGCAGAACCAAACATGTACATATTATTTGCTTGTCGTCTCACAGCACTCATCGTATGCAGCCAACAGATGTCTGTTTCATGGCCTCATTGGGACGGTACTGCAATAAGGCTCTGGAAAAGTTTTTGAATAATCATCCTGGCAGAGATGTCACGGTCTTTAAATCGCCAAAATTGTTGATGATGCGTACTGACAGGCAGCAACCCCTTTAACTACTATTAACGCTTTTAAAAAATGTCGATTGGTCCCTTATGATCCAAATATTTTCACAGACTTAGACTTTGCCTGGTCTGCTGTTACTGAGAAAAATTTAGCAACACACGAATTGCTACAATCTGACGAGGAAGAAGCAACTTCTCCAACCTTCACTGCAGGGAACACCTTATAGAAGATCACACAATGTAAGTTGGATGAAACGCCTCCTTCAGAATTTACTACAAACGATAAGGATTCAATTTCTTCAACATCTATTGCTGGCACGACTCTATCACAGTCCAAACAATCTAAGCTGTAAAAAGAGTTTCTTCAGCATCAGCATATCTTTGTTTTACAGAAAACCAAGGAAAAAGTAGTTTTGTATCAGAAAGTCCCATCGAAATTCGTCCACTTCCAAAGACTATTAAAGCAAATAAACCATTACGGAAAAATAAAAAGGGCAAAGCAGCAAAATATTAACATCGAGTTCTTATAAATTGGAGTTAGAAGCTGAACTAAAATAAAAGAGGAAAAGGAAGCAAAGATAAAGAAAACAGTTAAAAGGAAAGTTAGGAATCAAGAAAATTAACTAAAGACAAAAAAGTATAGTTTAAGAAGTCTTTATAAAGCAGGTAAAGGAAAACAGAAAATAGCAATTTTAAATGAAGATGCAGACGAGGAAGACAGAATGTTTTTACTGTAATGAGTTGTAATCAGAATCAACGACCGATGAAGGTTGGGTGCGCTGCTGCGGTTTTTAAGATGTGCTCATGAGTCCTGCGCGGGTGTAGACCCTGAAGATGACAAAGCATTTAAATGTGAATTTTGTACAGAATGTTAATATTTTACTAAGTACTCGTATTCTTTAGTTGGTAGTAACATTATTTTTGTATTCTATACCTAAACAAAGTTTTAACTTTAAATTTAATTGTTGTGGTTCATATTGCTCCACCATTTGGGGTAATATGAACTTCAGACGTGTTCAGATTTTATTTTTTTTTAAGTTTTAAAAATTAAGTATGGTAAGTCCATAATGACAGTACAAGGTTTACTGAACGATGTAAGTTTATTACAATTTCAAATTTCATCTTAATAATGAGGATATACAGTTTTTTATCTTAGATAGTTAACATTACCCAAACCTCCCCTAATACTTGTATTTTATAACTTCATGTGTATTTTTAGAAAATTGTTACGCAGGTAGAAGTTTAAACGGTAAGGAAAACATCACAAAAAAATCATTTAATTCTTGATGAGATTTACACTAATTAATGTGTCTTTGTACAACACAGATCATTTGTGAATGGATATTCATAAATGATCTCGGCATTTAAGTCAAAAGCACTTCAGTAAAAGTTTCCGTGCACGTTTCCTCGTATATGTTTGCATAGCTAATATTCAAAAAAACCTTACAAACTAAATGGGGTTTAATACAGAATGGAAGACTGACGGGTAGTATAAATGAAAAAATCCATTTAAATTTATAACTCATCTCAATTCAAAAGATTACAGATCGTGTATGATGTAAAATGTGCTTCGGTTGTTATGAAGGTAAGGTATTGAATAATGCATTTTCTGTTATAAGGTACAAACATAAGTTCCACACAGCTTTTTTTTATAACAGGAATTCTCCATAACAAATTTTTTTTTAATAACGAGAAAATATTAAACGGGAACTAGAGTATAAAAAAATTCCCTGCAGATTTGGATAACTGAAAAGTATTTTTGGAGTACAGGAAACTTTCAACTATTATTGGAATGTATAAGGAATCTTGAGTTCAAATGCTTTACTTGATGTTTAAGAACCAAGTAAGGTTTCGTATATCTTTTGAGAATTACAACAAACTTTGAATGCAGGATACGATGTTAAAGTAGAACACAGTATGGGTTTTACAATATCTCAACCCAACTTTTTAGTTTACAAGTGTTGAAAACCAGTGGGGATTGAATGCAAATTTCTAGCTAAGTGTCGTTTGGGCAATTACAATTTTATAACAACAATAACAAACATTTCGGTCGCTTCAATATATAAAAATGAAAAACTGGCAAGTTCAGCATTTCCTATTTGTTACCTCTATTTGATCTACAATTTAGTAACTGTTTTGTTACACTTTCATTTAATTCCGTTGGGTAAAGCAAACAAATAAAATAGTTTAAACTCAGCAATATTGGATTGCTATTAGGGATTCGTCTCTCCATTGCAGTATTTTTTTTTACATGCGCTACGGTAAATTGCTTTATAACTACTGCAGAATGCTGAATCATTTTCAAATATTTCACTGTCAGTAAGTTTAAAGTGAATCATTCATAAATCTATTTCAAAGACGACGGTGCTGTTGAAATGACACAGTTTTATTAATATGATTAAATGATCAAATTGAATCATGGATATTGGCTAATGAATTTCTAATAAAAACCCGACAACAATTCTTTCCTATCTCGAACGAGATGGGGAAAAGCGGAACTTAATTCGTATTGAAATTAATAAGTTACAAGAATAGCGATTCCTCTGAAAATTTTATTTAATATTAAATCTTAAAAAAAGGAAAAATATTACAATTTCTTTACATTCCTCTCAATTTAATTTAAGTATTTACAACGAAGAATATATTTCAGAATTTTAAATTCAATGTTTAGCAACCGCGTTTTCGTGTTTTCTCACATAGTTCCTTTACACAATTTTGCAATTTTCGTAACAGTTCAGTGCAGCTGTCATAGCAATTCAAGTATTGCGGATTAAACAAATCATCGATTTCACAAAAAAATCAAAACCAGCCATAAAATGTCACTAAGGCGCCATCTGATTTTTAGTCCTTAAACTAATCACGTCATGAACTAGATCTCAACGTCCACGTAAGTTAGGAATGTAAACTTTTCACCCAAAAATCAAGCATTTGACAAGCTTACACACTTTCCAAGAAACCCCTTGAGACATGTACTCGAACCATTGCAACACTCACCTTAATTGTTGGCTCAACCCGTAAAATGCGTTCAAATACTCTCTTAACACGTTGACTGCCACCAATTCTCGATTGGTTTAACCAGGAACTGTAGCGTTATTATTTTGGTGTTCAAAGGCGTTAAAGTCAACTATTGAGGTTGGTTTGCTATAATTTACTTTAATTGTAATAGTTTTTTCGTGGCTTTTTTAAGAGCATTGTTACCCAAATATATTTCCTCTATCCGACTGGGTTTTATAGAAATAAACTAAAACCAAAATATTACTGAAAAACATATATTAAAAGTTTAGCAAGAAGCAAAAAAAAAAAACTTTACAAAACAAAATTAGTCTGTCACATTGTGTGCAAATAGTGAAAGAATATGAGTAGTATATATTTCTTTAGCTGTTTGTAATATAAGAATTAATTCAGTGTATTGACGAATTTTATTATTTAAAAGTTGTTAGTGGAAAAGAAATTTCTTTAAATGAAGTAATTATACAGAGATCTAACTGTTTTAGTACGAATGTGTAACTACGTAAACCATTTAGTTTGCTAAATTTAATCACAGCCATATTCACATCCTGTGACGCTCTGATGATATGATTGTCGTATGGAATTCTTAGTTTATATCAATCGAGTTGTTTGCATAAAGTCGATCGTATGGAAAGATCATATGGAAAGCTATACAAGCATGTATAGCTTATGTAAGTATTGTTGAGAACTTATTTGACTCAGTTTACAGTAGGAGGTAGTGTTATGTTTCATGTATTGTCTAAATCGACAGGTTCTTGTTTCCTTTTTTATCGTTACGTCTCCATGTGTAATGATGAATGATTTACCGAATTTAAGTACTTTAGAAAAGGGGGCGGATGGTTGCTTCTCTTTTAATACAGTTGAAGTGTATGTCTTCAGAGTCTAGAGTTAGATTTTAGAGTCGAGTTGGGATTTGAAGCAATTAGTGGTTTACGAATTATTGTTGTCTGGCATTCGGCGTCCCATCGTCAATATGGTTGTGTTTAAGACCCGTTCCGACAATTTGTTAGGATTGTACAGTATCGATTCTATGTCATCATTTCCCTTTTATGCTGTTCTAATTGTAGTTACACTCCTAAGGAATTTTTCTAGGGTTTGCGGTTTTAATGCGAAACTCCAAGTTCAATAAGTGAAGTCGGAGATTTGCAACTTTTCTTAATGCTGATCAATGAAACAAAATGTCTTCGTAATCTATATTTAAAAGGCGTCGGCGTCAGCATCGGTGAGCACCGTGTTTTAAGAATTTGTGTAGAAGCTATTCTCGTATTTATATAAATTTACAGATCTATGATATGATCTATATCGTTGTCACGTATGTGGATTTATCAAGCTTATATACATTATTACTGTGATTTTTAAGAGTAATAGAAAAGTATTACGTGATAATGTTTGGTTGAAGTTAAGAGCCAGGTTATTATCTGTTTGGGTATTCACATATAAGGTTGTTTAACATAATGTGCGCACTCAGAATTTTCGTCAATTTGTGTTTGTGTGTTGCTTTGTAATACAAAAATGGCAGCTGATGATGATGAAATTTCGACAAGAACAATGAAAATTGCGAAAGTGGCAGAAGGACGATGCGTAACGTTATTTTTTGCGTTAGAACTTGCTTTGTACATAAATATACTTGTTTGTAGTTTAAAAGTTTTAACCCATATTGCAGTAGAAATTCCGATGTCATTGTAATTTTAACGTTTTGATTTTCAGAAAGCTTTTCTGTCAGTTGTTGGATTTGGTTGAATTTCGATAAATCGGAATTTCAGATATGTAGCAGATAATATTTTATTGTTATTGCAATTTTTATATATGTATTGGTGTTGATTACGCAACAATTTGGTATTTGCGACAAAATCTGGAGACCCTGTGCGCTGGATGACTTACGAGGTAAATCCGAGTCATCCACTGCACTTAAGTGTAAAGGAAAGAAGTAGTATGCCAAAACATCTGTAATAACTGAATTCCGAGACTAATGTGAAGAGTATGGAGCAATAGAACTCCGATAGGAAAGGAAAGGAGGTGTAGTGTTCCAGTCTATCTGAAGGATAAACACAGCATATGCTTTTGCAATATTACCAATCTTGTATCAACAGCACATTGGGTCCAACTCATTTTGATCTGCGATACCATATTTGTCTTGACATCCCATACGGTCACTTGAGCAGGTCATACCCCACTGGTCAGGTGACCCTTACCTGGCACTCACCTACTCGCCTAAGTACAGAACCACTCCCCAACAAAATAGTCCCCAATGCCTCATTTAATGTGCTCCCAGCGGCTGCTTTACAAGTTACGAGCACTTATTCGGCGCTGGCCTTGCATCTCATACGGTTATTCACAAGGTCCTTCCCCTATCCGCCACCTGGGGACGCGCCTGGTAGGGAGTTTGGTCCCCAGGAACCCGCTTACCTTGGTAATCCTGTACGACGCCTAGTACGGTTTGATCGTGTAACACACAATAATTCCTAGGAAGCAAATTTTGTTATCTTGTACTTCTTGTTCCTGTTCCTCTTCCTCTTTAAACTTGCTACCCATAATTAACCCTTGTAAATATAAACCATAAAAAAAACTGTTAGTATTTATCACAATTACAAAATTCAGCAAACATACTGTTTATGTTCTGCTGTAGATAACTCCTCTATTCTTGATAAATTTTTCAGCTCGACTAAATAAAACATCGAAACTTACTTGATACCTCAGAGTGAAGAATATTAGGGATTTAAGATAGGAATTTGCATTTCTGTATGCACCGCATCGTTGGACAAATATTGCTTAAACAGGTTAACGGTACTTACCTTAATAGTCATTGCAATACCATATTAGTCAATTACAGTTAGAAACCCTTCAATTGAAGCTCCTAACCTCTTATTACCACGATAGTAATCAAAAGTTAATTATATATGATAAATAAGTCAAAATATCTTTTGCAAAATTTCACATACTTAGGAATTAGCGATAATTAATTTCAAATAACCTCTCCTTATGTTAAGCCTATTAAGGTATTTTCTAACTGGAAAGACGCAAAGCAAATATGGTTCTTCTATGTCCTTGTAAACTATGTTTTGGAAATAAACTTATAAAGAATAGCACATGTGTGTTAACCCTTTCAGTCACACTTATACTTGTTGTTCAAAAAAAATTCTAAACACGTGTGCAATGGTTAATTGGCACCTTAGTAACATTTCAAAAGTTTTTTGCAGCATGTCCCTTGAGAGGGACAAGGTGACTAGGTGGAGTAAAATACTTTTATACACCAAAGAACAATTTATTAAGTAATAATGGAACGTTGTTTTATAAAACTAAAATGAAATAAAAAAAAAGTAAACAATTAGAATATTCACTGTCTTATTTTTTGGTGTAAAATTCCAGAAAACAATTTCTGTTCTTCATAACGCACAAATACACCTTACATTTAGAGCAGAAAATGTGAGTCTTCAGCTTACAGTTCTCCATTTTGCAGCGGGAACTATCTGGTTTATTATCATGTTCTGGAAAATGTTTGTAGTCATCATACATAGATACTGTATGTGGTCTTATTTCGTGGAACTTCTTTTCGGGCGAAACAGTTCGCGAATTATCGCTTGATGGTCGGCCTTGTTTAGGAGGAGCTTTGTATAGAATAAGATGTTCAGCAACTTCTTGTCGAAAAGCGAGCAAATCGAATACATTTTTGTTTTGAACCCCAAGTGTTGTAGCCCTGTTTTTATATTCAATTCAAAAAAGCGATTCAGTCTGGCTGTCCCAACTGCATATATGAGTTCTGATTGCAGAAATTGAAAAAGACGATAGGTACTAAAATAATTATTAAAAAATAATCCATGATTGCTTTCTCGTATTCTGTCAGAAAGTTGCATGACTACTCCAGCTCCTAAACCAAAGTTGCTATATATTGGATTTATTTCCGTGGTGGATCCCTGATATATTATAAAGTCATAAATGAAACCACTTTGTCCCGCTAACACGAAAATCTTTACGCCCCATTTCTTGGGTTTGTTACTGACATATTGCTTTATGTTCGGGCGGCCTTTGAAAGGTACCATTTGCTCATCAACACAAAGGTACGTTTCTAAAGGTAATTCAAAGCATCGTTGTCTTATTGAGTGATACAAACTACGTACCTCCCATAAACGGTTTTTATTTTCGTCTTCACGTGAAGTAACGTCAATTAAATAGATGGTTTGGCGCAATTTGCCGAATATATTAAAATCCATATTATCTTTCACCAAATAAATTTCAATGGATGAATTCCAGTACATTCTTACACGAGGAAATTGTAAATTTCCCAAAAATTTTTTTATTTCTTGGTCCGTTGTTGGAGCGAGTCTAGGCACTGTCTTTTGAGAGGCATATAAATTTGTCATTTCTCCCATTTCTTTAAAAATTTGACCAGGAATGTATTTTTTAAAGAATTCTGTTGGTGGTGGTAAATCTATCACATTTGAAGGATCTTGGTAGTGCCAAACAATTGGTTTCGTTTCATACTGGATGCCATCCATCCATTTTACTTTATTTTTCCAGGTTAATTCGTGGTCTTGAGAAAAATTTTTTATTCCTTCTTTCAATTGCTTATCTGCTTCATTATCATTCGGCGTATTTTCTTCTAAATTTTGCATAATATCATTATTGTCCTCGTCATCTTGTATATGCGGTTCTTCTGCTTCCTCGACATCTTCATCATTATTTAAATAAATGGCTTCCTCATTTTCAGCAGCTTGCATCGATTCTTCGTTCCATCCATCGTCTTCATCATCAGATAAGAAAGGAACGTCCGAGTCATCATCATTTTCTAAAATTTGAAACAGCTCTTCATCTGTTAGAAATCTTCGCGACATGATCTGTAGAGTAAGCCATATATCAACTTTATGCACGTAAAAAAAGTTGCAAAAGGGATGGAATACTTATTCGTAAAACATGGAATTTAGGTCCAGGCAGTACGTTTGTCCCTTTCAAGGGACATTAAATTGAGGCCCTTATTTCTCCTCTATACGATAATAAACCGGAAAGTTTTATATTTAGGTATGAATTATAATTGCTTTACTTACCACTAATCACTATAGTTCACTTTTGTTTATAAAATTAACAATGTTACCATTCACTAAACAACGTAAACAAATACACGTGTGACACTATGATAAATTCAGGTAGACTGTAATACCGGTAAAAATTTTCCTACTTAAAAGCAGATGGCGCCAATATACTTACTTAATGCATATGGTGTCCCTCCAACAGGACAAACTGACTTCAAACGCTAAATCAACTCCACGACCATATCTAGTCCAATATAAACTGATCTCCGTTATGCGGGGCGCTGTGACTGAAAGGGTTAAGGAAAATATATTAATCTAAGCACCAAAAGGCGTAGCTATATCCTTCCTCTCTATTTTAGGAACTGCGTTACAACCGGGTACTACGTGTGTATCCCTCCCCAGCCTATTATAGGTAGCTGAAATTTACAGAATAAACAATTTTGTAATAGTTAAAGAAATTTTATACAGTGCGGATGATAAGTCTTACCCCCTTAATCTCCGTTATTAAAGACAAAATTGAAAAACGCTCGGACACGTCAATTATTATTTCAAACGAGGTGTTTTTTAACAAAAAAAAATGTCACCCATTTCACCCCCTCCCCTTGACAGCTACCCCCTCCATTTTTTGAAATAGCAAGGGGGGTCGTGCGGTACATCGTTGGAAAAGATTTTAAAAGTAGAATTCAAAAATTATAATTTGTATTTTTTTTAAATAATAATACAAATAAAAATAAACAAACAATATTAAATTAAATCTTCAAAAATAACAACTTAATTACTGCAGGAGGTGTTCAAATTGTTCTCCATTTACTTCCTGGCAAAAGTAGATTCTTTGTTTGGTTTCCTCCCTAACCCTTTGTAGGGTCTGCATATCAATTCTGTTGCATTCTTCGAATATTTTTTGACGAAGTTCATCAATTGCCATCAACTGGCTCTCATACACTTTGGATCTAAGGTAACCCCATAGGAAAAAATCCATAGGAGTCATATCTGGTGACCTAGGTGGCCACTCAATGAACCCACGACTTCCAATCCATCTCCTCGGATACAAATTGTTTAAAAAATTTCGAACTCGAGCAGCGTAATGTGGCGTAGCTCCATCTTGTTGAAAAACAATATCTTGATTGAATTCACCTGGGTTGGTTCTAACCACATCATTAATTGCAGGCATTATTTGTGTTTCCAATAGGTTAAGGTAGCTATCCCCCGTTAAGTTACCTTCGATAAAAAAAAGGGCCTATAATGTGGTTTCCTAGTATACCTGCCCAAACATTTAATTTAGTTTGGTATTGTGTGTGGTACTCTCGAAACAATCGAGGATTTTCGTCAGACCAATATCTTATGTTTTGTCGATGTACATGACCGTTAAATAGAATGTAGCTTCATCGGAAAAACAAATATGTTGTAAGTAATTTAGATCTTGTGTAATATTATTATCCATAATTTTACAATATTGCATTCGTCGATCTGGATCATCCTCTGTCAATTCATGCACCATTTTTATTTTATATGGGTAAAATTTTTGCTTCTTTAAAGTGCTTAAAACGGTCGAGTGACTTACTTCGCATTCGTGAGCAACGTTTCTGCTTGAACTGGATGGATTTATTACAAATTGGGATACAATATCTACTTGTTTTTCCTCAGAAGTCTTATTTCTACCAACCCGTTTTTTGTTTTCGACAGAACCAGTTTCAAAAAATTTGTTGATGAGTAGTCTATAGTAACGTCGATCAATTGGACGATCCGGAAAACGTTCATTAAATATTCTTACCGCTTCATGAAAGTTACGGCCAGCTTCACTAAATATTAGAACGGCTTCACATTTTTCCACTAAACCACGATGTTGTACCATTACAATACAAAAATTTACAGGGTACCACCAAAACTCACCAATTGTTAATAATTACGCTTTGCTGCTGTCAATATTGTTTAGACTCAATAGTGCTAAATGTTATTTTTGACAACTTGTCAAAAACTAGACACGCCAACTAGATTGTTTAAAAAAAAGTTTTCTAACAATGATACTCTCTTACCTACAAATTATTTATTCGGCAATAAGTAAGAATAAAAATTAAATAAACTTTGGTAATAGATTGTTCCATATGAAAGTAAAACCAGTGTACCTGATATGGTATTGTTGAGGATCTTAAAGGAATAGATTGTTATTAACCAGGGGACAACTGAGCTTAAAATAAAGTGTTAGGGAGGAAACCAAACCAAGAATCTACTTCTGCCAGGAAGTAAATGGAGAACATTTTGAACACTTCCTGCAGTAATTAAGTTGTTAATTAGAATAATTTGTCCAGTTCATTTATTTTTGAAGATTTAATTTAATATTATTTGTTTGTTTATTTTTATTTGTATTTTTATTTAAAAAAATTAAAATTGATAATTTTTTAATTCTACTTTTAAAATCTTTTCCAACGATGTATCGCACGACCCCCCTTGCTATTTAAAAAAATGGAGGGGGTAGCTGTCAAGGGGGGGGGTGAAAGGGGTGACAATTTTTTTTGTTAAAAAGCACCTCGTTTGAAATAAAAATTGACGTGTCCGAGCGTTTTTCAATTTTGTCTTCAGTAACGGAGATTAAATGGGGGGGGGGGGGTAAGACATCATTCGCACTGTATGTGTTGGCCTTCTTATTCATAATCGCCAAACCAAACTTTGTCCTAAATATTTTATATCCATAATTTAATACTCAACCTTTATTCGTCACAATTCTCTTTAATGTTCTTGAACAATATAATTTCGTCAGTTCAACGTTTACATGCAGTTCGTAAATTTTATTACCGTAACATTCGGTGCTATAACAGAACCTATTTTAATTTAATGCATAATTCTAAGCATAAATCGATATTATACTGAATTTATTACTTTGAAATGACGCGAATTCCGTTTGTTTTCTCTCCTTTAATAGGAAAATCTGAGTGAAGTGTTGTGTAAATTCGACCAGGCGGTTCAAAAATAAATTGCCCATTTACTATAAAAGAGCGACTTGGCATTCACCATTCAAAACGCTTGATTGAACACAGTATCGAGAGCTTTCGTTATTAATTTATGACGTATACAGGAAATTACATTATGCATTCGATTTCTGATACATTTTATTATCAAGTTTATTTATTTTAACTAAAAGCGTAGCTTCTGTGCACATAAACTTACTTTTATAGCATGGAGCTGTATTTACACCAATTATAATAAAAAAAATTGTGTGTGAACCGCACTACATAACTATTGCACATCCAGATACATTAATTTATTAATTTTGTGTCTACTGGAAACATCTCCAAGATTTTATCATTAGATAAAGTTCCATTTATCCTTCAAATATGACCCTCATAAAATATCTATTACACTATAAAATGTATACGTCGTCTGCATTTTGCAATGCAATATCCACAAATTTTATATCGCTCTTAATACAGCTCGTCTAACCTAAAAACATGCCCTGAAAATTAACCAAACACTGTATTGTATTTGTATGGGTAAATATATTTGGATGTTAATAATGTAGGATAGTTTGACTGTCAGCCTGAATTTTCACTTTAAACGTATTTCCTTTATACATCCTTTCGTTGTGCGATCGGCAAGTTGCAAATCATCCTGGTACATCGATCGTTCTTGCTGTTCGTGTATATTCTCTGTGGATGACGAAATTAAATTAGGGATAAACTAGAAAAGCGTGACGGTTGCTTTGGAAGCGTTGCATCTCTCTGACTAAATAATGTACACAAGATCTAAGTATGGTTACCTAATCATCAAAAGTTAGAGAAGGTAATTTTAGACTTGACATTATGTAAATAGCTGTTACAAGTACACATTACACAAATATAATGTGTTGCTAAACTAAAGCACTTGATTTTTATTACAAATATCTCGTAGTTTAATTAATAATCACTAAACAACCCCTTTTTTTATAATAAATAGCTATGATAAAATTAAATCTCTTATAAAGAGTGGTTTAATAGAATTTGTTATCGAACTTATTGATTTTTTCCACCTATTATTTGCATTTTCAGTCTTAAAATGTCAAGATAAGTACAAAAACAAACAGAACAAACGTTTGTTTTTTAAAGCTGCTCGATTAGAATAAGAATGTTGGAACAATACGATTGAGTTGTTTAAGCAAACTTTTGTCAGCTGTAATTAAAATACTCATCTTTTGGGTATGAAAACCTGTATTTATTTATTTATTTTTTTTGCATAAATTTAAGTCTCGACTGAATGAAGTGAAATGTGAAATAAATGTATGAAACATAAAAATGCAAATACTAAACTTGTTATTATTAAAACAGTTTGATACATGTACCTATAAACCCAACTATGGAATCTAATTTTACTTTAGCTAAGAACAACTAGATCTTTAAGAAGTAAAATGTTACCAAACTGCCTTGAAGATGACATATCGGAAGTTTTTCTAACGGACGAAAGTTAACAATGAAAAATGTAATAAAAGAACAAATTTAATTAAATTTAATCAAGTTATGTAAGTGTAATATGTTTAATATGTTAGATTTCGTCCGTTGGACAGTGTTCTGATTTGTTATCGTCAAGGAAGATTAATAATATTAGTTTATTAAGGATGCATACATTACTAAAACAAGATTGGATTCCGGAGCTGGCTTTGTACGTTTATCAAACCGTTATATTAACAGCACGCTTATTTGATACATTTATTCTGACAACTAACTTAATTATTAAAACTATTACCAATCACTGAGGACGATATCTGTAGTTTTTATCGAAACGTTTAAATGTAAGTAAAATATAGAACCGGTGATAATGGTAAACCAATTGATGCACAATTATCACCGGTTCTAGCAAATTTATTTATGAATGAATTGGAAGACAGAATATTGAAAACGGCGAAGTATATCCCAAAATTGTGGTTAAGGTTACGTGGATAGATTTTTGCATCGAATCACAGCACAAAATAAAATTCACAATGGAGATCAAAGAAAATGGAAAGTTACTGTTCTTAAATCTGTTGGTATATAAAAACGACAATCAGCTTGGTCACATATTATACAGGAAAACAACACACCAACAGATACTTGAATGCTAAATCTCACCATCATCCAGTACAATTGCAAGTAGTACTGAAAACACTTGAGACCAGATTAAATTAATTAACAGATGATCAATATTCGACAAAGGTGATGGGAAGTTTAAAAACAGCTTTAGTACAAAATGGTCATACCGAAAAACATATTCAAAAAGCGCTTAAGCCCACCAGAACAAAAATACGAAGACGAGGGAAATGATCCATTTAAAAAAATAACTCTACCACATATAAAGGGAACCACATATGCAATATTTTAAAGAAGTACAACATAAAAACCATTTTCAAGATAAAAAGATAGGAACGATTCACCAGAACCCAAAAAGAAAAATGAACCTAGAGGACCAGAACATTTATAAAATCCCCTGCGGAGATTGTCACGGAGTATACATTGACCAAACCAATGGACCAATACGCACAAGACTAGGAGTAAGAAAGAACGCCACACCGTCATCTTTGGCGCAACACGTATAGAGCACTGCGCACGAGATCAATTTTTAGTGAACAAAAACAATAGCATGTGTTGACGAAAGGGTAATAAGGGAAGCTGTTGAAATGACAAACATTCAAACATCCTAAATACCAGAGATGACACACGGAGACTACCACCGACATGGAAATCAGTATCAAACAAACAAAAACTACACAGAACGAGAATAAAAACAATAGCAGTTACGAAGTCTACTTCAAAACCAGCGAGGCATAAAAGTGAAAGTAAAAAGTGAAATTGGAGAAGGTGAAAGCAAAGAAACACATCAAAAGAGTATATAATCAGGATAGCACACGGAATGTAAGTTCAGTTCGAGTAACGAGAAGCACAGCTTACGTACTAGCGACCTGAGGATGGCAACTGCCGAAACGTCGTCATAATAATACAAGTTCTTATGAAAACTTCAACGATACACGAAGATATAAACCCGGGAAGAATGTAATTAATAATGTAAATGGATGAAACGCCCAAGGATACTGAAAACACAGCACACAGACACCCACGCACGCGCACGCACACGCACACGCACACGCACACGCACACTCACACGTACACGCACACGCACACGCACACGCACGCGCACGCGCACACGCACACGCGCACGCGCACGCGCACGCACTCGCGCACGCACACGCACACGCACACGAACACGAACACGCACACGCACACGCACACGCACACGCACACGCACACGCACACGCACACGCACACGCACACGCACACGCACACGCACACGCACACGCACACGCACACGCACACGAACGCCACGAACGCGCACGCGCACGCGCACGCGCACGCGCACGCGCACACGCACACGCACACGCACACGCACACGCACACGCACACGCACACGCACCCGCACCCGCACACGCACACGCACACGCACACGCACACGCATACGCACACGCACACGCAAACCCTCACACTCACACTCACACTCACACACACACACACACACACACACACACACACACACACACACACGTACACGCACAAGCACACGCACACACACACACACTCACACGCACGCACGCACTCACGCACGCACGCACACACGCACACACTCCCTCGAACGGGATTCGAACCCATAAAATATCCTTTTAACAAATTTTATATATATTACGTTTCTATCAAAACCTAATATGTATTAAAATATGTATCCAAATCCCACTCCGGCGCAATCCTTTTATGTATACCCATACCCGGTGCGCATTACTGCGACAAAAGATTATGAGGACAATTGGGGGCCGATATTTAAAACATGTTTATGCTAAAAACTTTCGCGGGGGTGCACTCAAAGTTTCATGAGATCGGATGGATGGTATTGAAGTCCATTACAGACACAGGTAGAAACATTTTTTATAATATATATATATATATATATATATATATATATATATATATATATATATATATATATATATATATATATATATATATAGGTGAATGCTAGTGCATTACAGGACTTTCTTGCAAAATACTAAAAAATATATGGGGTATTTCTATATATTTGAAATATTTAATGAAAACCAAAGACTGACCCTAATAACCCCCTCCCTGACATCCATACATCATGGCCGATATTGACGAAACTTGGCCAAAAGTTGTAAAATGAGTTAATAAGTCGATTTAGCGATAGTGAAAAAAAAGTCTCTTGCATAACCTTCTATACCAACATGTGTATGTACATTTAAATTTAAAAAAGATATCTTTCAAGGTAACTACGGACTGTTTCATATCGCTTTAAAGCAAATCTCGCTCCCTTTCAAATAAAGTAAGAGTATGTGTATGTTATACCAGCAATACGAAGAATGTTTTCAATTTACGGAAAAACCGGAAGTAGTGTTTTCATCAGCATAATATCATTTCATTAGAGTAAATGAACAAAGTTTATATTCAAAATCCCAAGTTTTTAACCAAAATAGTTAGAAAGTTATAGCAACGTCAATATTAAATATTTGAAAATTCGTATCTCCTATACTAGTAGCGTTAAAAAAAGCAAATCAGTTGCATCCATAACAGTGGCTGGTTGCCTATAAAATTAAAAAAAAAACAAAAAAATACTTGTAGAGATTTTTGAATAATTCCTTAAGTTTGGCTCCTTAAATATAGGCAAATTTATATCATAATTTTTTACGTAAGGAAATCTCTTTAAAGAACTTTATTATAAGTTTTGTTATGAACGAATAAGTTCAAAGGTAAATATGTCATTAAAAATTATTATTAATTTTATTAAATACATAAATAAAAAGTTTACCTCGAGTAGGATTTGAACCTACGACCTATACTTTGCAAGAGTACCGCGTTAAACAACTGCGCCATCGAGATTTAAGTCCCAATCGATGCAAACTTTGTCTTTATATATGTAGAACTGATGTAAATTCTAAATAAGAATTTAAAGAACCTTTATTTAACTACGTATATACATTTCCAACTCTTTTATATCTTGAACGGTATCGGAAATATAAATTGCTACAAAAAAAATGTCTATGTGACTGTAACTGCGGCAATATTTAATTTTGAAAGTTTTAAAAAATTGCATTTCATGCGAGTTATTGAAGACCTGAATTTTGAATCATCTATGTTAAAATTTGAAAATTTGCCCCTAAAATAACTCCCTTATTTTCACCCTCTGTATACCTATTACGTTTAAAAATTTGTTTCGTCGACAAAATTGTCTCTTACGCCTTCATTTCAAATTTCATCAAACTCGTCCGTATAGTTTCGGCTGGTGAGTGACCATAGACACACTCACAGACACACACGCAGACAGACATTTTGGAAATTTTTCTAAAATTTATGTTTTCGCGTTGAGGGAGTCGTAAAACATCAAAATAACGCAACTTATTTCTTTTCGCTTTTTTTTTTCGCCCGCAATAGTTTGCTGATAGCAATTATTATTAAGCAATCAGCTACGTAGTTGTGTGTGCAACCATAGCGATATGCGTGCTACAGTACTCATAGTAACTGTTACCATGTAAGTTAATATAATATCTTGTTGTTAACAAATTATATACATTGTAACGTGCAAAAATCGATGTATACCTTTTCGTATCGACTTTAAAATTTTCTCTAATTATTGTTTGAAAAAAAAAACTAAGTATGTATCTGAATTGAACATTTAGGATTGTTATTTACTGTTTACTTGTTATTTATTTCCCCAGCCATAATAATCTAAATTTTCTATATTTACTGCCTTTACCATTTACGTTATAAATCATAAGAAATTCAATTATTTCTTTTATCGTATTTACCTTTTTCTATTTTATCAAAGTTCCTACTAGCGCCATCTATGCGATGTTCGTGGGTTCTGGTTAGTTTTGCACCATCTACTTACTGTTACTTTGCGGAATCACCATTAGATAGTGTTGCCATTAAATAATTACATACTACTGAAATACTTTATTGAAGTACATCTGGTTAACATTTTTACTATTACAAAATTTGGTAAGAATTTTTCATAGAAAATACTTCTTTACTTCATAACGTGATATAATCTCTATAGATACGAATGTAATAAAAATGTCACAAAAGGGGTAAGTTTGCTCTGCTTCTTTCAACTTCGTTGTAGTTAGAATCTTCCTTTCAGGCTTAAAATGCAATAATTAAATATTATTTCTTACAAGAATTATAATTTAGCCAGATAGTGTTAAATCATCACATAGAGCTCGTCTTCAATTTACATAGGTAAAATAACGTTATATGAATAAATTGATATTATATCCCTTACCGTCTTTTTAGCTTATTCTCCTTCTTTTCTTTATTGGCGCGTTAAGATTATACGTTATGTACCTTTTCGTCTCGCTTTTGGTTTTGCTACGATGTGCTCTTAACTGGGACTGCTCGTCAATGACTGGTAGCTGTGCTTTAATTACTTTTGGTCTCGTTATCGCTGATGCTACATTGTCACTGTAGATTATAAGGATGGAAGTTATTATGTACTAAGGTTCAAATATTCGTTCAACATCAGGTTAGATTATTCCGTTATCGCATGTACTAATAAACATTGTATTGGTGAGTTTACTTTCGAACCTGTTATACATTATACACTACCTTCCGCAGGGATCACTACAGCCTTTACAAAAGATTAAGCGCATTTAAATTAAGCCGATTAGAAAGTATTTTTGATTATTTTTGATGATTACCTTAGTTGCAATTTCTTTGTCACATTGATATCCGGATCCATTTTAACCTTCACAGAAATCTCACTAATATGAAACTGTTATAATTTGATCAAACCTTTAGTTAATATTTTGTGCACATATTTTAATCAAATTTAGAGTAATCATTACTGAACTTATACATAAAACATGCATTGTTGTGTTATCATTCAGTGTCCATCTTTGATATTATTTTGTTAGTTACTGTTTATGCTACCGTGAGCAGTAACACAAAGTCAAAGCATAAACTGTGTATACCGGTTGTAGATGTCGTATTATTTATGTATTTAGGTTGTACGTTAGTGCGGGATACCGAGTGACTTTAAATTTATGGTTGTTAACTCTTAAGTTCAAATTTTCTTTCATTAGGGAGTAAGAATGCTCAGATCATTGGTATCTAATGTTAGTTGATTAACTAGTTATATATGCATGCTAGGATTAATATAGTGAACTGAACAAGCCTCTCCGATTATTTATGTAATTGAATTTGTCATTATTAAGGGGGGGTTTGTGTATGGATATTGTGAAACGAAAGGCAAGTTGGAGTGTTACCGTTCTGAATTAAAATATTACTAGATATATATATATATATATATATATATATATATATATATATATATATATATATATATGGTCTGAAATTTTCCTTTTCAGGTTCACGGCTGAAAGATCTTTCAACGTACCAAAGAGGGGAATCACGTTCTTTTGTGGTTATTTATAAATTAACAAGTTGATGTTTTACAAGTAAAATTTCGCTACTTGCCCTCGTCATTATTAATCTTGAAAATATACATGTTAATTTCCAATTTTTAGTGTTTCACATCGTGATAGTAGGATAAGGCTATACTTATCTTTGTTTTTATTTTTTGGGAAAAAATAAATGCGTGCTCTATGTGTATGCATGAATTATCTAGTCTTTGCAGAAACGTTATCAACGTCCCATTGTAGAAATATAAGAGTAAATCATACCGACTGTTTAGTCTTCGTGTTATTATTAAATACATTAGTATACACTGTGTCCGAGGATGGAGTCCTCAAGAGGGAAAAAATCTTTATTATTCATTTTACGACCAAAAGTCTTTCTATATAAAAAGTTCTGCTTGTTGAGAAAATGAATTACGATAAAAAAAAGATCAGATGTAAAGGGTACCATTATTTACTGTTTTCAACAAAAATTTTATAAAACAAAGTTATTTATGAACTAACATAGAGACTAAACACAAATTTCGAAATAAAAATTGGAATATTTAAAACAGAATATTAATAATGGTTTTTATGTAATGAATTTCATTTTACAAAAAAAATCAAGATAGCCGATTTTGCATACCTTCGTGTTACGTCAGCATCTTTTTACATCTGGCAGTATTCTGATTTCGTGAAGGCATTTTCGAAAATGTTAACTAATGAAAAGCGTATTTATTAAATACAATGTTTCGGTATTGGAAACGTGCCTTACCAATAAGCTATACATGTTTTTCTTAAAAAATTTCCTAATACGCCGGTGTCAAAAAAAGCATTGTGAATGTTATTAAAAAAATTCAATAAAATTGGGTCGGTGATGAATGTGAAGAAAGCAAAGAAAAGATACGATGAAAATGACGCAGCTACCTTATTATCAATAGTATCAGTTTTAGATAACCTAAATTATCTTTAAGGAAGCGTGCACAAACAATGGATTTAAGCAAAAGTGAATTGCACATAACTTTTAAGGAAAACAAAATTATACCGTTTAAGCCAAAGCTGCGGCATACAACTGAACTTGGACATGAAGAGAGACGTTCAGAGTTTTGATTATGGATAGGTGAAACGTTCCTTGAAAACCAAAGACTTCACAGATTTATCTTTTTTACCGATGAATCTACATTTTACACACACGGGTACGTATCCTCCAAAAATTGCCGTAATTGGGCTTATGAGAATCATAATTATATGATAAACAAGCGAAGTCAACGTTACAAAAAAGTTAATGTATGGTGTGGAAATTTTTTTTGATCGGATCTTTGGCCCATATTTTATGAAGGATAATTTAAACCAGCATGTGTATTTCAACATTTTGTCTTACGATTTCTTAATACTTTAGAGCCAGAAGTACGTAATAACGTGTTTTGGCAACAGGACGACGGTCCTGGTCATTGCTTGGCGCAAGGTGGACAGGGAGGTTTGGCCCAACCCATTATGCAGCTAGGTCGCCTGACCTTTCATTAGTAGATTTATTTTTGTGGGGTACATTGAAACAAAAGGTTGATACACATAATCTTCCACACGATAGGGAAATATTAAAAGAGCGCATACAAAAGCAATGCATGAACTGAATGTGCAGCGAATCGTTCGTAAAGTGTATGGTAAATTTATTAAGTTAGCGGAAAAGTGCGTCGAGGTGGGAGGTACTATGTGAATAATTTTTAAATATTCGAATTTTTATTTCCAAATTTGTATTTTGTCTTTATATTAGTTTATAAACAACTTTGTTTTATAAAATTTTTGTTAAAAATAATAAATAATGGTACTTCTCTCTTGAAGAATGTTCATATTTTCCTAATTTATTAATACTCTGTATGTCGTATCTAGAATTTTTTTATCGTGATTTCATTTTTTCAACAAGCAGAACTTTTTATGAAAAATGACATTTGGTCGTAAAATGAACAATAAAGATTTTTTCGCCCTTGGGGACTCCGTCCGTGGACACATTGCATATAGCAAATATTACCCATTGTTGGGAAATTGATAAATAAATTCCGGTTACTGAGGGAACTTTTGTTTATTTGTTATTACTGTTGCTTCGTTGGTTCAAGCTTGACAGGGCCTCTCTCAAGAAATAATAATTTATCTTTTCTTTCCTTAAAGCTTGTGGCGCCTGTTCCTTGTCTGTTCTCCCTACCCATATTCCTACAATTTTGATCTGGCTTTCTAACTAACCTAACCATATATTTACTCATTATTAAGGCTCCGGAAGTATGCACTGAAAAGACCATAAAATATGCATGCAAATATGCACCAAAAACAGTCAAAATGAGCACTAAAATATGCCTTTATGCATTCTAGTATACATAATAAAACACCGAAATAAATACTCATTTTACTTTATGTTTATATATTATTTATTGTAAGAACTACATATACAAAAAATACACAAAAAATAAGTATAATAAATTATTTTATTTATTTATTAATAATTAATACTTATATATTTTAAATTATAAACCTTTATTATATTACCTTTATTTATTTCTGTTAAAACAATAGACTATTAAGTGTTTTTCTAAGTTTTCTAAAGTAAAAGTTTGCCGTCTATCTGTTAACACTAATTTGAAGGCGGAACAAGTGCATTCGAGTTCACAAGATGTCAATGGAGCAAATTTAAATTTATTTATTAAAGAGGACTCTAACTGTAAATTAAATTTATGATCACCGCAAAAATTCCCTTTAATAATAGTTTTTATTATAAAAATTTTAATTTCAGTTTTTATTAAATAGTTTAATTTTTTGATTGAAAATATGGGAATTTAAAATATATCTTTGAAAAGTAAAACAGTTAGACATAATAAGACTTACCTTTTTGTTGCAAACTGTACAAAATGTATGATAGCCATCAATGATTTTAAAATCGGTTTTATTATTAATCCACTTCTTGAGAAGAACATATTTATTTGCACTTTGTTTTGTCATTTTCACACATTTCTGATAAACACTTCAGTGAATAAAATTGGAACAAAACTAAATAAAATAAGTCCAAGTTTTTTCTTCGAACCTTAAATTTAAATGGGGCTGGCAGCAAAAGGGTTTATTGACTAAAATCAATTAGATTTCCCTTCATAAAAATCAAGGACTATTTTAATAATACAAATTACGAAAATTCCTCCAACAAGCCTCCGGCAACAACCCATAATATTACTTTTACGGCGGCGGGCTTATCGCTTAGCAGGATGTACTTGGTTTACATGCTCACAAAGAAATAAGTACAATTACAATTTTTTTTGCGATTTCATTCCGATAATCGCTCAAAATATGCACTTCTAATAAATGCATATGCATTTATAAAATTTTGTCAAAATATGCTAATATGCATTTTGCATATTTCCCGAGCTCTACTCCATGCTCAGTGCTTCAAAACAACCACGCGATCCGAGTGCTCTGCGGTCCTAGGGCCGTTTGACTGAGTTACCAGTCGAGCTAACTAACTTTTTACACTTTTGTGTGAGGTGGTAAGTTAGACACGTGGCAACATATTAATACGAAAATGTAAACTTTCACCATTATATTTTTATATTATACAATCTAAACGTTTCGATAACACTTACAGTTATCTTGGTCAGTTGTAATATCTATTAAAATTGTTAGATGTTGAAACAATTTTGTGAACGTTGAAATTTTTCAACTTTCACAAAATTGTTTAAAGATCTTTCTGCTCACAAATCCATGCTGGTATGGTGAAAGGTAATACTGCACGTTGTTATAAATTTTTTGATATATTATGATACTTTTCAATACTTTAGAGAAACTACATAGAAGCGCAATTGGTCTGTAGTGTACGATAGCTGTCGGGTTTTAACGGTTTGACAAGAATATGTGCGCATTTCTTTAGCAGAAAAAAGTGTGTTGATAGTATTAAAGACTTACTGTTATTTTTAACTATAATTTTTATAGTAATAATATTTCTTTCTCCTTAATTCTAGAAATTCTTCAAAGTCTTCTTTTACTATTTACATTTGCCTTCTTATGTTCACACTATATAAGTCTCTCTTTCTTTACTTCACTCCATAACTTTTCTCTCTTTCCCTTCTCCCATTAACTCTCTTCTGTTCCATGCTTCTTGCATCCACTCCGTTCCTTCCTCCTTTTCTAGTATCTCTTCCTATTTTCCTCTTTCACCTTCGACCATCTTTCCTGCTTTTGCACATCTCTATCCCTTCTAATTATGTCCTCTCACACGTTCACTTCTTCCCTTCTTAGTCTTCTACTTCTTCTTTTGCATATTCGTTTTTCGTAATATTCTTTCCTGGCTTCTTGTCTATATTCTATTCTTCCATCTCTTATTTCTTTCCAGCATTCTTGAAATTTTACACTCCTTTTCTACTCATTTCCTCCTCGTACTTCTGATTTATTTCCCGCCTCCACCCTTATTTTCTACTTGCAACGTCCTCCTAATGATGTATCCTGGTGTTTCTTCTTCACTCCAGTATCCACCTCCAGTATTTTCTTGCAGGCCCTCTTCCTTTGTATTCTTTCCTATCCATTTTCTCCATACCATTACCTTAGTTTTACTCCCATTGACTTCCAGATCTTTCCTTTTCAAATATCTGTCCAACGTTTTTAACATTCCTTTTTCCTCCCTTGCTATAACATATACATCCGTGTGCCAGCATGCACACTTTAACGTGCCTTCCCGCCTCCAGCCTCCTCTTATTGTCCCCTTAATGTTCTCCTAGGTTCTCTTCAGTATATACCGCGATTTCAGCAGGCATCCTTCTCAATCCTTCCTATTCAAATTCTTCCATCATTCAGTTTACTCTCACCCTGTTCCTCGTTTCTTCGTATATTTGTTCTATCCTTTCTAACGTTTTCGCTTATCTTTTTCTCATGAACTCCCACAACTTGCCTGTTTATCCTATCAAATACACGCTGTTATGTCTACCCATACCGCTACCATTTTACCTCTTTTCTTTCCTAATTACTTGTTTACCATGTGCTTCAATATGTATACGTTATCTGTCGTTCTTCTTCCTTTCCTGAATCTCCTGTCCATCTGGTAACTACTTTTTTCCTCAACCTCCTTCTTTAACCTTTCTTCCAGAACGTTCGCTATATTTTGTAGGCAGTGTTTAGCAATGTAATTCCTGTAATTTGTCATCCGATTCTTGTCTCCTTTTTGTACACTGGGCAAATATGTCTTCCCTCCACCTCTCCGGGAATCCTTCCTTCCATATTTTGTTTATTATTTCCGTCATCCTTTTGTCACCTTTTCTTCCGTATATCCACTCCTCACCTTGTATCTCATCTTCTCCTGGCTTTCCCTTTTTTACCTTCCTTATTGACTCTCTTACTTCCTCTTCTTTTATTCCTTCTTCTTTTTCCCCTCTCTCGTGTCTTTTGTTGATTTGTTTTCCTTGTCCATCCTGTATTTGTTCTCCCTACAGCGCGTGTCTGAAGTACCTCTCCCATTCTTTTATTTGTATTCCCGTTTGTGTCCTTCTTCTCCGCTTTTCTTTCTTTAAAAATTTTCATACGTCTTCTTGTGTTTTTATCTCCTTAATCCTCTCTTCCTGTTTCTTTTTGATTTCTTCCTTTTTACTTTCGCATGTTTTCCTGTATATCTTTCCTGCTTCTTTATATTCTTATTTTTCCTTTCCCCGTTCTTCACCGTCTTAGTGTCCTTCTTGCCTTCCTCTTGGCCCCCTTACATTCCCTGTCCCACCACATTTTCTCTTGCTTCCATTTTCTAAACTTCCGTTGCTTCCTCCATTCTCTCTCTCATTTCTTCCACACTTTCTTGCACTTCATTGCCTTCCCATATTATTTTTCTCAATTTTTCTTTGTACCTCTTTATACTATCTTCTGTCCAGATCTTCTTTCTGCACTCTTCTCTTTCTCCCCTATCCATTATCATTTCCAGGGGTTGGTGGTCCGATTCAACCCTCTCTCCTACCCTAAATATCTTCATCTTTTCCTCAGCCTTAGCATTCGTAATTACTTAATCTATTATTGATTCTCTTGCTCCTATCGTGTACTCCTCTCTCTCTTCTCTATTTCCATTCATTATTTCCCACCTCTCTCGTTGCACATGTCTAACAGTTCTTTTCCTTCCGTATTTAACACTTTATCCTTTGTCTGTCTTTTCCGTCCTCCTTTCTTGTAATCCCCTCTTCCCTATTCTCGCGTTAAAATCTCCTCCTATTATTGGTCATACCTTCCTCCCTCTCTTCTATCAGCTCCTCTAGTCTCTTCAATCTTTCTACTGTAGACCGTCACTATTTTTATTTTTCTTTACCACTGTATGTTTGTTTCTATGATACCTGTTCTTTGTTACACCTTCTCTCTTCTTCTTGAACTACCCATAAAGATTCACTTGGCATTCCCCTTTCCCAACACGCCCGCTCTTTTTCTTCTAGCCATGTTTCTTGTAATCCTACTACCTCCTGCTCCCTGACATACTCCCAAAACTCTTGATCCTTATTTTCATGCCCGCCACATTCCAGAACACTGTCTTTAGTTCATCCATCCCTTCCTGTAGTTTTCCCTTACTTTTCCTTTGTTTCCTTTCCTTTCCTTTGCTCATTTGTCCATTTCGCTGCCGCTTCATCATCCTCCCTCCCGCTTATTTTGGTTTTTTGGTCTTTCTATATCCCTTCTATTTTCCCTTTCTCTGCTTAGCTCATTCGCTCTCTCATTTCATAAGTATCTTTCCCCATCTATCTCCATTGTTCTATATCCTACCTATATTTTTCTTCCCTCCGCTTTTCTTTCCACCACCCTGTTCCGTGTTTGTTTTTGTACACTCCTTTCTACCCTTATTAGATCGTGATCTATGTAAATCCCTGTAGCCCTCAGTTTTCTCTTCTCTACCATAATCTTCTGTTTCTCCTCCCATCTATTTCCAACACCACCATTTCATTTTCCTTCTCCTTGTTTATCACCAACACTTTTCTAACTTCTGCTCTTACATTTAGTTTCTCTTCCATCGTCCCTTGAAGTTCTTTCTGTGGCTCCTTGCATCTCCAGCCCTTCATCACGATGTTATTCTTCCCTTTCCTTCTCTCATCATCATCATTTTTCTAATTTTTCTATGTTCTCTATCAATTCGTGTTTTTCCACCTTCCATTCCTTTTCCTTTTCTTCCATTTGTTCTTTAATCTCTTTGATGTCGTTTCTTAGCCCCTTCATATTTTCTTCCATCATCTTCCTCATCTCATTGATTAACTCCTTGATTTTCTCCATTTCCTTCTCTTCCTTCCTCTTCTCACTTTCCACTGTTGCGCTGTTACCACTGTTATCCTGCTCTACTTTAATGTCCGCCGATCTCATTATTTTCTTCCATTTTCCAAATACTCTTTGCAGTTCCGCTTCCTCTTCTTCCCTTTCCTTCTATTTACTGTATTCATTCCCTTCTTCTGTTTACTTTATCTGCCTTAATCTCTGTTTTATTACACGTCCTCAATTCAGTATTTAATATTTATTCCAATTATACGAATAAATTTACCTATTTCAATGGTAATTTTATATAAATGTAAATATAAATATACGGGTCAAAGGTCACCACGATATCTACGTTTTTTATTATTGTATACAAATACAGGTAAATCGAAAATTATTGTATGCAATTCCACTATTACAATTCCTTTACCTCCAAAATTGTTTTTTTTTGTCTGTAATACTCGCCTTTCGCAGATTACCACTAATCACCACTTCCTTCAACTATAGACTTTTTTGTTGTCACTGTTCCCTCTTTATTACGCTATAAAAAACCTCGTATTTAATACTAAAAGCTAGAGCTTCTAAATTCACGTTGTTTAACCTTGCTAAGCAAAACACAAAATTATATTACAATTCTTTTTAACCACGTTGATCAATTAGAAATTTTTCTAATATCAGATGTATTTTATTATTATACTACTCTTTAGTTTGATCAAAAATTGAATAGTGCTCATATATCTGTGTATTGCATTCTAAAAAGGATATTCAGAGATTAGAGGTATTTCAAAGTTACTTTTTACAATATGTTGTCTTTAAGACCAATAATACACCATGTCCTTTTGATACTCAAATAAAAGCTCTGCGGGAGTTTGCCGGAGAAATGAGTTCAGAAGTAAGAAGGAAAGTATCCGTTTTGATGTTTTTGTGTAATCATTAATTCAATAATCGACTGTACTGCTTGACTGAAATGTTTATCAATTTATGTCCCCAGCTCTAACAGTGTTCGTTCGTTAGAGTATTTGCGTATTCCGAGTTGCAATACCAACAGATGTCAATATTGCTCTTTAAAATTTTCTTTCAATTTATTTAACGATTTAAATAAACACCCAGAGTTATATACCTTTTGCAATAGCCAAATCATTTTTAAAACGAATCTTATCACAATAACTTTAAGCTATGTAGTTCAGTCTTTCCTTTTCTATTTATCGTTACAATTGGATATTTTGTGATTGTATGCGTCATATCAGATAGTTTATGTAGAAATTGTCTTTTGTTTCTTACAAAGCTTTACTTTAAATTAAATTATAATCATCGTGCTTATGAGAAATAAATACATAAATTTAGGTAAAGCATTTTGATCAACCCTTTACTAGAGGTTCCATCAAAGGTTGAGACTGATGGAGGAAGATTGTTCTGATGAAGTGGTAATGGACTGTTGCAGTGATAAAGAGTCTAAAAGTGAACAGGATGCGTTAGAAGAAAGAAAAGATTACAGTGAGAGCGAACAAGAGATATCACATATTGAAAGCGACGTAAATGCTGCCAACGGGAAATGATCTTTAGGTAGAGACAGTAGAAAAAAATTGAATGAGTTCATCCGGGCAGAAACAATTTTTTGAGGAGACAAAACGTCGTCATCCGCCCACCATCATCCAGATTATCGACAGGCCGTCTAAAAACACCTATCGAAATACTTTATCAACGATAATATGGTAGGTATAATAGTATGTTCGATTAATATTTACATAAATTCTAAATCTATAAACTTCGAGTAGAGACGCAAAACCTACCAATTAAACTGAAATGTACGCCCCGTTTGTTTTACTATTATACATTCACTAATTACTCGCGAGGACGGAAAACCCGTCGACAAATCAGCAGCGGTTAGAGAACACTTAAAAATTGTTGTGCAAAATTGTACGTCGAAAATATCCTGACGGACCGTACAACATCAGTAAAAATCTAGGTGAGGTCGCCAAAAGGTTAGGTAATGTATTCAATGAAACAGGACTAAACGTCTCCATAGGTAACTGGTTTATCAGCACTACGACCGTAGAGACCTTGGCTATGATTATAGGCTTACAACTATCTGCACAATTGGCAAAAATAAGAAAGAGCTCCCAATAAAATCTACAAAAACGGAAGACTCACCATGAGCAAGCATGTTTCAATTCACTTCTAACATTGCATTAGTGCCATACATCCCCAAAAAGAATAAAAATATGTTGTTGGTATCCGGTTTACATCAAGGCGACCTCTTTGATCCAAATTCCAAGAATTTGATCTTACAGTAGACAACAAGAGCGTTAACGGAGGGGTAGACATTGTTGATGGATTATGCAGCAATCGTAATGGATCTAGGACTACTAAACGGTGGCCAATGGTGATTTTTTATTTGTTTATTTATTATCACATGAGCTTATTCGTCCACATCTTCAGGAACGGGCACATTCCAAGAACTTTAAAGGAAAGAATACAGGAGATTTTGTGGCAATGTGCAATTTGTAGTACGACAAAAAGTAGAAAAACTAATTTTTGTTTCCGAAAATGTAATAATTTTTTTTGAATTGAACACATCGTTGGCGTATGTGAGGATTATTATCAAGTAAATGTAATATAAAATAAAGAAAATGTGTGATCATGTTATTGATTTTATCCTTTAATCCAGGTGGATTAAAGCATTACTTTTGTTAATCTCCTGTTCGTTTAATCTGCAATAGACAATATTGGGCGCGTCGGACTATCAGACCTATTGCTTTTTCGTAAAGAATGCTTACTTTTATTTAAACATTTTTTTATAGCAGGAGATGTTAAAACAACAAATATACATTGTGTATCAGCAAATGGAATAAAATAGATAATAAACAAATGGGAGCGTGTTCAAAAAAACCCTCAGACACGTCGATTGGTATTTTTTTCAACAAAACTTTTTGTACAGGGTGTGTCATGTAACAGTGGTCAATACAAACTTTCTTGTTTTAAATGCAACATATTTTATATTATTCAATTGTTGGATCCTTCAGAAAAATGGTAGATATATTCCATGTCATATACGTATCATCAACCGTTTCGGAAATATCAACTGTTTTCAGATTTATTGCAAAAATTAACATTAACAAAAGAAAATTATTTGATTACAAAAATTCGCTACAATACACTGAAAAACCAATAAGTAATAATGTTTATTTCTTGATAATGTAAAAAAAAAAAAATAAACATTAATGTCAATGCAGGGATGTTCAAAATGTGCACCGCAAAATTCTTGGCAACATCCTAATCTTAAATAGAATTCTTCTGACGATACTCAACATCTCAGACGTGGCCGATTTAATCGAAAGAGTTATTCGTTTTCGTAAGTCAGCTAAGTCGAGGGGTCTAGTTTTATATACAATGCTTTTGACATATCCGCATATAAAGAAGTCTAATGACGTCAGGTCAGAGGATCGTACTGGCATATTCCATCGATCTTCACCTACCTATCCACCGATTTTTAAATATTCGGTTGAGGTACTGCCGAACATTGATTTGGTAATGGGGCGGTGTTCCATCTTGCTGAGACCATATCATATTCTCTTGTGGGTTTTATAGTTCAGGATATAAGTTTGTCAAAGTTAGCACGCATTATTTTTGAGCAGTGCTAAATAATTGTCGCCATCGAAATTGCCATCAATGAAAAAGGGACTTTTGGTATGACCACCAATAATTAACCTTTCCAGAGTATTGCGTCCGTTATTATCTCATTTAGTGAGGATTTTCCCTAGACCAATAGCGGAAATTATGACTGTGAAGTTTAAAGCTGCACTCATCAGAAAATAAGACATGTTCTAATTGGATCACATTGTTATCTAACATTGGCATCCTTTGTTCACAAACATTCGTTCTCCTATCAAATTCAACTGCCTTGAGCTCTTGAGCTGGTATCATTTTGTAGGAATGCATTTTATTTTCTTTTAATGTTCTAATAATCGATGACTGGCTAACATCCAGCATTAGGGCTGCTTATCGACGTGACGTTTGTGGGTTTTCCTCAAACTCAAGCACAATATCCAATTTGGTACTGATCCAATTTGGTACTATCACTTACTGCAAAGGCAGCTACTTTTTTTATCTGCCTTACGTGTTTAAAATCGCGAGACTGCTTTTCTATTTTACTAATTATCCCTTGGGCTATACGCGACATATTTGAAAATTTTTGATAAAATAAACTAGTAACTTCCATTTGTATCCGTGTGTTGCCTCCAAAACCAATCATATGTAGAATTGTTATTTTGTGCATTTCTGTTAATTGAACCATTTTTATGATATGAAGTTAACGATATTCAAACGACTATAACAATGACAACTGCTGTCATGTTGATGGATAACAATGTACTAAGGCCAGACATTTTAAACAAATGTAAACGAACCCACTTATAACTTTTTTTTATTTCATATCAGTAAAAAGGAACACTCAAATGGTTTTTGCTTATTTTCTGATTATCAAGGCCTAAGTGGGAAATGCGTATTGAGTGTGTTGTAGCGAATTTCTGTAATAAACTAATTTTCTTAATGTTAATTTTTGCAATAAATCTGAAAACACTTAATATTTCCGAAACAGTTGAAGATATGTGTAGGACATTGTATAACAAATAAAGAATTAAATGAATGCGGATTAGAATATTAAAAGGTAAGTTGCACCGCGGTCTAGATCAGCAAGGTACAATGTTTACGAAACTTTCTAAAGATTGAGAATTTTTTTGAACAGGTTGTAAGCGATGAAGAGATGTGTCCATGGATGTAATCAGTAAAGAAGTTGTTTGTTTTCCTTGTTGGACGCTACTAAATCTTATAGGTTTAATAATTGAAATACAACAAACATTGAGAAAGTTGTACATTAATACCGTAGATAATCTGAATAACACTAATAAGCTGTATTTATTTGTATATTTAAGAAAACAAAATGTCTGATTAATTTCAGCATAAAATAACTCAAATGATATTTCTTGTAAAGCTTTAAGGTATTAAATAATTTCTAATTTAACACAAACTATATAACATACAACTTATCCAAACGTGGAATTCAAAATGAAACATGATCAACACTGTATTTATTAATAAAAAGTATACTTGAGCTGTCAAGAACATTACGGTTTTTAGGCCATGCACCAAATTTATCTTAGAAACCGTTAGCCTATCAGCTGTTTCTGGTCATTATAACTATTTCCACACAACATTGTACTGACGCGATTCTCTTAAAACGTCATTTGTAGAAAAGGATACGTAATACTTACATTTTATTGAACTCAGAACAAATATAAGATACTAACTTTACTTTCAAACGAACTGCAAATTCAGAACTTCATATCCCATCAATATGATAAACATATGGTAACGTAAGGTAATTATCATTTGTATTCAACGTACAAATAATCGAAATGTAAAGCAGACAAAAGCAGGCGTGGGACAACGATATCAGGCATTTGACGACGAAATCAGATATATAAACAGCTTGCCTTATTGATGCAAAGCAAAGGTATCTCCATTTATAATTCTTGAAGAGGATATTGCATTATCATCCACGCTATTTTATACATTTTAACTTCGTGGCGTCATACACCACGCTTTTGCAACGATACAAAATTCATTAACATAAGAGCTTTTTCTTAACTCAAGCGGCTTCCCATAATGTAGGAACTTACCCTACTTCCCTATTAAATATAACATCTGCAAAAATGTAATTAAAAGCCCTACATACCTTATGAAAGGGAGCAAAACTTAAGATACGACATGCATTCAAACGCAAAAGGAACGGAGATGAATTAAGCTCAGTTCGGGTTTGCGCAAAGAACAACATTGATGTGGCTAAAATATCCCTTATAGGCCACAACACTATGTACAGGGACGTTCGTAATTACGTATACTAAAGAGAAAACATCGACAAATACCAAAATTTAATCAATGGAAGAAAAAGATATCAACGCAAGGTAAATATATTTACCTGCAACAACACAAACTCGTAACTTAAATTAAGGTAACGATAGCCAAGAATTGGCACGGTACATGGAATATGTCTAGAGTTTTGTGAAGAATCCAAAAATGGAATAATATACAGGGTGTTGCATTTAAAATAAGAAAGTTGGTTTTGGCCACCGTTACATGACACCCTGTATAAAAGTTTTTGTTAAAAAAATTGCGCAACTGAAGACACCAATGGACGTATACGAGCGTTTTTTCGAACACCCATTTGCTGATACACACTGTATATTTGTTTTTTTACATATTTCCTATTATAAAGTATGTTTAAATAAAAGTAAGGATTATTTATGAAAAAGCAATTGGACTGACAGAACGACGCACTTAATATTGTGTAAAATTGGGACGCGTCTTCCTTCGGATTAAACGAACAGTAAATAATAAAAGGCATGCTTTAATCTACCTGAGGTTCCATAGACTAGGTCACCCACGTTTAGTACGACGCCTTGAAGAGGTCCTCTTAAAAATATAAATTTCTAACTAAAATCCTTAAAAAGACATCTCACAAGCTAATACTTACGAAACTATATTAAGATTACCTATTATATGCAGGGTGAGCCATGACGAACTTTATATACTTATACCATATATAGAGTTCCTTATGGGGAATATCATATGACCATTAAAAAGTGTCAACTCCGCTTTTTATTAATATACAGGGTGATTTATCAATTACACTATTATGTAGTATTTCATCGGCGTTCTCAAATCTTAGAAATTCCAGGACCGGCTTCGCAAAAATTAATTGGGCTTGTTCATGCTAAAAAGTTCACCCTCTATGCGATTTTTTAAAATTGTAATTAGTGAGTTTCAAAGTACACAAAAAGACAATGAAAACCGTGTGTGTACCATTTTTGTCACACTTTTATTTCATTTCTAATAAACAATCAAATTTGGGTGAAATTGTAAATCCGCCATGGCTTATCACATAATAATGTAATAATTGAAAAGAAACATTGTCAGAATACGTGAACATTGCTTTATCTACATTGCTACTGTCCCTTTATGTTGTTTCCAGCACCGGATTAAACAATCTTTAAAAATTTAGTTTTTAAAAGAAAATCACTCTGTACATTTTTATAGAACGTAGCCGGAATAATCAAAATACTTAAATAAATTAAAAATTGCTTCATCTTCATTAGAAATACTTTATTATTAAATATCAGATCAATAAATGATAAATCAACTGCAACGCATAGTAATAACAAGTAATAAGAAACGACTCTAAGAAATTTTAAAATTAAAATTACATAACATGAAAACGTAAATAATTGGAAAACACAAATTCACGATAATTTATAAATAATTACAATTGCTAATAATAATTAAGCAAATACAATAGTTATAAAATATACATATGTATCAAGGTAATCATGTCTTATTTTATTTAAGTTTAATTCCAAGAACAATAACTAAATTGTAGTCAATAATAATAACAGATTATTTTGAAAATAAAACTAAAGCATATCCATAGTTACTAGAATGTAAACAAGCAAATGGTGATAATCAATTATAGTAAATTTCGAATAGAAGCCCAGGAGCCTTTATGCATTTTTGTTGCCGAATTGTTAAATGTCTTTATGATTTGCGAATTGTTAGAGGAACATTTCTAAACTAACTCTTTCGATCGTCCACAAACATAATAGTCTACAGGGTTGAAGTCAGGGGACCGTGGATGCCATGAAATAGGACCTGCACGTCTGATCCACCTGTTCCCATAAATACTGTTTCAATGATTTCTTACTGCAACTAAAAAGTGAGGCGATGCCCCATCATGTTGAAAATACATCCCTCGGGTTCCTGTGTTGACAAGTAAGTCAGGCAAAGTATTTTGTAAAAATTCTAAGTAAACTTGTCCTGTTCGAGGACCATAAAAAAAGTGAGGCCCTATCAGTTGATCATTTTTTACACCAATCCACACGTTGACAGAAAACCTGACCTGGGAATTTATCCCATCCCTTGTAAACTGTGCTTCGTCTGTGAACAATGTCCTGTATAGTTCTACTCTATGATTTCCAATCCACCTAAAAAATTGCAACCTGTGGATTTCATATCCAGGATGTAGCCGCTGCACTATTTGGATATGGTACGGGTGGAAACGATTTTTTCGTAAGACTCTACTTACTTTTGGTTGGGTAACATTAGGTTCTGACTTACTTTCCTGGTGCATTAGAAAAAAATGGAAATAACATAAGAATGTGACTCCACACATTACTTTGCAGCAAAGTAATGTAAGAATGTAAATGATTACAATACGAAATAGAGAAAGTTTATTAATTTATTACTAGCATTTGTAATTATTTATAAATTATTGTGAATTTGTGTTTTCGAATTATTTACGTTTTCATGTTATGTAGTTTTAATTTTAGAATTTCTTCGAGTCGTGTCTTATTACTTGTTATAACTATGCGTTTCACTTGATTTATCATTTATTGATATGCTATTTAATAATAAAATATTTCTAATGAAGATGAGGAAATTTTCAATTTATTTGAGTATTTTGATTATTCCGGCTACGTTCAATAAAAATGTACAGGGTTATTTGCTGAAAACAACACAAAGGGACAGTAACAATGTAGATAAAGCAATGTTCATGTATTCTGTACTTATTTTAGTTAAAATATCTGCCACTGACAATGCTTATTTTCAATTATTACATTATTATGTGATAAGCCATGGCAGATTTACAATTTCACCCAAATTTGATCGTTTATTAGAAATGAAATAAAAGTGTGACAAGAATGGCACACACACGGTTTTAATTGTCTTTTTGTGTACTTTGAAACTTACTAATTACAATTTTAAAAAATTGTATACAGGGTCAACTTTTTAATATGAGCAAGCCCAATTAATTTTTCCGAAGCCGGTCCTGGAATTTCTAATATTTGAGAACGCCGATCGAATACTACATAATAGTGTAATGTTTCACCAAAAAATCAGAAAAATCAAATGATCCGTGTAGATATTATAGCCAAATGAATTTTTACCAAAATTGATAAATCACCCTTAATAAAAAGCGGAGTTGGCTCTTTTTAATGGTCATTTTATATTCCCCACAAGGGAATCTATATATGACATAAGTATGTAAAGTTCGTCATGACTCACCCTGTATAATTAAATTATGATTAAAAACGTAATTACAAGGATCATTCAAATATAAACCGGAATTTTTTTACTACTATTTATTGGGGATAAATAAAATTAGAAAAAAAATATTTCATTTTTCTACATAGTTTCCTTCAACAGAAATACATTTTCTCCATCGGATAGGAAGCTTTCTGATCCCATCGTAGAAAAAAGAAGGTGGCTGCCCCAGTAACCAATTGCTCACGTACATTTGGACTGCATTGTCGCCTTCAAATCTTTCCCCTCCTAATGCTTCCTTCAGTGGTCCAAACATATGGAAGTCACATGGGGACAAGTTTGGACTGTAAGGCGGATGTTCAAGAGGTAGCCATTGCAATTTAGTCAGTATATCACGAGTTAGAGCTGCTGTGTGTGGGGCCGTGCGTTATCGTGCAGAAGGACATCGCGAATCGGTTGCTTGCGTCGTTTGTTTCGATAAGCTTTTTTTGCGTCATCCAGCAGTTGGCAGTAGTAAGCAGTATTCACCATCCTTCGTTCATGTAGGTAGTCAATCAGTACAATACCTTTAGAGTCCCAAAACACAGTAGCCAAAACATTCCCGGCTGACAGTCGAGTCTTGATCCTCTCCAACTTTACACCACTCCATACTTGTCCTCTTGTTCTCTGGGGTATAGGGATGGACCCATGTTTCATCACATGTCAGGATACGAGCCAAAAACGTATCCCCTTCTTCTTCAAAGCGATTCAGAAGTTGTTGACAGATGTCTTTCCGAACACTCTTTTGTGCCTCGGTTAGTAGACGTGGAACCCACCTTGCCGAAATTTTGCTGTAGCCAAGTGTGTCCGATACTATAGTATGAACAATTCCAACACTTATACCCACTTTTGAAGCAATTTCAGCAACCGTAATGCGGCGATCGCCTTCCACAAGCTCACGAACGGCCTGAATATTGTCTTCATTGAGACTGGTCGCCGGACGCCGTTTATGACTTTCATTTTCGGCTCTATCACGACCATCCCGAAATTTTTTAGCCCAATCAAACACTTGGGTCTTACTCAGTGTATCATCCCCAAACTGTGCTTCAAGTCTATTAAAAATTTCACTCGGTTTTACACCTTTGTTGACGAGAAAACGAATAATTATGCGTTGCGCAACAGACACTGGTACTTCTTGTTCAGTCATGGCGGTACTGAAGTGGCGGGCGTGGCTGAGAGCGCCTTGTGCATGGATACCCCCTCTTCTTACTCCCACCAACGATTCCCTGCCACGCCGCGCTGGTCTTACACACCGCCACGCCGCGCAGAACAAAATTCCGGTTTATATTTGAATGACCCTCGTAAGTTGTGTAGTTAGAACGCACCAACATGGTGAGGTTAACCACAAAATTCAAACACGTGTTCAGTGTATGCATGAATGAAAAGGTTCTCTTGGTCCTAAACCATAAGTTCCATTCACGGTTCAATGAGAGAAATTCAAAATTTAAAAGCGATAATTGCAAAACGCGTGGTTAACATCTTAAGAACTACTGTTAGGTCATGATTTTAAAAATTATATCCAGTAAATTTTGCTAAAAGTATTAAGATAAAGACCACAAGCTACATTACAATTAAAAAACTGGTTTATATTAAGATTGCTTTGGAAAATTGAGGACAATTGACATGACAAGCTTAACAGCTGCATAATGCGTAGTCGTCCAAACAGAGAGAAGTTAACCATAAGTGTTGCATTATGGTGCCGAGCGAAACATAAACATTAATTCAGACAAACAAAATCTTCATTAAAGTTGAGGCCTTTCTTAAGCCAAAACTGAGGGTCTCTCTCAACTATTTTTTCTCTTTATTGCAAATATGTAAAATTTCAAGGTTTTCTGGATCAAAGTTGTTACCTGTGGTTAAAAAAGGGTTGCAAACTGAGCACAATTTTGAAAGGTTTCATTTACACTTTTGAAAAAATTTGGGTACTTGATTGAACAACTATGTTGTAATATTACACAATTTAAATGGTTATAGTAAAGTGATTAAAATTGTATGCAGTAAAAAAAAATGTGTATAAAAACGATTAGTGCAAATTTTGAATACCTTGCTTTATAATCTACAGTGATCAATAATTTTCAAAAGGATGCTTTACAATAACAATGTATAATTGTAACACGTAATGCATCTAGAGACCAGCAGTTATTTAATTGGGGACATAATTTGAATTTTCCATATTAATTTCGCAATAAAACTGTATCAAGCGCATGCATGTTATATAAGCTCTGGGAGCAGAGAATGCATAATATTTCAGTAAATTTAAGTTGAAAATGGCTGAATGTCCGTTTGCAGAAGCGCCAACATTGTTTTCCATACGTCTCATTTTATAGCAGTAATTAGTTTCTAGGAACACATATTATGACAATGTTTCTAAATTGGACTAATTTATAACGTCGAGACGTCGAGAAAATATTTGTGAAATATTATACGAGATACCATTCTATTTCTATTAAGCATTTCGTGTGCGTCCTGCATATGCATTCACTTGTAACCAAATAGTTAGAAACTAAGTTAAAAGCTATGAAACGCGACTTGAAGAAAAAGTGTTTCTTTCAAAAGTTGCCGCTCAACTAATATTCCCTCAGGGTTTAAGTTACAACAAGTATTTTGCAAACTTTGATAGCCACATAAATATTGATATCGGTGATTCCACAGATCACGCCTGAAATCAAACGCAACGCTCCAAGGTGCACACCGACAGTTTGCATTGAAATATGGGGTCATAAATTTAATGCTTCTACCCCTCAAAGTTTTCTCACAAAAATGATGTCTTATTCCACTTGAGACAACGCTTGAAGTTTCGTTTATTTCCAATGAAAATTCGCATATTTTCCATTTAAAATCCTAACTAGATTTTAAGTAAACGAAAAATTTTGTTTTCCGTTTTAAAGAACTATGAATGTACAGTAAGTTACAGTTAACTTAAGGAATTACGCTAGTTATTGTTTACTTCCCAATTTTTCCTTTTACGCATCACACTACTTTTTTAAAAAGACACAGTCCTATTGAACTATACATTGAGTTACTACAAAAATAAGACGACATAAATAGTTCAGAATATGTGTCTATTTGCGAAATGCATATAAGAAATGGTATAAGATCTGCATTGAAATGCAAACTTGCATTTCACTATTAAAACTATTACGTGCTGTAAGATTTTAGAGATGATAAAACACAAGTATCAGGGGAACATGCATAACGCGATTTACTACAGACGAAAGGACTAAATAGTACTTCAGAATGTATTATTTTGTGTTATCGAAAGCTGAATACTCATAGCACTGCATCTATTTATATGAATGTTTAATTTAAAATAAAAATAAGTAAAGAAAAAAACATTTTTAAAAAACGCTTCTATTCATGTACTAAAAAGAATAAAATAATGTTTTTATCTATCCAGTAGCATCAAAAATTATTGTGACTAAAAATAAAATTGTAGGGCGCTTTTTGTAGTGCCTTGCACTTCATTGTTTGAATGTAGATGTTGATAGGATTTTAGTCACAAAAAATTTTGATGTTACTGGGTAGATAAAAAAATTATTTTATTCTTTTTAATACATTTGGAAACAAAAGCGTTTTTTAAAAAACGTTTTTCTTACTTATTTTTGTTTTCTACTTTTTAGTCGCTTGGGTGTAAGTTCCAACAAAGAAAGAAACTCAATTTTTCAAGAAACTAGTTTTATAATCAAAAACTTCGAACTTACTTGGCCAATATACACATGAATGCCGAAGTTCAGCTCAATCGGAGATCGGAAAATAGTTGATTTTTTTGAACGAATACAATACTTTGAGCCCCCCGGGCGCAGCCCCCTGATCTTCAACTCAACTTGTCGTATATTTTTGTGCAT
The DNA here is from genome assembly GCA_036346205.1 of Vesta saturnalis. Classification (NCBI taxonomy): domain Eukaryota; kingdom Metazoa; phylum Arthropoda; class Insecta; order Coleoptera; family Lampyridae; genus Vesta; species Vesta saturnalis. Next base: position 790,441 of record JARFJB010001993.1, read on the forward strand.
GGCCTTATGCTAAAAGCTTAAGTCTTGAATTTCAAGGCCCTCGCTATATAAACAAATATTTCGATCATATTTGGCCAAATTTGGCCGAAATGCATCCCCCTGACCATGAAACTCAATTTGTCGCATATTTTTGTGCATGTACTATACCAAAAGCTTAAGTCCTAAATTTCAAGACCCTAGCTTTATAAACAAAACTTTCGACCATATATGGCCAAACTTGGCCGCATCGCAGCCCCCTGACCTCGAAAATCAACTTGTCGCATATTTTTGTGCATGGTATTATGCGAAAAACTTAAGTAAAAAATTTCAGGGCTCCAGCTTTATAAACAAAAATTTCGATCGATATTTGGCCAAATTTGGCCGCAAAAGTCAAAGCAAAAAACACATATTAGTGTATTGCCATCAAGAATACGCATTTATGCCAAATTTCAGCTCAATCGGAGACCAGGAAGTTGTTGAAAATTCAATTACAAGATTTGAACCGGGCACACAAAGTGAGTTGAATAAAGGCGTTAAAAATCTGGTGAACAGTTTGTTATTATCGCTTTCGATGGTAAAAATCATGAAGATTTAATAAGAACACTGTAAACGAAATAACCGCCAAAATTGGATTTTTTTTATAGTGTAAACTGTTCTTCAGTCGGTAACTAATTGACGCCGATCCAAGTGTTTTAATTTAGAAATAATCGCCATCGATGTATGTCGTTGTCATAGAATTTTCCTATACTGAGTGTTTTTTTTTTGTGGACTACAGGTATGCAGACCATCATATTATTTAGTTAGTTTACTAATGATTACATTTATTTAGAGTACATATTTTGCACTAACGTGATTAGTAATAAATGAAGGCATAATTTAGCCGGTTAGAACTTTTCAAAAATATTAATTTTATAAAATTTTTAGGAGCGAATAAGAACTGTATATGAATAATTCATTTATTTGGCAATCATTAGCCACACGGTCCATAACTGTAATATAAATTTCAAACCTAAAATAATAATATAAATATGTTTCTGCATTTAATTTTGCAAAAATATATGGCCAGTGTCAAATGTTGTATATTTTAAGCATATTCAGTTGTTGGTCACGGCTAACTACTGCCATCCACCACCCGAACAATAACTGTCGGTATAATGAAAAACCGATATCCTTATGCCTGGTTAATAGTGATACCTAAGTAGGTACTTTATTAGAAACGTTTCGATGCTTACATTATAATCATCATCAAGTATTACAAATAATACTAGACATCTTAGATTATTTCAGGCAACACATATTCAAAAAAAGTTTTTGTACAAGGTATTAAGCATTATAACCTAATTTACACCTTAGCGCTGTTATAGATGTTACCAATGGAATGCCGAAACGGGAAGTGTTGTGAATATAACATTCCGAGGGCAACGCTGCAATTTAGAATGTCTGAAAATTTTACTAAACCTTTTCATGGCCCGTCATTTACCTTAACTTCAGAGGAAGAGATCACGACAGTAAAATGGATGGAGGGTTGTCAACGAAAGGAATTTCCACGTCGCAAAGAAGACATCGAGCATTCCGTCAAACAGTATTTAGACTCATTCAGTCCTCGACTAAATCCTTTCAAGGATAACGTTGCGGGTGAAAGGTGGTACAATTCATTTATGAAAAGGCGCCCTTAATTAAGCCACAGAAAAATTCAATCAATATCTGCTGCTTCAGCAAACGTCACTGAGGATGACATCAGGAAATGGTTTTAAAATATAAACACTTATGTAAAAGAAAAGTGATATAACCGAATATTGGACTCTCCGGAAAGAGTGGATAATGCCGACGAGACCAAGTTTGCACAATGTCTCCAAAATAAAAATTATTGCACCTCAAGGTGCCAAAAATGTCTACCAGGTCGATTCAGGAAAGGCTAAAACAAAATTGACTGAGTAATTCATTTTTAGCTCAGCAGGTACTTATACTCAACCATACATCATGTATCCTGGTAAACGGCTTCGTATAAAGATTAGTGATTCTATACCAGAAGGATTTACATTTACAACCACCGATACCGGTTGGATGAAGAGCGAGGCATTTTTCGAGTACATAGGAAACAGCTTTTCTTCAGTTAAAAAAATTAATGTAACATTTTCGGTCATCTTGTTCGTCGGCGGCCATAAAACCCATTTGGATAGGAAATTAAGTGATCTACTTCAAATAATTATTGTAGCCATTATACCACAATGCTACAAGAATCCCTCAGTCGGCCGATGTTTCATCACAGAAACCAACACAAAGATGGTTGGAGAAAAGGTATAACTGAGTGGCATAGAGAACATCCTACAGAAGGATTAACCAAAAAGGAATTCGCATCTTTGATACACTGCGTAATTACTACAACACTAAGCGAAAACATAATAAATAACGGATTTATAGCCTGTGGTTTGTGACCTAACCGCTATCGATTATAGTAAATGTTTGGGAAAAACCGATGATTTTCTTAGAAGTCATAACATTGTAACGATTTAGAGAAATAGTAGGGTAAGAAAAAGTTCTTTCATTTGAAAATGGTATCGACGATATTATAGTGAATGAAGAAACTTCAATAATGTTTCAAATTTGGCAGGAATTTGTTAATCGAGTACCATGGGCCACGATTAGAGAAAAACAGTGATAAATATGATGTAGAACAAAATTACAAAACCTAACGTGGAAAGCAGTGTAATACAAACAGAATTAGTGAATAAAGGTGTGGAAATTGATTTTGATTTAGAGCAATTAAATATCTTAAATGTGCCAGATATTCTTGAACAAAATGGATTCTGGCAGGAGCTGCCAAACTGTCTAGAAATAGATTCATTTAACGATAATTGTTCGATAGAAGCTAAAGAGAATAATCCTGAAAGGTTCGAGTTAGAAAAAGAAGAAACATCGTTTGAAAGAATCGAACTAAAAAATTCTGGAAGTTCTTCTATACTAATATCAACCACCTGGAAGAAACAACGCGACGAACAAGATGAGAAAAAACAGAGAGAATTGGACGAAAAAGAAAATAGAAGGAAACAATGATAATTAAAAAGAATCGCTCGAGAAACCGCAGCTATTGAAAAAAAGCTGAAACAAGTAAGAAACTGGAAAACAAAAGTAATAATAAGACTAAAACAAGAAAAATTAGCTCACACGATAGCAAGAACACGAATAAACCTGATGAAAAAATTTATATTATCTCAAACTATAAGATAATATTATCTACGAGAGACACGAAGGTATCACCCACGAAAGTAAAATTAAAATGGTATGATGAGAAACGTTTGATACACAAACCAACACAGGCATTTTAACAAAAATGTCAGAATTTTTTAATGGACTTGAAGACTATGAGCCACAGGAAGAAGAAAACGGAATTTCACAATACAACATATCACCCACACAAGAGAGATTGAAAATAGTTACAAGAAAAATCATGTTCGGCGAAAAAACCGACACAATAATTTTAACAGAAATTTCAAATGTTCTTAATAGACGTGAAGAGTATGAGCCAGAAATCGGAAATAACACAATCAGTACTGATTTTGCATCTAAATTTACTAATGACGTTTTACATGTGGTACGTTTTTGTTGCACCAACTTCAACAGATTAACATTAGCTATCAAATGCGATAAATGTCTAAGAAAGTATCACGTAATTTGTATAGAAAAATATCAAATCCACAAATCAACTTCAAGAAGCTTTACGTGCCAAGTTTGTATGAATAAGTTAAAATACTTAAAGTACTTAACTATTTTTTATTAAACCATAAAATCTGTTTGGTTCAAGTTTTTATTTTTTTATTTGATAATTTTCTTTATTCTAACCATTAATTTCCATAATGAATTTATTTACAAATGAATTTTTTTATTTAGAAAAAAGTGTGAACCTAATAATTTTTTTGAATTTTTTATTAATCATTTCACCCCATTTCAATAATTTTTTTAATGTTAAACAGCGAAGTATATATAAGACCAATGACTGCTTAATGAAGGCCAATACTCGTATATAAACGGCCAATTACTATTGGTTTTGTTATTACCAGGAATAATATTTATTTACAAAAAATTAATAAAATAGTTTTAACAAAATGAATTGTAGCTTCATAGAAAAATAACATATTTATACAAATAAATTATAACAATTGAAAATTTTTTACTTAAACTACTTACCGACAACGATTAAGTAAAATAAAAAATTTTCTTAAGTGGCCAATAACTGTCGGTTTTCCATATCAAGCAATTTATCTCCTACTGTAGATAGGGTAAACTAAGCAGTCGCTGGACACTGACAGTTATTGAACAAACCACAGAAAACTTCGAATGTTTAGAAATCTGTACAAGTTTAAAACTCCGTTCGTAAAAGATAACTGTAATACGGTCTCCGTTATTTTATTATAATTTAAACAATATCACCATATGGCGTGCGCATTATGTTAACTGCATTCTATAAAAAAACCTGTGCATGTGCGTGACGTCCGTTATTATTTTGTTAAGAAAGTGGGTTATCAAGTAAATTCGTCAGGAGGAAAGTTTTTCAAAATAAGGTGAATTCTCGATATTGGTAAGTATATAATATGTTATTCAGTTGTTACTTAATTAAAGCTTATAAATATCTGATATTGTGGGGTTAGGAATGTGTCCAATAACTGTATACGTCGAACAGGTATTTTCAGTTATTGGACAGTGTCCAATAACTATCTTTGTAATATTTACTCAAAATGCATGTTAGCTTATCCAAAATGATTTTAAATGGCGTCAACTGTTGATATACATATTTTATGTACAAAAAAGTTATCTAATACAGTTATTGGACACGCCCAACAGCTGTACCAAATTAGTGTGTCCAATAACTGTGTGTAAGTTTTTATGTGTACATTATAGCTATAAATAGGGTGGATTCAATGAAACTTTATTTTTTTAAATCTATTTATAGGGCTAATTAATCTAAAAGATCTACAAAAATATGTGACTATTAAACCTAAGAACATTTTTATTGTTCTAGGTAGAGTAATGGCCTCCAACAGATCTTATGACGAGGCTGCTATGAATGCAGCAGTAGCCGAAGTTCAACTTAATGGGGGCAAGTTAAGAACTACAGCAAAAAAATACGGCGTCTCTAAATCCACTTTAGCTTTTAAATTAAAAAATCCTGGCCACAATGAATCACGTGGTCTTCGTCCAATTTTGTCTGAAGATGAAGAACGTCTGCTGGTTAACTGGGTTTCCTAGTTAGCAGGAAAAGTTTTTCCAAGAAAAAAAGACCTCCGATCCAGCGTACAAGCATTTTTAAGTACTCAACCGCGTGCTAACCCTTTTCAGACTAATAGACCCGATGGTGGTTAAGTAAGAGCCTTTTTAAAACGCCTGTCTTGCGGAATGGAGCAGCGAAGCTGTGACAACAGCCAGTTCCTGCATAAGTGAGAAAGACATCAGAAAATGGTTCACAGAAATTTCGGAGTACATGTAAGAAAAAAACCTGGATGAGATCATTAGAGATCCTTCTAGGGTATTTAACGGGGATGAAGCTGCAATCCAGATTTGTCAAAACACTGGAAAGGTGCTTATAGCCAAAGGCGACAGGAATGTATATGCGGAGGAACATGGCGCATCCAAGGAAAGTCTGCCGGTCATGTTTGCAAATGGACCATCCTGTCGCAGAAGACGCAATTATTATGAGATCAGTAAACTGCGTTCTGAATTGGAAATAGGTAAAGGCATGAGTTCTGAAACAACCAGCGAGATTTTTAATTTGACTTTGGACTACGAGAGTTTCCCAAATATAGTTGTCAATGAAAAAATTGACGAACTTCGTAATGTTAATTCAGAGGATACCATGGATAATAATACGATTTTTTTTTTGCTTTATAAAATGTGGAAACATTTTCAAGACTCAAGTAAGGAAAGGACCAGTAAACAGAACTCTGCAGTTGAAATCTCAGATTTATCAGATTGTGTCAAGGATCAGTATCCAGTACAAGTAAATGAGGATATGCAAAATAATACAATTACATAAATGGACATAGCGTTTTCTGAAGCAAGAATAATGACTAGTCCCCAGCCAAAAGGAAGCAAGGAAACACATGATGTGGTAACCACAGAAACCGTCAATGCGGAAAATAGTAATGAGCAGCTGCCCTGCGATGCAAGCCCAGCTTTTAAAATTGTGAGCAATTCAAGTTTTGGGAACTTGTTGGTTTGGCCCAAAACACCGGAACCCATATGCGATAACATCAGAAAAATATAAAAAAATGTTTAGGGAAAAAAAGTGAATAAGAGGAAAATGGAGGAAGGAAAAGCTGATAGGCAAATTAAGCGGAATGAAAAAAAGACATTAAATGAGACCAAACAAAAAGGGACATTAAAAAAGAGACAGCCCCTTGTCAAGAGGTGCTAAGAAATATAAATAATAATTTACAGGTATATTCATCACCTAGTAGTAGTGTATATAAAACAATTCAATCCGGTACAGGAGCATTTTTTGATGCAGAGATTAATAAGAAAAATGTAATATAATCTACAAATGCTTGTGCACTATGCAACAGAGATACAGATATTAAACATAGTTTGATTTGCAACGAACGTTCAAAATTATACCATAATCATTGTATCCCTGTATATCATCAAATACATATACCGGATGAGGTAGATCGTGATTTATTTTTGTGCCATTTGTGTTACCGAGAAGGTAACACTTCAGAAGATGAAGACTTGGAGGACGATGATAAAGGTTCTGAAGAGGAAGTCGACAAGTTGTTTGACGAATATAATAAATATTACAAAAATACCTAATTTTTTTTTTACTGTCCAATAACTATGTATCAGTTGTCCAGTAACTGTAATAAATGTACCACAACTATATATCTTATCACGTTCTTAAATAAAAATTTTAATACAATTTAGCCTTGCTACATATCAAAAATAGGTTCACCCAGATCCCACAAAATTAATTTTTTGAACTCTGCATAATAAATCCATTATAACAGTTTGCTTAAATGTCCAACGACTGCATAGTTTACCCTACTTGCATGTTACCAATGAACAAGTAATCTGCCCTCAAAATCTCGTACAATAATGTTGAAAGAAATGATACAAAAATTCCATTTGTTTTACTCTAGTCCTCCGTTTTACTATATTTTAACGGTACGTTAAATGTTTTGCACATTTAGGTGTTTTGGAGGTTACGAATCAATTCTGTATATGAATAACAAAGATTAACGTTATGGGTGTGCGAATTATTTCGAAATTGTTTAAGTAAATAGTAATGTGTAAAAAATAACCATAATGGGGTCAGTGAAGCAATCCTACTTCGAACTGTGTCGTTAGTAGAATAGTATATGTATATGCACCGTAAGGATCATCAAATAGGTAAACTTTTTACTACAGGAAACCCACATACAACTCACCTGGTCACTTCCTTCTCTCTCGTTCTCTCAAAGAACAGGATGTTGCTACTTGCGCATCACATTTACATATTTACGTCATAAACTGAGCAATTTTAAAGTGCAGAGTTTTCCCAGAGATGCTTGGTTAATATGATTGCCTGGACCTGATAAAGATAACAATACAAATAATCTCCTTCAAAATTGAAAATTTGTCTATTTCAAACCACCTCTTTTCAAGTGAGAATTTGAGATAGAATTGCAAGGATTGAATCAAAGGACGTGATTTTTTTCGTTTACGTGAATATCGGTGAAAACAAAATTCAGTTCTAAAAATACATTGATGGGACTGTGTATGTGTTCATTAGCAAAATAAAGAAAATTAATAACCAGATGATCTGCTCTATTTTTATTCCTAGATAATATACGATAAGAAGAGAATGATACTGAATAATAAAGTATTAAACAATAAAATTTCATTACAATTTATCTGCACATGAGAATGGTGTGATACGTGTAACTTTTCTGTAAGGAAATTTTTGAACGAGTTAAAATTTGTATGGTTACTGATTTCGCAACATCCTATACTTTAACTTCAATATTAGTAAGTTTGGCAACAGTGTACATGTGGTAGTTTTAAAAATTTCTAATTTGTTGAAGTAAATCACATGTTTCCTCTTCTGGTTCTTTTTGATAAGGGGGAACGCCATTTCTAAGAAAAATTGATGCGTCGTTAGAAAACTAACATGATATATGGAGAAGATTTGTATAATTTTATTGTAATATTACTTAAAAATTAACAGTTTTGGTACTGGATTTGGCTTACTATATATTTAATTGTACTAAATTAGGTTAGTAATCGTATTTTACGGATCTAATTAGTTTCTAACACACATTTCGCTTCGAATCAAGAGGTATGTTAAACCACTTTCTTTCGTTACATTAATAATTTGAAATCAATAAGAACGCTTTGTAATATTGTAAGATAAACATTTTAAAAGAAAATTTCGTATCAACTCATTTTCAACACAATTGTTTTTGTCTTATAGGATTTTATCGTTTCTTCCGATATTATTGCCCAATACTACCAGTATAGTCGGCTAACGTTTCTCCGAGTTATGAAATAACATACAACTGCTCTCCAAAACCGAGAATAGGACATTTTATGGGTACTCCTTCACGTGGTATCATCCGTTTGACTAAAACACATAAATTATGTTTGGTAATACATTCGACTAGGTAATACACACATGTATATCACCCGGTGAGTGCATTTTAATGACTAATTTTGCATGACGGGGCTCTCGTTACATATACAATTGCTGGGGTTACTCTGAGAACAACTCGCTATTATCACGAATTACTATTGTACTGCTACGTTTATCCTTTTTGGAAAGTTTAATGCCTGTAACCGTATTGGTGAACCTCTTATTAGGATCATACGGAACGAGGTCATGCACTTTAACTACAAACGTTAGTTAAGTTCAAGTGGGAATTCGAGTTGGTTTACTTACACTTATAATTGGTTTGTTAACTGTTAACCTTTAACTTAATTTTTATTATTTTTGTATTTATTTAGTCTTACAGTTACACAAAATTCACAATTGGCTTTAATAGTTTTATGTCTGTGTACCTACAGTTCAGCCATCAGCTGTTCGAACACGTACTTTGAACTTAGTATATTGGTCTCTATTGCACAGAGTGCGTCCTAAACTATAGTAACGTTTGGGTTATATAAAATTTAAATTGCTTGTTTAGGGGATTTTACCTACAAGAATTTCATAAATGTTATGCTTATTTAGGTTAATGCATGTGTTGCATTTCACTGGGTAAAATTGTGTAAGCTATAAACGCTATCTTAATAAGGAAGCTATTCAATTTTCTTACTACGGCCTTCAACCACATGTTTAAGACTAATGCTTAAAATTTTCATTTGTGATTATTTAAATTTATGCTTTACACTTATAAAGCTAGTGACAAACTCAGCCTTTCTGAACCTGTATGTATTATGTTTGCTTTGTCTACACTGCTAATTGCAAGTAGATCTAATTTCTTTGCGCTTACAAAAAAAGAAAAGTAATTGCAGAAATCCAGTGGAAGTTTTAGTTTATATTTTGGGTTTTAAAGTGCGTTTTGGTTTGACTTAAATAGTTTTAAAGAGAGCTCTTCCTAAGACTTCGGTTAAAAGTTATTTGGTTGCCTTTATACATATGTTTGTTATTTTACTATTAGGGTCAACATTGGATGTCGATCAGTGCATACGTATATTTTGATTTTACGTATTATAAAGCTTGTTCATTATTTTGTTTAAATTATAGGTTTAGCACTTTCCAAAAAGGTAAGTGGGTTACTACTAGACCATTTAGGTCAGATTTTATTTTAGATCGTTTAATTTCTCTCAAATTTTGGGTAACATATCGGATAGCGATCCCAACTTAGGATAACGATTGTGTGCATTGCTCAGATTATTGTTTCTTAGCTTATCACATTTTACACAAGCATTAGCTGGTTATCTACCTTGTAAATAATATTTTATTGTTAAAATACGAATATTAAAAATTTATATTAGCTGTTTCTTTATTCCTGTGGCCTAGGATCAAAATTTCTAGCCAGACCTTTTACCTGGTTGGACTTAGTCCAGCACTTATTTTAACTTAAACGTCTCTTTCCTTGTGCCGTAGCCCTCTTATTCATCCAGGGGCGATACAAAAGTTTAGATCAAGTGGTGCCCTTTTAATCTTTCTGTGTACTTTCCTACGACAAGCCGCCCACGTATCCAAGTGCCCAACCGACTGACTGAGCTTCCGCTTAATTTCTCAATTGGTGTTACCGCACATTTTCTCCTTTGCTACCACAATCCTTTTGTGCACGTAACAGATGTTTTAATTACATTATAAGTAAGGGTAAATTTAAAGTCATATTTGCTGTGTGGTGTACTTCGTTTTTTGTTCACTGGTGTGTTACCTACTGTAGAATAATGTCAAGACGTGCAGAGCACTGCGATCGCATTTTGGATGCAAGGGAAAAACTACTTGCATTATGGGAGGTAGGAGTTCGACTTGCTGATATAGCAGAGGGAGTTGATATGTCAGGAAAGTGTTAATTATAAGACTATGTTCACAACTTGATGAGCCCCTGTTTTTCTTACTACCGTGCTCCACAAGACAGAAAATCACCATAAAACCTCTCAAACTGTGAAAGATAGAATTCCTTACAAAACAGGTATTTATGCACAAGTTGGCGCAAAAATCCACATTAAGATTTTACCGCTCGCTTGTCAATGTGTTCTGAAAAGCTTTTTTGTGTTGTTATATGGTAACCTTCTTACATTTTATTTCGCCTATGCATAACAGTTTGTGTAAATTTCGAACTCTAATGGCAATTTTGGTCCTTTGCATCCAGTTGATTTCCGCCTGCAACGTTGATTTACAATTAGATGTCGCGGGCTTTGCGCTTTATACAACCAAAAGTTTCAATACCAATAGTAATTATAATTAACATACTAAGTTCGCGAAGATAGGTCAATGTGGCAAACAGAATTATTTCTTGTCTTTAATTTTTTAGTAAATAGTTCTACTTCCCTCATATAAAATAATATTAAGAGAAAATTGAATCATTGTTTTATTGAAACACCTTTCGTGCGATTGTTACATTACAAATATGCATTCATCATAGGAATCTATTATAATGGGTAATGACATTTCTATATATTTCGTCAGTCGTGGATTAAAGTACCACTACATGCCAAATGACTGTCATACACACTTGCTATTAATGATAGCAGACCTGTTTAGTCCGCAATTTGTAAAAATGATTTCACACTGCTTAGTTTCAGCGGGATTAAAGAATGTTTATTTACATGGAATAAGTTGCTCTTTTCAGTTAAATATAATTAATTGCATTTATACTCATTTACGGTGCGGTATCCCAACTTTTGGGCGGAGTAGAAATGGTGTCTATCAGTTCCCGGAGTTGGGATGGGTTAAAAGTGCTTCGGGCGCTAGAATAGAACTCACAAGGTTTCCAAAGGGAATTCTCCAGGTCTCTCAGTGTAGGATAACTTCAGCGTTTAAGCGACGGTTGAAGATTGTGCTAAAGCTCGGTTCCTTCGCCATTGGTTGATGATGACTAATGAATGATTTTTAATAAATACAAACTCTTTAAGCCAATGGATTTATGCGGTCAAAATCTAAGCGGATGGTTTTTTAGCAACGACCAATTTTCACTATAGATATTAACCTAAATTGTTTTCAAAACTAATTTTCACCATTTCAACCTACATATGTAGGTATAGAATGTTATGCAATCCACTTTATTTTCACTATCGCTAAATCGACTTATTAGCTTGTTTTACAACATTTGGTCAAGTTTGGCGAAGATCGCTCTAGAACGAAAACACGTACGCAGCTAAAGTTTGGTGTTTACGCTTGTTTTCATTTCTTCTGGAGCTGGTTATATATGGGGTTATTAGGAGCCGTTTTTGAGTTTTATCAAATATTTCTGAAACAGCTGTGTATTTCAAAGATATAAAAATTCCAATATTTAGACTTGAATTATATAGATCAATTATTTATTATGCAATTTTTTGATACGACGCGTAACTCAGCGCCAAAAAAAATCCTAAGGTAGAACTTAAGTGTTCACATTTTACATAACTTTTCTTTATAAAGCTTGTTAATATAAAGCGTAATAAGTATAAAAATTAAATAAGTATGATTGAAAATGCTTGAGCAGTATTATGAATATTTTTATGGAAGCAGCGACTCTGGAATTTTATTTGTTAGTATCTACATGTCTATTAACCACTATCTGACATGAAGTTTTTCACGTCTGTTTGACGTATATTATTGTTTTGTTTTTGCAATGTTGCCTCGTTTGCTAATTAACTTATTATAGCGGAGGTTTGCCATTATCCTAAAAAAATGATATAAAAATTATTTAATTTCTTTTAATTTCCATTTTGTAGGTTGGAAGGTAGTGTGTTGCTCCACATCGGTTATTTAAGTAAGCACATAACAAAAGTAAATTTTAATCAGCAATTTAAAGAGTATGGACCTCATCGTATGTGTATGAAATCAGTACGTTATTGCATAATGTATAAACGCAAAAACATGGCGGAATAGTTGAGAAACCTACTAATATAGCCTACACCACGAACGTTATGGGACAACTTGGGAATACCAATTTACCTGTGTCCAGGCGGCATCATCGGAATTTATTTTAATTAGAATTACACCAAGTTATTGATTTTTTAATTATCTCAGTACGTTAAAGTTATTGCTTACTGCTCACAACGTAGGTATTGGTAAAAAAAATTCCACTTCATACATAAAAAAATAATTGTTCCTAAATCCGTTTAATTGTTAATTGCGGACAAATTTGTCAATTCAGAATTTAAAATTACAGAAGTCACTTGCCCACTTTTTAATGTGTTGGCGGTTGAATATAATTTTTAAAGTACATTGTAGTTTGCACAATAGCGGGTGGATCAATAGACAAATTTTACTTGTACTATCTTGGAGCCGATTTGTAATATGTTATATAGGTTATTCAATATTTTAATTAGATTGTTGATATTGAAAGCCATTGAACGAATACTTATTTTGTTTGTGTCGACTACAAAATTATCACATTTATACCTAACGGTAGTTGTGGGCAGCAAAAAACATGTTAGCATTATATTTGATATTGAACTCTTCGTTCTCTCTTAAATAAAATGCATTCACAATGGCATATTTCACGGTCAAAAGAATACAGAATACAGCGTTTACAATATAAATTAATCAATTAGTACGGAAGGCTCTACTGTTAATTATTTTGCCAAATGAGTATTGGCTAATTGTATTTGTCGCAATTCAAATTTTATTTATTTGAATGCTGGCCTTTACCTATTTCTAAATTAAATAGATAGAGAAAGCCTAAATGTAGCTTTTCAATTCAAGATGTACGGTATAATACAAATTACGTTATCTGATATTTGTCATATTTTTAGTCGAAAAATAATAAAATAAGATCGGTATATGCGTTTATCCATTGTTTATTATGAAAACGGTTTTACATCAAAAACACAAAGATATTTCAAAATAGTTTTCTACCGCAATTCATTACATAACATTTTACTGGTTAATTTATTTTCCCTTATACTATGTATCAATATTTAACAGAAATTTCCTTATTTTTATATGTTAGTTAATTCAGGGGCTCGATTTCGGATTAATTATTTTTACGTGAATAACTTTATTACAATATTTTGGTTTTAGTATTAAATACGAGTGGTTTGCAAGTTTTCAGAAACGGTGCGTTTAATCAATCATAATTTGTACACATTATAATTGATTAAACGCACCGTTTGGGAATAACAACAATTTTTTGCTAATTACTCCTTCGAAAAAGCGACATGGATTTTTTCAACAAAGCAATACTCAAAATTCGGCAGTGGGTATGCTTAACATTCATTTGATATCGTTTCATGAAATTCTTTGGACGTCTTCATTAGATATATTCTGTGAATGTGACCAAGAAATTGTTTCAGGAGCATATACAGATGTCTTGGCAATTGTACTGGTAGTTTCAATGCTTCTATTATTCTTTATGCCCACAACAAATGAAAAGATGGGCCAGAAAAATGTTAAACAAGGAATTGAATGGGCCGCCGCCCTGTTGTAATAAAATGGGTAAGCAAAACCCACAGCAGTATTAGCAGGAGAAGCTCTTTTCAACGTCAACTATTGTGGGGGTTGAAAACAGTTGGATATCGGCATTCATAGCCGATTTCTGACTAGGAAACCCATATTCAAGGTCAGACATGCTGGATGTTGTCTACGCTTGTATTATGGAAACGGTAGACGACATTTGGATATCGTCACCTTAGCTTTGAGAAAACATCAGACGATTTTCCAAACACGCTATGTAAAACTAATAACAGTCAATGTAAAATTAAAAGCATCCAATCGATAAATCGTAGTGGTCGTGTAATCAGAGGTGGTCTGGATGAACCGATTGGTTTGAGGGAGCTTGTTTCTTATAGGGTTTAATACTAAACATGTAATGTCAGCGATTCATTTTTCTATAGTTTTCATTTAGTTAGTTTATTTATAACATAATTATATGTCAATTAACGAATTCATAACGTGGTTGATTCATTAAACAAAAACTGCAATATTGATCAAAGCTGTTATAGTAATGTCAAATGTGTAGTTTAAATCTATCCCACCACCAATATATTTATGAATAAAGTAAATATCTGATGTAGAATAACGCACGACCTCCCCACCTACAACGTGGAGGTTAAAGAGATGAAATAATTATAATAACAATTTTTTTAAGATAATTACACATCCCATCCCTTAATACGCTCATAATAAAAACAAGCAACATTGTAAACACAAAAAAAATCTGTCTCAAATGGGCGTTTAAAACATCATATCAGAAAGGCGTTAATATATTATAGATGCGAACTTAAAAAAAATTCCAACGACGCCTGCTTCGATTAATACCTTTGAAATATACAACATTTGATATAAACAAAAAACTGCGCCTAATAAACCCCTCCTCCCCTCACTGAGTTTCTCTCAAAACCTCATCAGCTCCAGGAGAAACGAAAACATGCCAAAATTCAAATTTCGTTCTGGAGTAATCATGGATACCAACATACATCTACACACACACACACGCGCGCTCCCACACACGAGCACTCACACGGGCACACCCGTATACACGCACATGTACACGCACAGACACACACACACACACACACACACACACACACATACATGCTCACGCAAACACGCAACCACACGCACGTACGCACACGCACGAACACGCACACACGCACGAACACGTGTGAACACTTACTTACACGCACGCACATGCTCGCATGTACACACACACACACTCACGCACGCACGCACGCACGCACGCACGAATGCACGGACACACGCACGCACGCACACACGCACGCACGCAGGCACGCGCCCACGCACGCACGCACGCACGCAACCACGCACGCACGCACGCACGCACACACACACACACACACACACATATATATATATATATATATATATATATATATATATATATATATATATATATATATATATATATAACGTGATCGATCTTGGCAAAACTTTGCCAAACGCTGTAAAATGAGCTAATAAGTCGATTTAACATTAGCTAGAAAAAGTCTATTGCATAACCTTCCATACCTGCATATGTAGGTTGGAATGTAAAATGGATTACACAAAGAACCCTGCACACCTCTTAAAGATTTTTAGACCACAGTCAAATTTAATGAAATTTTAGTATGTTATAGACTAAAACTATCTGAACAATATTTGTCATGGGACTAACTTAAACTAATGGCTAATTTTTCATATACAGGGCTTTAAAGTAATAGTGCCTAATAGGAATAATGGCTGTTCAGTGGGTTTTAACATTGATATACGCAAGTGTTACCATTACATATTATACTTTTTTGTAATTTTTATTATTCTGTACTTTCTAACATATTATACAGGGTGTTTCAACAAAAATTAGTATTAGAATTAAATATGATTATTTACATGATTTATATACAAGAAACGGAACATTTAGACGGCAGCATGTCTGTTTAAAACATCTTGAGTAGCGGCTAGCACTTTGGTTTGCGGTAGCCTAATAACTTCTTCGTGCCTTGCATAGCCCAAAAACCAAATAACTGCTGCTATATGTGCACACATTCCTATAGTTCGCGCTCCTGCTTTGCATTGGCAATAGTAGCCAAATATAGGACCATCTTCTTGTTCAGCATTATTATCAGGAACAAGGTTATAGCTAATTATTATTTGATATTTAATTTGATTTCTATGTGTGGATCTAATTCTAAGCCGAACGAGATTGAATTCGTTGAACGCCGTATCAATTTCGAAAAAGTGGTTGCCCAGTTAGTGATTGTTATCCTGTATGTAAGAAGGTGCTAGTTTCAGTTGGAAAGTTCCGTAAGTTATGCGTCTTAATTGAGCTATATTTAGAAATGGAAAATTTTCTAATTGGTTTTGTTCTAAAGGTGCCGATCTGCCGTGCCGCCTCAACAAGCCTTCATTTTCCGCTCTAGCTTGTACATGATTAGGTTCGTTTACCATTTGAATCATTTCTTGTGCTAGTCCTTCATTTGCTTCTTCCATATGTAATGGAGGATGGTAGCGGTTTATTAGGGCACAGGCAACACGGAAAAATGTCCGCAAATTGGGTATTTGGGCAATTGAAAAGCAGTTACGAAAAATTTTAAATATTGACTGAACGTGTCCGTTTCGAGCTACTACTACCCACCTTTGCTTAGTAATAATTCTGCTAGTGTTGGCTTCTGCAGTTGGCAATTGACGTCTACCTTCTAGCGCTGGTAGAATTTGCACAGTTATGCCAATATTATTTAAAAATTCCCGAGCATCTCGGTAGACTCTATCCACAATCACAACATAGCCAGGTTGCAGCCAGTGTCTTTGTTCTTGATCCTGATTATATTGGTATCTTAATATACTCGCATCATTATTTCTTGGGTCGGAAAAGTATGTACCATGAACATCCAAAATATATCCATCTGGGGCAACAACTAGCACTGGCTTAACAAGATGGCAATGTTTGTGAACTGAATAGGACTGCCTGAGGGTCTGAAAATTTTTGCTACGCTCTATGTTCACATAAGTGGCATCGATACAAATAATGGCTTTTGGGTTTTCAGGTTCCTCATTAAATAACTCATTTGCAAATCTGGTAACGTGTTCATCAATAAATTGGTTACGGTTTATGTGACGAGGTCCTAAATTCTGGGGCAATTATTGGATAATGATTCCTTAACTTTTTGAATTGCCAATGAGACACCCTGTCTGCTACCATAAGAAAACATCGCATCTAAAAACGTGTCCGAAAGTCCTTGACGTAATTTACATAAAAAACACAGTAAACCTTTTTTTTAGCTTCTCTCCTTCTTCCGTAAATATTAACATTCGCACAAAGGTTGAACAATTCCCGAAATTGATCCCTGTTTAAGGATGACAGCGCACTTAGTTCCTCCTCACTGAAATTGTTTTCATCCGAAAAAGTTTCATTTTTTGTGTTATTTTCTCGTAATGTTGTCAACAACTGAGCCAACTCTGCCCCTTTTAAATTGTATGGCTTTTTAATGGACCTTATACCATTTTCTAATGGAAAAAGTAATAAACCATTAGCATCAAGATGGACAGGACAAACCTTACAAATACGAGGTATGTATACTCCATTTCGCATAAAAATCTTGGTCCTTGCCTGTCCTGATAAATGTTGAATATTTGCAGCATTATTGCATATTAAACAATGATTAGCACTATATTTTAGAGGAAGCTTCATAATTGTTGGATCTGGATCATTTTCATAGACCTGAAATTCATCTATGATACCTTGATTGCAATTTGTACATAGCCTGGTATTACCATTTATGTCCATTGGCGGAAGTGAAAGTTCCTGTCGTCTTCTCTGAGCAATATTTATCTTCTGGTCGGCATTTTGTCGTAAAATGGTCATTTGTCTGGGATTCCCCACTATTTCACATACATAGCACTGAAAGTTTAATCGAAAAGCCATTTTATTGCAAACTTAAATAATGACTTTAAGGAAACTTAGTTGCAGGTGACATTGTCATTTTCAGTAACTGGTTGTTATTAACAATCGAAAGTGTAGATAAGTATCAGGCTTCTGGCAATATCTGTAATTTTTAATAGTATTAACTACCAATTTTTATTAAAACACCATGTATAGAAAGACAGAAAGTACAGAATAATGAAAAATTACTAAATAGTATAATATGTAATTATAACACTTGTGTATATCCATGCTAAAACTCACTGAAAAGCCATAATTCTTATTAGGCACTACCACTTTAACGCCCTGTATTTCAAAAACTAGCCATTAAATTAAGTTGGTCCAATGACAAATATTGTTCAGATAGTTTTAGTCTATAACATACTAAAATTTCATTAAATTTGACTGTGGTCTAAAAACCCATAAGAGGGTGTGCAGGGTCCTTTATCAATAATCCTACTAATTTAAATTTTTAGTGATTCTGTTTAACGACTGGTATTTGTATATCTGAATTTTTAAACTAATACTAGAAAAAATGCTCAGAGCATAATAGTCAGGGATTTGCGAAAGGACAAATCAAAAAACTGCTGACTTAGGTTTACATTTCCTGTATCAGCTCATAATTAAAAGTAGTGTTAAAATTTCCCGTTCTGTAGTTATTTTACTATTCTTTCCTTTTTTATATTTATTGCTAATTTCTTCTTTTTTTGTTTTAGGTGTACTTATTTTGTAGTATAAGTATTAATAAATGGTATTATTATTATTGTTACATTTCTTTTAATTTCTACTTTGTGGATTAGGTCATGTGTTGTTCCACATCAGACACTTTCTTACTAGTCAGGAAGTACAATTGAATTAACCAATATTTAAGATGTAAATTTTGAAATAGTGATTTAGTAATAATGGTTCATGGTTACCATTTTCAGCTTCTTTCACTGCGTATATGAATACTAAACAGGTTTTCCTGAAATACCCAACATAATCATTTACATCTGCAATTCAAATGGTTCATTATTTCAATACAGTGTAATATACCAGAATCTGTTGTTCAATTCGTATTTTAATTTAACTCCTTAATTAATTAATTATAATCTTCAGAGATTAAGATGTTAAATATGTAACTTACTAGAAGTTGGACCACTTTGAGATACTAAAATATGTACCCAATCAACAAATAAAACAATCTAATTATATTTGACGATCTTATTAGCCTACACATAAAATTGTTTACCTCCTGATATAAAAGTTTCATGTAAAACATGGAACATGTTACTAACACCACAGTCAATATCGTGTGTAAATTTCTATACCGAACGCGTAATACATATATGATACAATACTGACTGTAAAAACATGTGCAGAACTGCAAATTAAGCAAAAATTATTCATCAAGGTACTTCGCGTCTGCGGCTGACCTGTCGAAATTTTTTGTGGACGTGTAATGTATGAATAAAACCTAGCCCCAAATCCAGGAATTTAGATTTGTAGTTTAGTTAAACAACATTTTAGATTATAATCCATTTGTAATAAAAAATAGGGCTTTAAAAATGCAAATGTTTGAATTTAGTTAGGATTTGTGTTAATACAGGCTTAAAAGTAACATAAGTTGATAGTAACAACGCTAAACCGAAAATTTACTTTCATTCTGGACGGTAATGATATCATTAACCATAATCTACACGTAATGCTTATAAGCTTATCGCGGATAACTGATAATGAAAACAAATTGACTTAGATTTTTTCGCTAGTTTAAATAAATCGTTGTACTCAACTTTATGTGTAAGAACTTAAATACGCATAATTCAAACTAAATTCTGTAAAAATACAAAGAAATTGATTTGTGCCAGTTGTTCCCCTACTCCGTAGAAGAAAGGATTAAAAGTAATGATTGAAAATGCTCTGTAAACAATTTCCAGAACTAGTAGCAGTTTTTTTCATTAGAGTGCAATTCGGATAATTATAAAAAAGACTTTACTACATATTGTGCATAACGGGTTCGTTCAAAACTACATCTATCCCCTAAGTTCGAGTAGAATAAATACAAAAATGTAGTAATCGTATGAGGCCGACATAAATCAGAAGGTTACATTAAGTTTATTATCACAATTGAATATGACTTTCATTTATTAGCTATATAAAGTAATTAATTTAAATTGGTTTACTTATTATTGGAGATAAATACAGGTGTTTGCTCTCCAGACAGTGGCGCACTGGGTATGAACGTGAGTTTGCACGGGAAAGTTTTTTGTTGTGTGTACGTAACGTAAGTCTGGTGTAACTGGAATTTTTAGTAAAGCATTAAAAATGACGTAAAAGCATATTTACACGTTGCACAAAGATTTCTGGGTTGGAAGAATTACATGGGAATGAGAAATAATATTTTAGTGAAACCCCTATTGAGACGCCTGTAAGTGAATGGATGACCCGAATTTTATTTTGGTTTCTTTCTAACCCTCTTTTCTAACTTGAGTTACAGTAAGGCTAGATGTTGTTGAAACTACTTATGAGTGACTGGTTTGTTTTGGCGGAATAGATTTGGATGACGTATAACAAGATGGACGTTAGCACCTAAAGAAGAGAAGAAGTAACCGGGTAGACGGTAACGGTACTAATGTGTTTCATTCCTGTTACCGTCTACCCTGTATGAGGGGGTATTCCACATACACAGATGGCGGTCACTGCATATATGTACACCATGTGGGGCTATTCAAGTGACTGCTGGGGTAGTACCTTCCCTCTCAGAACCCTAACTCCGCTCCTTCCGATCCTGTCATGGCCGCACTTATCCTTAAGCCCCCTCTAGGTAGTTTGACGAAATGTATATCGATCGCAGCGCTTCCTAGTGTAGCAGAGTGAAAGTTCTACCTGAATACTTATCTGCCACAGGAAAGATGAGGTATTAAATCAATATTCAGAATAAATTATGCAAATCCCTTTATTATTTTTTCAGTAATTTACAGAAGACATGAACACTAATGTAACTTGCAATAAAATTGAATTTTTTTTATTTTTTATAAAAATCCTTTTCTTTAATTACACGTAATCGACATAAAGTGTTATTTAAATAAATTGTATAACAACAAATTCCTATTATTTTCTAATTAGTTCATTATCCGATGTCAAATTTAAAGAGATATAGGTTATATAATTAGGTGTAGAAAACGTCTAAATTACTTTCCCTTTAATTAACCGCAAGTATATCGCGTAATTACATATTGCTTATTGTTATTCCACAAATTTTCTAATAAAATGTAGACAATTACGGGATTGCAATCAGTGCACTAGCATTTTGCAAACCATATTTATCGATCAAACACCAGTGGTGAATTTGTGATTGTGTCTAAAAATGCCTAAAGCAAGAAAAAGCGTGAGTATTCCAAGCAGAAGGAAGAATGTGATATTAAAAAGGGCGAGAGAAGCGTAAGTACCTATATACCATCTTATTTTATTGTAATATTCCCTTTGTTATAGTTTAATGAAGTGTCCCATATTTATCATAAATAAAAAAATTATGTACGATTCACTATTATCAAATCCATGCAAGTGGCCCGAAATTTTTTTTTGTTAGTTAGATTTTTTTTATTGATAAATTCATTTTATTGGAAATTGGGTAAAATTTCAACAGAAGCTTGCATCCACCCTCGTTCGGAAGACGAACTTTGTAACATCAGCTTCCATCATAATGATGACGAAGACTTTTTGGTGTCCGATACTGTATTAATTATAATAATTTTCAAGAAGTGGTGACTGACGACGATACTGAACCCGAAGACCAATTTGTTGTATCTTTTGACGAAGACAGTTCATCAGATGCTTCAATATTGTCGGAAAACGATACAGAATCAGATGCTACTGAGAAACACAATTTATCAGGCCGCAGGATCATAGATACAAAATATTTCTTAAATGTGTTGAAATCACAAAGACACATAGGTTTTGGTTGTACTTTTTTTGATATAGATATCATATCAAAAAAGAAGGATTAGAAAGTACGCTTACATTAGATGTAATATATGCGGAAAGACAGATGTGGTAAGGACTATTGGCAATGACGCTTCTTTTGGTTCAACAAACCAAGTTGCCTTGCTGGTGCTGTATCAATTGGGATTGGATATACCCAATTATCTGAGCTTGATGCAGCAATTGACATACCACAGATACCTAACGAGACATATTTAAAATACCACAACAGCATTTTAACAGCGAGGGAAGTTTATTATCGCTTTTGCGTGAGCGCCTTTATGACAGACCACCGGGGTACTACATGACGCATTTTTTAAACTCCCAAATTAATTGTCGTAGGAAGAAGGTACAAAATGTATGTTTATTCGAATAATGTTTTCTTCTATGGAAACTTCTCATTACAGTAGTTACCTATTGTTTTGATTCCGGATCATTCTAAAAACAGGACATTTACACCTGCAGATAAATTTAACTTGTCTGGAAAATGACAAAAAAAAAGATTGAACAATGTGCCTTGACCTAATCAAAAAGTAATTTGTGGAGAGTAGAACGTAAGAAACGTTTGAACGTAAGAAACGTTTAACGGCATGCGATTTTGGGAAAATATGCAAACTGCGTAAAACAACGTGCACTTCCAAAACTGTTTCCTCCTTACCCTACAACGTTTTTAAAGGGAATACATGCACCACCTTTGGCCTCAATAGTGAGTCAAATGCAATTAACCTATTTCAACAATTATTCAAATTAAAAGTCACTACATGTAGACACCTTATAGACGAAGAAAAACCATTTTTAGCACGTTTGCCTGACGGACTAGTAGTAGTGGAAATAAAAAGCTCTCTAAAAAGCGGCGACATTGATCCTGTGGAGGAATGTAAGGTAAATTTAATTAATTATTGTGTTGTAGATTCCAAAAGCAACAAAATTAAATTAAAGAGGAACCATAATTATTACTATCAGGAGTAAGGAATTTTACATATTTCCAAACGAGTCAAATGCTACTTTCTTGTGTACGCTGCAACAGGAACCCATGTTGAAGAAATTGAGAGGTACGTTGTAACAATAAATGCTTTGAACATTAAATGAAATAATATGTTTTGTTTTTTATAGGGATGATACATTTTGGGAGGATCATATGGTAAAAAAATTAGTAGAATTTTACTATAAGTCTTTATTACCGGAATTAGTGGATCCAGCCAGATGTTGTAATTTAAATCTTCGAACTGTACGTATGACCAATTAAATTAAAGCTTTGCTTTTTTCTTTGATACAAAATATATAAATAGAATAATTAATTAAAAATTATTATTAATTTTGTTAAATACGTAAATAAAAAGTTTACCTCGAGTAGGATTTGAACCTACGACCTGTACTTTGCTAGAGTACCGCGATAACCAACTGCTCTATCGAGATTCAAGCCTCAATCGACGTAAACTTTGTCATTTATGTAGGTAGAACTGATGTAAATTCTAAATATAAATATAAATATTCTTTCATAACCACAACTTATAATAGAATAATTAATTGCTTTACTTTAATTTTACTGATACAAATACATTATAATTTAATAGGGTGCGTACATAACGTACATACCATTTTCGTTATTTTAATTTAATTAAAAGCTTGAAGTATTCAAAGTTAATCCGATTACGTCTGTGTTTCAATAGAAATAGGTAGTTGCTAAGGAATATCTGAAGATCTTTGTGTCCCCGGGTCATTTAATGAGCAAACCATGCTGCTAAATTTTCTAATAAAATTTCTGCCTTATTGACATCAGAACATTTATCGTTTTCATAACGTTTTAAACAGTATATTGTAATAAAATACTAATCTTTTTTGGGTTTTTTAATAGTGTATTTTAAATTATGCGATCTAAACGTTTCGATAACACTTACAGTTATCTTCGTCCGTAGTAATATCTGTTAAAATTGTTAAAGATGTAAACAATTTTGTCAAAGTTGAAAAATTAAAACAGAAACATTAGCCTGCTATCAACATAACAGTTTGAGAAACGTATAAAGCCAACTATAGAATTAAATTTTAGTAAAGGATAACTAGGTCATTAAAAATTAAATATTGTTAAACTGTCTTAAAGATGAAAATCCGAACACACTGTACGACGAAGGCTAACAATGAAAAATGTCAGCCAAAAAACACATTTAACAAAATTTAATCACGTTATGATGTAAGTGTAAAGTTGTGAAAAACTTCAATTTCAAAATGATAGAAGTATTCACAAATATAAACATGAAATCAAATAAAATAATCCAGTTAAATCTAACAAACAGATATCCTTACCAATAAGTGCATTCACAAATATAAACATGACATCAAATAAAATAACCCAGTTAAATCTAACAAAGCGATATTTTTATCAATAAGTGTAAGTGTTATTAACAATGAAAAGCATAACGCAGAACGTTTTTTGTAATTTTTAATTTTAATCTAATTTCAACTACTTATGTTAAATTATAGTGCTGTAGTAACTTAACATATAACTGCTTCAAGGTCTAGGAAAAAACAGCAAAAAACCTGAACATACCAAAAGTCAAAATTAAAATCCAAAATTAAGACATATCATTATGCCTTTTTTTTAAATTATAGGATATCAAAACCTATTTAAACGGAGATCTTCTTCTTGTCTATTGAAATTATTAGGGTGTTTATATATTTCTATAGCTTCACTTTGTAAACGAACATAATAATGAGCTTGTCTTGCCAATAGTTCCATATGGTCAAATTGAATGTCATGATTTAAATTATTCATGGCATGGTCAGCCTCAGCAGACTTCTCTGGTTTACCTAATCTACAAAATCCATATTTTCTTTACGTCTTGTATCAAAGCTACGTTTTGTGACACCAATGTATACTTTTCCACATGAACAATATAACTTATACACTCCGGAAAATGATAATGGGTTTGAGACACCTTTAGGTGATCTTAAATGTTCTTTAATTTTTCTTGTAGGTTTAAAATAGTCCTAATGCCGTATTTAATTAGGATTTTTTAATTCTATCTGTTACATTAGCTATAAAAGGAAGAAAAGCAGTATCAACATTAAGAACTGGTTTTTCTTTAAGGTTACGTCTAGAAGGTTTAATAACATTATTACACCAACTTTTTGAAGTGATGGTGGTTGGAAAATTTGTGAAGGTATCTATTAGTGTGTGTCGGCTTTCTGTAAACCTTAAAAGACAGTATATTATTATTTTTAGATATTAATGTCAAGAAATGGTAAACTTCCATTAGTTTCTTTTTCCATGGTAAACTGAATACTAGGATGTATACCATTTATAAAAACCAAAAACTCATGCAGTACCTCTTCTCCATGTCTCCAAATAACAAATGTGTTATCTACATATCTATACCAAACTGATGGATTTTAGGTGTATTTTGTAACGCTGTTTCAAATATTTCCATGTAAAAATTAGCTATAGCAGGACTAAGGGAACTACCCATTGCTACACCATCTATCTGTTCATAAAATTTACTATTCCACTGAAAATAAGTTGTAGTAAGAGAGTGCTGAAAAAGAATGGTTATCTCTTTTGGAAAAAGATGATCAACGTATTCAATAGTTTCTTTTAGAGACACTGCTGTAAAAAGTGAAACAATATCAAAATTATAAATCTACAATTTTTTCAAAATTTTAACAGTTCGTATTTTGAAAAACCTGTGTCTGAATATATGGCTTTTGTTAAACATATTATCAGTTATAAAAATATCCCAATTTAATCACAACAGGGAAAAAATCAATAAAAGATTATAAAAATTAAAATAAAAAAAAACCTATATTCAAACATTTAGGAAGGTTTCGGGACTATTTTGACGTTTTACGCGGTCCTCTAAAGTTTGTGATAACTTCATAATAATATAAAAAGTTAGAACGTTTTTAACGTTGCTCTTATGGGGTGACGTGTTGCCTAACTATCTATCGAGACCCCCTTTAATCCCACCATGCATACATATTTAATGTATGTATGTTGGGAATCCATGATTATGGTTAAAGGACCTTGTAAATCGTAATCAGACCGCCCTCCTTCCTGAGGAGGGAATGAAATACGTGGTCTTTTCCTTTTTATTTCGGGTTGTAAGGACTTCGTTAGCGAACCCTTACTGAAAGACCGGGCATACGCGTGACGACGTGCTAATTTATTTTGTAAACAGTCAGTGCGCAATGGTGCATTCTTATAAATCTGCGCAATTCAAATGTTGGGGATAAAACACATGAAAACGTTCGTAAGTTCCCCTAATGGGCTATGTTTATTTTTATAATGCTTTACCGTGGCTGTAGCTAAAAATCGAAGGGAGGGTGTGAGTTCTTTCAGATAGGGCTAATAGATTGCCACTCGGCGTCGAAACTTGACTAAAATATAGGGACGATCCTCGGTTCGGATATTAACGGTACAGGTAAAATAATGATCTTAAACGAGGATAAATTATTTCAGACTACGTTAAAGTAAAGAAAAATCAGGCAATATTTTGTTTACGTCCCTGTCTAGTAGAGCATTACAAATTTTACACAATACGCAATAACATTTTAATTCTCATTGAAACATTTTTTCATAGAAGTAAGGGCCTAGAGGTAAACGTTCTTATACCTGGAATATGTATTTCTATATGAGAATCAATGTTTTAATGCACGAGCGCGTTTCAACAGTACTGCTTTAATTTTGACGTATTGTGCTAATATATCTAACGTGAGTGATTTATTTAACCAACAGGATGCTGTTACAATTAGCGTTTTATATCAAATTAACAGAAATTGTGTAAAGTCACTTAAAGGATTGCACAGTTTAAAGAATAATAAAGCCTTTAACATTTTGGCTATATTTAGAGACATCAAGTGCTGAGTGATAAAGTGGCCTTAGTCAACGTATGATATTGACTTTATATATTTAATAATATAACCAATAAAAAATTATTTGTGGTTGGTTTATAAATTAAAAAGGTAATTTGAACCACAGTCTAGCTCAGTGTAATTGAGAACTCCTTTTGAGCAGGTCATGGGGTAGGCAGAGATATATCCATAGATATAATCACTAATCAGTAATGCATTTCCTGTTGGATGTGCTCAATTTATAGGTTTAATAATTAAAATACAACAAAAATTGAGAAAATTGTACGTTAGTAGCATAGGTTATCTGAATAACACCCAACTGCATTTATGTATATTTAAGAAACCAAAATGTTTGAATAATTCCAACATAAAATAATTAAAACTATCTTTCTAGTAAACCTTTACGATTTTAATATTACGAAAATTAACACAACTATACAAGCTTCTACTCTATATTTGCTTAAAATTCAAAATGTAGTATGATCAACACTGTATTCAAGAATGAAGCGTATGCTGACCTACGTCAACAAATATTACTGTACGATAGGTTATGAACTGAAATGTTTTTACCTTAGGAATAGAAATCAGCTGTCCTTTATAACCGTATCAAAATAACACGATACTGACCTGTTATTTGCTTAAACGTATATTGCAATAAAAGGATACGTATTACCTACATGTACTAAAAATAAACATATTAACTTCGTCTTAAAACTAACTACAGTTTGAGAAGGTCATTTCCCATTCATAAAATAAAGATATAGTACGCAACGTATAATGAAACGAAATGAAGTCTCAAACCACTAAAGCAGATGTTGCTTCATTTCTAATAAACGAAAAGTAGACCAGACTACTAACAGCAGCCGTACTAATGGCATACGATATTGGCACAAACCAAAGGTATCTCCATTCTTAATCTATCAAGATAAAGTTGCATATCATCCACGCCATTTTTAAACTTTATGACGTCCCGATCACGCAAATAGGAAATTCATGAAATATTTCAGATTTTTGTTAACACAAGCAGTTTTCCTTAATGCAGAAACGTACCCTTCTAACCCTTTCTTTGTTACCTATTAAATATAATATACACAAAAATGTGATTAAAAGCCTTACATACCTTATACAAGGGAAGCAGTACTTAACCTTTAACTACTCGCACTCTCATTTTTAACATAAGTACTCGCTTGGTGTATAAAGTACACCACATGCAAAATGCCATTATGATGTCACATATTCCTAATAAAACAATTATTAATGACACTTAAACATGTACTAAACATAGACGACAACAAAAACTGAAGAAAACAATTTAAAATAAAAGTATAATTAGACATAAGACAAAATCAAAAAACATTCTTATTGTTACACCACAAAATAAAAAAGTATTTTGGTATAAATCATAAAATAACAGTAGAAAAAGTTACTATTCACTTGAATCGCTATTACTGCTGTACTTACAAGCGTTACACGTAATTAGCCTTTCCATGTGTTTCTTACATACTGCCCGGTGACAATTGTTACACATTATTGTAGTCACTCTATTCTTTTTCCTCGCACAAAGAGAGCATCTTGCTCTAACTTTTTGAGGTGGTTCCCCTTCCGTATCTTCTTCGATTCTGTATCTGGCTAAGAATAGCTTCAGTTCAGTGGACAAATTTTGTACTGTAGAACGATGCATGAAATGTGGCTTCATCAAAGCCAGCGCTAATTTTTTTAGAAAAATGCGTCTATGTTTTTGTGCGGCTAAGATGTTTGTAGAATTATACAAAATTTGGCTATTGATACCTGCTGTATTCAACAATTGAAAAAATATTACCAAAGGCCATCTCCTAGTTCTTCGGTTTACGGAGTATGTACAACACATTTTGTCGACTGTATCAACTCCCACTTTTGTGGCATTATAATCCATTATAATTTCAGGTTTTTTGGTTTGTGGATTTATGGCAGAATGATTGTGCATTGTGGATATTAAAATCACGGACTTGTTTTTTTTTGGGAACGTAGGAGACTATAGTCATATCTTGTTGGAAACCAAAAACGGATGATCCTACCTCTCTCGTTATTGGGCAAAAATTCCGTTGGTAGCTCTCGCTTGTTCTTCTTCAATGTACCTAGCATTGTTATCTTATCCTGTAAGAGTTCCCTGGCTAAGGGATAACTGAAATACCAATTATCACACGTTAGATTTCTATTGCTTCCTTTCATACCTTGAAGTATGCGATGTACTATTACTGTGGGTGTGTTTTGTAAATTGTACTTTCCTTCGGGTTGTGTACCCAATACACTTCCATGTTACTAACATAAAAAGTTTTGGCATCACAAAGTATAAATGCTTTCAACCCATATTTGGCAGGTTTATTGGGGATGTATTGAAGAAATCTACAACGGCCTTTGAATACTATCAACATTTCATCAATCGTCAGATATTCCCCTAACGTATAATGTTTTTTACAATTGTCTACAAAACTATCCAAAATAAATCTAATAGCTGCTAACTTATCAGTTTCTTTTCTTACATCTCTGGTACTTTTATCATCAAATCTTATTGCTGATAACAAAAAAAGGAATCGCTGATAATTCATACACGCTCGGAATATTTGTGATCCTGTACCATCTTTGGTCCATAGTTCTAAGAAGTGAGTATGGTTTTGTTTCTTACATCCAGATAAAAACAGCAAACCAATAAAAGTTAAAAGTTCTGCTTTCGTAATGTCTTTTGTATCTCTTTCGAGAATATCTTGTTCGAAGTTTCGCAATTTGCACGTTTGTAAACTGGACAATATGCTCGATCATTTCGTCATTGAAAAATTTCATGAACGAGCTAAGTTCATTATAAATATCTATTGCATTGCGACTTGGGCCACGAACTATATTTTTCAAATTTTTTGAAGGAGTTTTACTGTATTTACTTACTAGTTGCCTTTTCTTCCCAAAGGTTTGCTTATCTTTTCCCACAAACAATTCAGTACTTTCAGATTCATCTGCCGAATCTTCCGTATCACTTCCTTCTTGTTCGGAATCAATCCAATGGTCACTTTCTTCTATATGTTCGTTATCAGTTTATCACTGTTATCTGATTCAGATTTTTGACATTCCTCTTCTGAATCTGTGTCACAAATAACTTGGCCAATGGTTTCTAGCTCCTCATCTGTTAGTTTCCGTGGATTTCGAATCTTTACACGATCCCTACAATGAAAGATTTAATTATTTCAAGTGAATTTAGTAAATTTCGATTAGTAAATATTGCAAAAATAATCAAAAGTTGTAGTAAATTAATGTAAAATTATAAAAACAAAGTATTACATATGTACTTACATAACAATCGCTTGATGTATTTTGTTCACCGCACAAAAAAATTGTTATAACTTCCTAACTGCTGAACGCCAGATGTAAAACTGACCAGTATCCCGTGCCAAGACGTTACCCCAGGGATACCTAAAAGCAGCGCGAGCTAAGGTGCGCCTTGAAATAGATGGCATCAAATTTTGTGAAAGTGGTGCATTTTATACACCGTAGCGAGTAGTTAAAGGTTAAATAGGATAACGTACTGAACTGGACGGCACAAAAAACGGCAAGGAAATGAGTTAAGCGCCTTGAGTTCACATTTGCTCACAAAACAACAAAAACTGGTTTTACTAAATATACACAGGGATTCGTAGTTATGTAGACTAAAGTGAAAATATCGAAATACACTCCAAAATTTAATTATTAAGAGAAAAAGGATACCAATGTAATGTAAATATATTCACTATTAATAGTACAAATTCAAAACTTAAATTAAGGTAACGATAGAGAAGAATTGATACGTTACAATAAACAAACTGTAAGTGAACATTATTGTTTAAATTACTTTAAAAGGATCTTCTAATAACAAAAATTTAAACTCCTAACGAAATGCTGCCGGCCGCATATAAAATTAGTAACCAACAACATATGAATGGAAATCCTCTACAACCTCCTCAGTCACCGTTTTTGTCCAACAAACAACCCAATTGCTCTTATCAACAAATCAATATTTATTCTTACCGCCCCCTGATCCTATTATTTACCACAGTGTCAATCAACATTAAGTCAGCCACAAATTTACTTTACTCAGCATCACGATGAAACAATCAGTCAATCACATCAAGATAAAAGCGATACAAACAAATGTTCCAAAGACGACGAAGAAAGGGAAATTAGTTCTGCTAATAGTTGACAACACGTTACGAATAATAAACGAAAATGGTTAACAATGATAATCATAAATAAAAACAGATGTTCAGTATTGACTGAGAATGATGAATCAAACAGAAAAACGATGAACATCAGAAAGTAACTGAACATAAACCACCACCAACTTTTGTCCACGGTATTTTAGATCATGAGATGATCACAAACCTACATACAATGGTGGAAAAAGAAGAATACACCACAAAAAGTCTGCATAATAATGTAGTCAGAGTAAATTCAAACAACCCATACATCACACGTACCAAACGAAGGAAGACGTCCCTACAGAATTGTAATAAAACATCTACACTATACTACCCCGATCGATGACATTACAAAAGCCCTTAAAAAACAGGACACAGAGCGGAAAATTATAAACCTAAAAAACAGATAATACAAAGATCCTTTTCCAATATTCTTTGTAGACCTAGAGCCAGCTACAAACAATAAAGACGTGTACAACATATACATTCACTGGCAAATAAACGTATTATAATTGAACCACCAAAGACAAACAGAGGTATTGTGCTATGTTCTCGTTGCCAGAATTATGGACACTGAAAAAGCTACTGCAGTAGACATTCTTCTTGCGGGAAATGTGCGGGTCCTCATGATACAAAAACCTGCCAGAAAACCCGAGCAGCTCCAGCTGTATGCATTTTATCGAAAGGTCCCACCTAGCTAACTGTACGGGGTGTTCCATATATCAAGAGCTTCAGCGAAAATACCAACGCCTCAAACAAAAAATCAGCCCAAGGCCTCCAAACCTAACAAGATAACATTTTCCATTCTTAAAAAAATAAACTAATCAATCTTACACTAGCCCTAGTCAGCTAACACATACACATCTAAAATATGCAAAAGCAGCCCGAAATTAGTCCTCGCCCTCAGAAAATGTTTGTCTTAAGCAGCTCCTTGACGATTCCAAAATATGTTCAGCCAATTACTACAGCAAAATAGTATGATACTAAATATGTTAACCAAAGTCATCAACAAACTCATTTAATAATGGCTAAGTTCTTAAAAGTAGGTCACACTTCACCTAAAGATCTTATCTAACAGTACCTCAATACTCCTCATACCACATAGCGCATCCAGACAATACTGCGCATTGTGGCTCAACTATAACAGTACGTAGTTCCATTAAATATTATCATTCACTTACATATGAAATAGACTACCTACAAGCCACTGTGAAGTTGAGAGGTTGTCAGCACCTGTAGTGATAGCAAGTGTCTACTGCCCACACGTCATAACTTAACTAAACAAATGCTACAACCCTTTCTTGAATTATTAGGACCTAGACTTCTAACAGGAGGAGACTTCAATGCAAAACACACGCACTGGGGCTCACGACTAATAACACCAAAAGGAAGAGAACTACTTAAACTTATAATAGAAACAAGTACGGCTTTTAACAACGAGAAGTGCAACATATTGGCCTACAGATCCCAATAAAACTCCAGGCTTACTCGATTTCTTTATTACCCGTGGTATGTCAGCAAACTACATGAACATTATTCCCAATTATGGTATTTGATCTGATCATACGCCTGTAATAGCTACAGTGCAACTATACTATGCCAAGAATCAAATCCTACTTTTAGCAATGCTCAAAGAAACTGGAAAGTGTTTGAAGACCATATTAACAAAAATCTTGATACAAATATAAGCTTAAAAACAAATCAAGACCTGGAGTACGCAACACACCACTTTCCATCAGCAACACAGGAAACAGGGTGCAGTGCAACACCACAAACAAACAATTTAAAATGTGATACTCCTAACATCCCCATTGAAATAATGGAACCAGTAAACGAAAAAATAAGAGCAAGAGAAATTTGGCAGCGTAGTCGTAATATTGAAGACAAAAACATACCATGTCAACTAAACAACAAACGGAGTCGCCGACTGCAATAAATACGGAACGAAACTTTTAAATACTTCACAAGATGACCTTCTGTAAATGACCAATCAATTTGGAGAGCAACCAAAGCAACTAAACAACACGTTCCACCCTTAAAAGATAAAACGGGGACATGGGCAAAGTCGCATAAACAGAAAGCTGACTCATTCACCGAACATTTACAAAACACTTTTCAACCAAATTCTAACGAACCTGATCAAGAAATTGAAACCTACCTAACTACCCCACTACAACTATCGCTTCCAATACATAGATTTACACTACAAGAAATCCAAACCTAGATAAAACTACTAAATAGTAAAAAATCAGCAGGTTATGATTTTATAACGGGAACTGCTTTAAAACGACAAAGTGTATTGCAGTGCAGTGTTCCATGCATTGTATAAGGTATGGCATAGAGGTCTGCTTTACAAAATTAAAAGTTTATTACCGCAAAATTACTCTCTACTATTACAATATTACCAAGACAGAGTGTTAGGGCCATTAATGTACTTATTATACACGTTTGACTTACCAACTACACTACATATCATATAACGAAAATCCAGTAGTAGCATCAGAATTGCTACAAAAACACCTAAACTCCTTAGAAACATGGCTGGGAAAATGGAAAGTGAAAGTAAATGATAGCAAATCAGCGCATGTTACTTTTACAACCAAGCACTCAACGTGCACCTCTATTACACTCAACAACATACGCATACCGCAAGTAGATAAGATCAGATATTTGAGTCTACACTTAGATCGACGTCTGACATGGAGGACACATGTAAATAGAAAACGCAAAGAAATGGACCAACCTTGTAAGAAATTGTATTGGCTCATTGGCAAAATCTCAGCCCTTACGTTAGATAACAGGTCACTAATATACACGTGCATAATCCGTCCTATCTGGTATTATGGATGTGAACTTTGGGGATGTGCTAGTACATCAACTCAAAATATAATATAACGCTTCTAATCCAAAACACTTAGAATGCCCCATGGTATGTATTAAACATAACCTTACATAATGACCTTAACATTCCGTATGTAAAGGACGTAATAAAAGCAAGAGTAATAAATTATCATCACGCCCTGGAAAATCTTAAAAATAACCCCATTACCTGACGATCCCCAAAACAGAAGATTAAAAAGAAAGTGGCCAATAGATTTAACGGACTAAAATACGGACTGTATTAATTGTACGTAAAACTAGCTCATAGAATATCATGTTATTCTGATTTCTAATAAACAAACATTAAAAAAATTAAGGATTGGTCTAAGGAATTGAGAGACTGCCATTGCCACGCAAATGATAAATGGGTCAGGTTTTCTCGTTAATTGGACCGGTGAGTGATCGGGTTTCTGCGTGCGAATCCAAACGCCGATGGATATGGGCTACAGCCTGAGACAATACAGCCAAGTACAGCGACAAGCTGATGCGGTGTATAGATAGGCATGGTAGTCCGTAAGACACGTATCAGATATTGAAGGAACATAAGTTTAAGATGCTTCCAGAACCACCTTGAAATCTCCGAGAGCGACTGTAGCTCCTAGTTACATAAGCGCGATAATAATATCATTTATTCTTTAAGGATAGCGAAGCAAGGACCACAGCACTAAAGTGAATGCATAAAACCCTGTGCTAGCCAGTCAAAGTGTGTGATCACCCAGCCAACTTCAAAGGATGGCCGAAGGCTCCACCTCCTCCGCTGCGGAAGCAGATCGACACACCACTCCAACAGCGACTTAAGAGGATCCTGCCAAGATCGGCACCGTCTTAACACTGAACTGTTATACCAAATGGGAGTGGTCGCGAAAAGGCGGAAATATCGAATGCGGATGGAGCCGCAAACGAGAAAACACCAACTTCACCCGTTTTAGTGTTCGACACCATCCTAGGCTTGCTCGGAGGCAACGGCCCTACATCTCATCCGCGAGGTGGTAACGGCAATAGTGAAGGCTCTAGCTGCTAATGACGATCAGATAGTGATCCTCACGCACGGTCAGTAGGTGCTTGCTCTTTTTAGGTAATAACTCTCAGGAATGACGACCAGACGGGATAAGTATATTTGTATCGATTTCTATCCTAAACCTACCTCATACTTGTTTTGTACCGCCTCAAGGTACAGTAACAAAATTTTATTATTGTACAATAATAAGCCCGCTATCGTTGTGCAGGAATTTGTAATAACTAAACTTATACGTTTTTCTATTATTTTCAGATATCCATCAACTACACCAGTCTAGCGACAGACCACACAACGCCACAACCGACAGTAGCGACACCCACACGATGATTTTTTTTGAAACCCACATACTCTACAACACTGTGTCGAATTCAGAATGCAACATACCCTTCCATTTTCTACGGCACACCTGAGAATACGAACTATAACCCAGCATTCACAAAATGAGCGTAACCTAATTACTGTGCTATATTAATACAGTAAAACACAAACCATTCTTCCGTTTCACATGAATGTCATACACCCGTCTTCTTTCGTTATACCAAACCTTTCATAGGGAGTGGGCTACCAAACACAGAGGTATACACAAAACCTATTTGAGACTTCCTGAAGAAACCTTATTCGTTTACCTCACTTCAATAAGCAACAGTTATCTAGCGCCCACATTCAATTTATTTATTTTTTATAAATTTTTTGTTTTTGCCATTTTAGATTAGTATTTGAAATATTTATATACATGTATAGTCGAATAGTATATGGTTAATCAAGTTTTTATTTTCTAAAATCACCTGTATTTTCAAATCCCTTAAGCGTCTTCCCTGTTATTTCGGTCAATTTTACGTACTTCTTTTTTTTTCTTTTTGTCTTCTAAGTTTGTCTATTGAGTATAGTAAATATCGTCCATAAATCCTGCTTTCTTGTTCAAAACGTTTTGGATATAAAAATATTTGGATCTAGTTTCAAGCGTTGGTTTAATCTTGTTTCATCCTTCAAGGGAATT
Organism: Vesta saturnalis; assembly: GCA_036346205.1. Taxonomy (NCBI): domain Eukaryota; kingdom Metazoa; phylum Arthropoda; class Insecta; order Coleoptera; family Lampyridae; genus Vesta; species Vesta saturnalis. The sequence continues at coordinate 826,306 of JARFJB010001993.1, forward strand.
GTTAGTTCTATGCCTGTGACCGTGGCAGTTCCATCTTTTTCTTTCAATATGGTGTTATTTTTCAATAGGTGATTAACAAAACAATAGTAAAACGCCATAAATTGATAATTTTCTGGAATGTGTTCCATCATGTACAGCGGTCCATCTTTAATATAGTTTAATGGCAAATATGCCAATGCAGCACACGTGCGTATGTGTAACCGTATGTTGTCATCTTATGTGTGTTCTGTTACAAGTCCCAGATTTTTAACTTTTCGCCACAAGGCTATAATGGAAATTACAGCCAGAAATTTCAATGTCAGGAAACAAAAGCTACAAGGCGGAGATGGAAACCTGTTCGAAACCAACCTTCACAACGAGGTCCATGAGACAGTTTCTAGTGTGGAAAACAATCTTGTGTGTGTATTTTGAGTTTTATTTGGAAACAAAACACATATAACTGGAATTGTGTTGGTTTCCCCACAAGTACTCCCAAGGTCCACATGAACGCTATAAATCTCGTAAAATTGCTTACTGCAGCTTTTAAATGTTCCATTTATAAACACTTTTGTTCTTTTGATAATGACTATACTTTTTTACTTGCAAAAATAAGAATTCAGTGTTCTTGTGTATCATCGGCGAAAAGAAAGGTCCACCTAATTCCCATCTTTAACATGACTTCGTGAAAATTAACATCCTGAGCAGTTGTAGTGTTGTATCACGCCTCGTGCGTTGTTTCGGTTTCTAAGTTGATTTTACCGAAGAAAATGCAGGAATTTCATTCACAAAATCTAAGCATCGATTGAATAAACCGTTTTCTTCTTTCTTGTAAATCTTGGACATTTCGAAAAATCATCGTCTTCTCTGGCCCCCATCTAAGCGTTCACCATGCACTTTTTAACTTTACCGTCGAATTTGACTAGTCACACAGAGGTTCCTTCAGTCATCAAAGTTCTAGTTCTAGTTCTAGTTACAAGTCTGTCCTTTCTTCTTTTGGTACGATATTGGGAGCCGTTTAATATTGCAATGGTATTTCCTTTGTTGTTTCCATAATTTCCATATTTAAATTCTCCATACTGACGACGCTATCGAAATGACGAGTAAACTAAATTTATACAAGTGTTCCCATATTGAGCTGTTTAAGAGAAATTATTTTGAACTATCCGTCCCTTCCTTGTAGTGGAATATACAATAGAAACGAGAAACGGTGAAAGTGGATAACCCCTTAATGGTTTTCTGTGTAAATACCTCTTATAATGGTCTAAGAAAATATTATGTTTAACCCCAAATAGTGGTACTTTACGTATAATGGTTAAAACTGTATATGATCTTTGTATCATTATTGTCGACCTAGGTGTTTTCCTGAACGTAATGAATTTAAAATGACGCAAAATTTCAACCTAGTTATGCATACGCAGGTTGCACTAGCTGTATACTAGATATACAGGGTGATTTCACGTTCACACGCCTAACTTCAGGACCGGATTCCTTATTGAAAAATAACCATAGTTTGCCATATAAACAATATTCTTTGAACGCTTCATTTTCGAGATACAGGGTTCTAAAGTTTCCATAAAAATAACATTTCTTTAAATATCTTCATAATGGTTTATTAAAATAATTCAAAATTTTAGGTGGTATTTCTAATAAGGGTCTTTCATAATTCTAAGTTTATTTCGATCGATTATGTAAGACAAAAAAAACTTGTACGCCACTGACGTTTTTTCTCATTTAAAGAAACCCTTTGAATTGCGTGATCATTTTTAATTATTTGGTATAACGGTATTTTTTTGATAAAATGTACCAATTTCGAGTTATTTGATATTTTGTGCGAATCTACATACGCAATTATTATTTTAAGCTTAGCAAAGGAAATAATTTAAACTCAATTTTTTTTATTTTACCAAATTTTCAACGTTTTCCAGGCAACCGAAAAAAAATACCTTTTGAGGAATTCCTTTCCTTAACGGGTTAATATTATTTAGTAACAATGAAATAATGCACTATTTAACTATTAACTATTAACTATTAACTATTAACTATTAACTATTAACATATATTAACTATTAACTATTAACTATTAACTATTAACTATTAACTATTAACTATTAACTATTAACTATTAACTATTAACTATTAACTATTAACTATTAACTATTAACTATTAACTATTAACTATTAACTATTAACTATTAACTATTAACTATTAACTATTAACTATTAACTATTAACTATTAACACTATTAACTATTAACTATTAACTATTAACTATTAACTATTAACTATTAACTATTAACTATTAACTATTAACTATTAACTATTAACTATTAACTATTAACTATTAACTATTAACTATTAACTATTAACTATTAACTATTAACTATTAACTATTAACTATTAACTATTAACTATTAACTATTAACTATTAACTATTAACTATTAACTATTAACTATTAACTATTAACTATTAACTATTAACTATTAACTATTAACTATTAACTATTAACTATTAACTATTAACTATTAACTATTAACTATTAACTATTAACTATTAACTATTAACTATTAACTATTAACTATTAACTATTAACTATTAACTATTAACTATTAACTATTAACTATTAACTATTAACTATTAACTATTAACTATTAACTATTAACTATTAACTATTAACTATTAACTATTAACTATTAACTATTAACTATTAACTATTAACTATTAACTATTAACTATTAACTATTAACTATTAACTATTAACTATTAACTATTAACTATTAACTATTAACTATTAACTATTAACTATTAACTATTAACAGCTGCTCGTAAAATAGGCTTTTTGTACAGATCTAAGCAGTACTTTACCTCTCGACAACTCCTTCTGCTGTATAAGGCCCAAATTCGGCCTCATCTGGAATATAATTCTCACCTCTGGGTTAGTGCTCCCCAACACACTCTCGATATCGTTGATCGTATTCAAAAGAGAGCGATTAGGCTTATAAATGACCCGTCGTTAACTTCTCACATACAGTCCCTTGAGCATAGAAGGATGGTTTCAGTTCTATCTTTGTATTATCGTTATTACAACGGTTACTGTGCTGCTGAATTATATTCTTTGATACCATCTCGGGCTATCTTTTCGAGAAACACTCGGTTCGCTCATTCACATCATCAGTATGCAGTACAAATCTCCACTTGTCGTACCAAACGGGCGCAATCCGCATTTTTCTACACGGCTTCTAAACTCTGGAATGATCTCTCTAGTTCCTGTTTTCCTCTCACTTATGATATGAGAAAATTTAAGGTAGCTGTTCATAGGCATCTATTGGCAATTAATTATCCCTCTATCCGTCCTCCTAGGTGTTCCTGAGTGCTTTAGCGCGATAGGCCTTATTTAGCCTGTTCAGGTCCACAATCATAAAAAAAAAAAAAATTAAAGCAGCTGTTCAAACTTATATCCTACAACTTCAATGCACTTTTGCCACCGCAAAGGATGTTGTAATGCGATTAGTGGAACCGATTGGAGCTACCAACAGAAATATTCCTACCGACAATTGGTTTTGTAGTATTCCACTAGCGCACTCTTTATGTGAATCTCAGATTACGTTTGTGGGTACTTTGCGTAATAGCAAGTGTTAATTACCCAGCAAATTGGTTAATGTAAAATGGAACAAAATCTGGCGTAAACGTTGCTGACAAAGAGTGTTACTTATCTCACATCGATAAAACAAGATGCTAGCCTGTTGAACTATTTTATAGATTTCTGTTTGCAAGGGATTCATGATCGTTTTGGGCATTTTCCTGCGTGCGTTCTTGCAAATTTTCCCCTTGCGCACGTTAAGGCTATAGACCTGACTTCACGTTTCGTGCGTATCTATGTTATCTACTTTAAGCCCAGTAAATATGGAAAAATTAAAAAAGGAATAAATAAGTTGTATTGTATTGTAACTGGTGACGAATCATGAATATACGCATACGAGCCGAAACGTAAACAGCAGTAGTCTGTGTGTGTGTTTCAATACTAACCAAATTCAACAAAAGCTGTTCGCTCTCAAAGCAGTTCAAAACAAATGCTAGCCTGTTTTTGCGGAAAACTGGTGATGTGGCAACTATGCCTTTAGAGGAATGCAGAACGGTCAATTCTGAATGGTACACAACCATTTATTTGCCGGAAGTCTTCGCTGAAATGCAGAAAACGAACAAGCGCCGTTGGATCGTTATTCATCACGACAATGCAAGCTCTCACACATCTTTTCTAACAACCGATTATTTGAACACTCAAACAATCGAATTGATGTGTCATCCGCTATACAGTCCTGAATTGGCACCCAATGACTTTTCTAATTCCTGAATGTCAAGAATAAATTGCGTGGGCAACGATTTTGTCGGCGGAAGAAGCGGTTGATTCGTTCATAAACCATGTTGTGTAGATAACTCAAGAAGGTTGGAAAAAATTCCTCCTTTAAATCGATTATTTTTAGGGCCACAACTTACATAATAGAAACAATTTAGTTTAGGAGCAAGATATCGAGATGCAGTTTTCGCGAGCTCGTTTTGGCATCATTTAGCTACTTGTTCATAGAAAAAGGGTCACACCAATGCATTTAATTTTTTTGCGAAGATTAACCTTTTCTGTCAGAATGTCGAACAAAGCCCTCTAGCGACCACATGTGAAACTAACAGAACTTCAAATATTATAACATTTGTAGCTCATTTGAACGCGCCCAAGTTCGTTAAAATCGGCTTAGCCGTTTCGAAGATACAGGGGGTTATTTAAGGAAACCTTTGAATACCCCCCACCACTTTATTTTTAGACATACCTCAAAAAGTGCCAAACAAAAAAAGTCCAGATTATCCTCGACTTTAAAGAACAGTTATATTTTTATTAGGTTAATATAGCAGAATTCACAGAAACATCACTTTTTAGATTCAAGATTGCAGTTGCGCCCCCTAGCGGCCATTTCAGAAACTTGAAAGTATTTTCCAGGTTTTTGTATTGGCCGTTTTAGTAAAACTTTTTTTTGTGCAAGCCTCTACGATGTATAGCTTCCCAGATACAGTACCTCGCATTCTTAGTTGGCCACCCTGTACATAATAACTAATAATCCTTTAAGATACTCCACACTGTTTTGTTACTCACATTCAACTCGCTCCGATTTTTCTCGTACTCGTCCCTTCAGATTCTTCCACTTTGATTAAAATTTCTTCCTCAAGTTGTGTGGTTCTGTCAGTTGACCGCCACTTATTTTGCTTTTTGCAAAGCTACCTATTTCCTCTAATCTAAGATGCAATCTTTTAAACGTTTCTGGACATGGTGTTAGTCTATTAGGACAACGTTTTGCCTCTCGCGCGTTTTCATTTGTTGAACCATACATAAAATGAATTTGAGCCATTTCTTGATTGGTAAACTCAGCCATCATGCATGCAGTACAAATAAATTGGAAAAAAATTCAAAATGATATTTGTAAACTGTTAAATGCGAATCAAAGCAGATGCCACGAAAAAAACCAATGTTGTTGTTATGCAACGAAGCAAAGCCTATTCATATTATTTGAAACAACATGACAAAAATACTGAAAAATAACTCTTTGTTCTACTTCCGTCTCTAAACAAATTAGATACATAAAAATATACAGGAGGTAAAGTGCCGCATATGATTGTATTTTTTCAACACCTTGCATTTCGAAAACGAAGTGGCATTCGAAAAAATTTTATACCACATTTTCAACTTAAAATTGGATGAAGATTCACCTCTTCCATTTTCTCAGAGAGATTAGGAAACACCCTGTATATGCTATTCTCTTTATTAGCATCTATTTATGCAAACACTATTTTGCAGGGAGACATTTTTATAATAGTGCATTTCTTCCTGAAGAACTTTCATCAGTTCAAATATATCCGGATTTGTTTTTCTGGTCCGTCTGTTTAGCCTGTTATGCCATCCTTCTGCAGAATTTGTAATCCGATGGAATTCTTGTTACACTTGCTTTTAACTATAAGATGCCATCGTACATATCTTTGAATTAATTCCTAATTTCCTGTGCATTTACTGCACAATTTTGCATTACCATTTATATTTAGATACTGGCAGTTTATTTCACTGACGGTATTTCTGAAATTTCATTTCCGTTTCGTTTTTAGGGAAGATCGTAAAAGACAGAATAAAGCTTTGAATTTTCTTAGTTTTCTAACTGCATCACTTAATGCGGATTTGGTCAAAGCTTTATTAAATAATGGAGTTCGCTTTATCTTTATCGGTTGTACTCCATTAATACGATTCGACAGATATGTATCTTGAATTCACGTTAACCATGTGTGCATGTTGCTACCTCTGAACATTACTAATTCTACTCATTTTTCGCTAACTACAACAGTTGTACCTTAATGACGAAGTCATTAAAATTGGTATAGCGATTTCGAAAACCAAAATCAGGCAAATTTTAACCAAAAGTTCGTATTCCAATATGCTGTTATGTGAATACTGATAAGCAATTTGGACTTATTATTTTCTCTACAGCCTGACTAGCTCAGGGTAACTTATAGGACATAATGGTGTTAATTCGATTACTCTTCACCGGAATATTAACTAACAAGTTCGTACTTCTACATTCGCTTATGCGATTATTAATAAACACATTATAGTGTATTTCTTTCTATACAATCTGATTAAAGTTTTAGAACGCAACGGTGTTAATGTGATTACCTTCAATAATTCCTTTAGACCTTCGCGGGGGTATATTCCACCCACATGTTACCTTCGTGGGGATATATTCCACCCACGTATTGCCCTTGTGGGGCTACAGTCCGCCCACATATTTTACTATAGTTTGGGAAGGTCCTAACCACCTGCTATTTGACTGCCTGATTACGCCTTTGTCAAACCTACATTTGCCGATATATGTCCCTCATGCCTGTGGAAGCATGCCTTTTAAGCTACGTGTTAAAATTTCTTTATTTAAATATTATTATGAGCTAAATTGTAAAGAGCTCAAGTCGTACAAACATAAAACACTGTACAACAACTACTTTGACTTTAATGAGTAAATTGTTATGATTTGCACGATATAATTGCGTTATATTCATAATGGTCTTGTGTCTTCAATATTTGATTTTACTAAAAACTTTCTGTTATCATAAAAAAACAAAAAGGTCTCTGTGAGGTAACAAAGTGATCACTGTCTTACCACATAAAATGTTGTTTGGTTAATTAAAATGTTACAATACGTTTACTGACAAGGAATCCGCGTGTGTATGTAAATTTTGTTGTAGATATTTCAAGCGGTATAAATTTACTTTGAGAAGTCTGGTTTAATCATTTTTAGCTTAAAACAAAACCGTAAGTACATTTAAAATGTTAAAATTTCTTTAATCCTCCTATAATTTGGGAATTATAATTCTATTTTTTTTTATTTTTTTCTCAATTGCGAAATTCGGTATCTATTTTTACAAATTCAATGAACATAACTTTATTCAGTTTGACTTTTCCTCGTGTTTTATTGACTATTGCTTGTTCTCCTCTTTATTATACCTATGTGATTGTAGGTATTCTTTCTTACAGCTTTATTTCCCCTTTCGCACTTTGGGGCCTGTCTTGTCTAAGTTAGGTTGCGCCTTAGGTATTTATACTATTCAATTACACAAATAATCGTTCAATTTAACAATGGCTTCGTTGATGGTGGAATTTTACATTACACAAAGCCAACCATCTGTAACTATGTCTTCTGGCCCTCACGTCTTCGTTTTCCTTGTACAAGTTTGTTAGACTTAAATCTAGTACTTTACACCAAATGAATTTATTTAAATTAAAATTACATCGTTTGACAACTGTAACCGGAAAAGTTTCTTCTACAGCATTGCTAGCGGTGAATTTATATTGACACTATATTCCTTTTAATGCAAAAAAGTAATTTAAAAATACTTTATGTGATTTGTATTAGTTTTTATGGGATATAAAGCAATGAGAATATTCAATCCCGTGAACTTTCTACATTTAGTTAAATAAAAATAATATGTATAAATACTGAATGCCGGAAATGGGGACATTTCGAGTAAAACTTTTCTACGCTCGAAAAGGGAATGCAGAAAATGGGGAAACACCTTGTAGAGTGGTTCAGAAGAAACAGGTTTGGAGCAGCCCCAACGACAATCGCTGTCTCCGTTCGGAATAGTAAAGAGCAAGTTAATCGCTTAAAAGCGTAACAGAAAGTATTCCAGGTAAAACGCCGTTGGAAGGAGTACCGAATACAAGCAACGCGCCAACGCATAGGGGATCCGGTCGGTGTTGGACCTGTATTGGACCCCCTCCAGCATGCAGGACGGTAACAGGAAAAGAAGAAAGAAAATACGGAGATAGGAGAGATTCCGGCCGCGACTAATCCGCCGCAGGCGAGTCCACATCGTCCGACGATGGATTCTCGCTACAGAAGCAGAAGTATAGAAGACATCGATGAACCTCCCAACCACCACCACACCGACCGCCAAAGCTTGATGGATCCTTGTAAGACAGACCACCCGGAAGCGATGTAAGCCACCGTTACCAGGCAAAAGGTGCCGTTAGTAATTCTTCGTTGGGAGGAAAACTGGGTCTCCTTGAGGATTGGACCGATGGAGGATCGTCTTTATCAGAACGAAGGCGGTCGGCGATGCACCCTGCCACGACCAAGGACCGTAACAAGCTGATGCGGTACATAAATAGGCATGGTGCTCCTACCATACATATCAGGCTATGAGTGAAAGAACGTTCAAGGTGATTCTACAGGGAGTAGCGATCTCCGAGAGCAGTATTTGTCCCGAGCTGCACGAACGCGAAAGTAACATCATTCCTTAGTTCAGAATGAAAATACAAAGACGACCAATCTGCTCCCAACAGAAGAGGACCTAAGAAGGATCCGGCAGGTAGAGTACGTGGTCCGGTTTCTCATGTTCATCGAAGACTTGAAGCGAAATCCGGTATCGGACAGTGTCCATCACGCACAGCGGTGCTGTAGATCGGCGTATGATGTCAAGTGAGGAAAACATCAATACTTCAGCGAATGTACTAAACCCCGTATTAACTGAGCTAAGTGCGTGAAGTGCGATAGTGATCACCCGGCCAACTTCCGGGAATTCCCGCAGTTCCCGCAGCCACAACGACTCTCTATCAACACCAAACCGGCGTTACTTACACCAAAATAACGGCAAGCATCATTGCGAAGGCGGAAGCATCGAATGCGGTTAGAGTCGCATTCGAGCAAACGGTGGCTTTGCCAGAATTAGGGTTCGACGCCATTATGGGCTTCCTGGGAGGCTTCGATATGGCAAAGGCCGCCGCATAGTGGCAGCGGCACTAGCTAAGGCGCAAACTGCGACTGACTTGTGGGGAGTGATCATCACGCACGGTCAGGGGTGTTTGCCCTTTTCGCGTAAGCACTCTCGGGAACGGCGACGAGAAGGGATACCTCGGATAAGTATACTAGTATCCATTTCCTATAACTATTCCTGTCCTGAACCTGTGTCCTACTTGTTCGCGGTACAAAAATCTTATTCTACTACTGCACAATAATAGCTTTGAATGTAATTATGATGACTGAACTTATACCTGTCTCCTTTTACTTCATATATAGGGGTCTTAACGTGAGGTGTTACCAGCACTCCACCTGTCCACTAAGGATTAAAATGAATTTATTATTCCTTTCTGTTGGTTTATTGTAGATACTGTTAGAGCACGAAATCAAAGGTATTTCTGTAACAAATTTTAATTTAGCAGATATTAGATACTGTAATTGTGCAAGTTCAGCCACAAACTATAGACGAAACATAATAATTCTTGTTATTATTTAAGACCTTGTCTTACACGCAAACAATTAATCCCTATCTATCAAACACAATGTTGTATAAATAATTCATTGTTGTGGTTGCAAATTATATAACTTGTAAACAAGGAAATACTGAAGTACAGAAAGAGGAAATATTTTATATTTAAAAGATTTACGATTTTTACATAAAATATAAATTGCAAGCAAATAAAGTGTATTTAGTGAGATTTTATATTGCGAGAATGAATGTGCATAATAAAAGTCAGTAAATCCAGATTAAAAATTTTATTAAAAACTCATTTTCAAATCCGGTTAGGAGACGATAATAAATTGCCAATTTACTGGATAGGTTATATGAACTTGTTGATGGATGCACTATCTAGTTAAAACGGTGACTGAGAATGCATTTGGCAGATGCATTACGGTTACAGATAGTAATTTATTAAAGGTTTAAAAGGCATATCAAAAAGCTCATCAAAACCAACTAAAATTAAAACGTACACACCGAGAATGATAAAATGTTTCTAAATTGATTTATGACGGATGTATATGATTGGATGTGAACGCAGGCACTTCCTGTCAAGCTTTTATATTTACGACATGATTAAGATTATCGAAATGTTGTTATATATCGAAACTGTTACTAAAAGAATTATTACTCTCACATTTAGGTTTTCCCTAGTCAGTTCTGAGCTTCTTCTGATAAAATTAAGACCTCTCCTTTTTCTTTCGACTCAAATCCCAGCTAGTCCTCAACTCATACCAAATTTATCATCTAAATTAGCGTTGATATAATGCTTTATCATCAAAACCTACAGTATCCATTTTTTTCGAGAGACAGCAAATTTTGCAAAGTACCAGCTATACATCCCCAGTAAAACCGCTTTTATCCCTTCTTTCGTGGACGTAATGAATCACTGACGTTTTACATTTTTCTAACTTTATTATTTATGCATATATAATTTGTAAAAAAGTGAAGATAGGAAACTTTTGATGATTTTATTATTTTTAACTAAAATTTATTTAACCACAGATTCAAGTAGAATTAATGTTGGTTTTATATAATGAAATGTACTCACCAACATAGATCTATGTCATGCATATTCATGTTCAACAGATTAAATAGAACATGATACAATATAATTTGTACAAATTGGACAACACAATTCATGTTTGGTGCTCACAGTTACTGACAATCGTTTACTTTGACTAAACAAAAGAAAAAGAAATTCAAATTTATTAGTTAATTTACTAACTGTACCACGTTCTTGGACTTGTGACAAATTACTCCAAGTATACTGCGTTGACATGTAAGTGTATTTGGACTTATAACGCGTTTGACAAGAGTACAGAGTGAGTAAAGGAACGTTTACGGACGGTAACATTACATGAATACTTTAAAGCATACGTTTTTATAAATGTACTTTATGAGCTCTAAGATTTTGGCAGATACGCAACTGGATATGGTGACTAGCGAATTAAAACAACAAACTATGGAACTTGAATTTAGAATAAGTATAAATTGACCTACCTAACGAGTTTCTGCTAGAACACCAAACGTTTCTTTAGGTTACCTTAAAAAAAACACATTATTCCTAGAATTGCGTGCAAAATAGTAAGGAGTAGGCTTATATTTAATGTAAGAAGAATAAGTAAGGTCCTTAGATAATGTGGAGTGATTATTTACAGCCAGAATCATTAATTAAAGGAGATATTTGAAATTTTTAATATTTCAAATATGACTACCTGTTCTTTACGGGCGAGTTTTTTTTTTTAAATTAGATATTTTAGATACCATGCCAATTGTAGCAAGCTTAAAGTAAATGAAAAGTAGGGATATTATGCACGATAAAACCGATGGGACTAATAAATTCCCCATATAACCCTTCCTTCATACTTCGAATTTTTAGGTGAATATTATATGAGCATGAAAGAAAATATTATAGCGGCATGTATGGCATAGTTAAATCAATGCATAACAAACTGTACGTCAATATTAGACTTTCTCGTTGGATACTTCAAACCCTTTAAATAAAATCTTTCTTGCAAAGGTAATTTGGTTAATCCCTAACAAACCTAGACTACCTCCCGCTGTAGTCCATTTTAAAGGTCTTGTTGTTAACGTGGCGATAATCTAGTGTGGCAAAAATTAGTCCTTAAGAGTCTTGTATACGGGTTATCGTTATGTAATGGAAGAGATGTGGATATTTGTGACAGAAGAAAAATTATAGACACATTTCCAATTTCAAAGCTATTGTGTGGGTCGATCTAATTAATAAAGAGTCACAAATAAGTGTTTCTGTAAGCCGGAAGTATAAACATTTGATGTGTTAGCGCAGAGTGATAAGTATTTAAACGAAAACATTGACAATTCTTTTACATCCACTTTAAAGGGAATGAAAGCGAATGTCAACCATAGTGAACTCCATTTGGTGCAAACAATAAGTAGGTGGGGAGTTTACGTTTAATAAAAATTTAATCAAGGTGAAATAAGTATCGCCGCAACACTACCGAAATGTGCGACAATAGTTATCAACATTCAGAAAGGTTACAATTGTGAATAAATATTCGTAATTGAATAGGATCACTATCCTACATCTTAAGTTTTATATTTCAACCTTAGCTTACCTTACCTTATTTCTTCAACAACTAACCCCATCCATTGCTTTGCTGACGATAGCACTCTTCACTGTAGTTCATCTCAGTCTACTCATAGTGATAATCCACCTTCTATGTCAAATCAAGAAATTAAAGCTGAAATCGCAAATTCAATCAACAAAGACATTCAACGTATTCTCGAATGGGGAAGCAATAATCTAGTTAAATTTAATGCTAACAAAACTCAGTGTTTCCTTATGTCCGCCAAAAAAGATCGATCATTTCCTGTTGTAAGTATGAATGGCTCAGTTCTTAAGTTTTCAGACTCTATTACTCTGTTGGGTATGACTGTATCTTCAAATCTCTCATGGGTTGACCATCTTCTGTCAGCTACCAAAACAGCTGCTCGCAAAATAAGCTTTTTGTACAGATCTAAGCAGTACTTTACCTCTCGACAACTCCTTCTGCTGTATAAGGCCCAAATTCGACCTCATCTGGAATATAAGTCTCACCTTTGGGTTAGTGCTCCCCAATACGCTCTCGATATCGTTGATCGTATTCAAAAGAGAGCGATTAGGCTTATAAATGACCCGTCCTTAACTTCTCACATACAGTCCCTTGAGCATAGAAGGATGGTTTCAGTTCTTTCTTTGTATTATCGTTATTACAACGGCTATTGTGCTGGTGAATTACATTCTTTGATACCATCTCCGGCTATCTTTGCGAGAAACACTCGGTTCGCTCAATCACATCATCAGTATGCAGTACAAATCTCCACTTGTACCAAACGGGCGCAATCCACATTTTTCTACACGGCTTCTAAACTCTGGAATGATCTCCTTAATTCCTGTTTTCCTCTCACTTATGATATGAGAAAATTTAAGGTAGCTGTTCATAGGCATCTATTGGCAATTCATTATCCCTCTATCCATCCTCCTAAGTGTTCCTGAGTTCTTTAGCACGATAGGCCTTATTTAGCCTGTTCAGGTCCACAATCAAAAAAAAAAAAACTTAAATACTAAAGGAATATTTAGATCTTATTTTTGTTTTAATTATTTAAGGCACTTCTTAACCATCTTTTGTTAATATGAAATAGTCTTTAATTAGCTAGGACCATTTAGGGCGTAATAATACCCTTACGAAACACTTATAACACAGAAATATTGTCCTATACGATTATGGAGTAAATAAATATCGAATTTCAACGTTCTCTGCACACATGTATTAAATGTCACAATGACCTATTATTAGAACTTACAAGGTATGAAATTTTGATCAAAACAATCTCACTGTACAAATTAGAGGTTTTTTGTAAATTTGTATGCATCCAAAGAACAACATACATTTAATTGATGTTATAGTTGTTTATGCAACAAAATCGGATTCGGTTGTGAAACTAGATTTATTTTTTTGTCACCTATACAACGTAATCAGTTTTTCCTAATTCATCTATTCCAATCCTCTTCCAACGAGTTTCACACCTAGAATATGTTAATTTGGTACGATAAATGGAATTTTACTAATTCCTAAATAGTGACCAATTTGAAATGAATTAGGTAATATATCATAATTTTACCATTTCCATTTGATTGATATTCTAAATTACGAAAACTCTCTTCGTTTTGACCAGCAAGTTTATACTTGTTATCGGCTTATTTGGTTTATTCCGTAAACTTCGTTTCTTGAATAACATTCACAAAGTTTCTCCATAGGTCGTCCCAGAAAAGCAGAAGCCATGGTAATAGCGACAATACAAACGAGATTGCCGACAAGACGACGATGTTTGGGATAAGACAGACTGTCTGTGAGACTACAATCCTTAGTATGTGGGAAAACAATCATTTAGATAATGACAAGCTAGGTGATACCACCAACCAATCCACAAATATGTGATCAGTGCTTCAGGTCAATTCTGATTTATAAGGTACAGGGGGTATACAGGGTGTCGGAAGGGAAAGTTTCCGAATCCGGAAAAGGAAGCCTAGTCTTTAGCAGCTAACAATACCAAATATGAAACATGGTTATGCCAACAGATACTTTGCACGAGTTCCACATCAATCAGATTAAGTCATACATTTACTTTTTAGGGTTTGGCCGGACATGTGGATAGACTGGGAGTTTGATGATTTCATTAAAGGAGTTGACATTTCTGGGTTTTGGTAGGCGTTAAATTCAACCTGATTCTTGATGGAAAAGAGTAGGTCGTTGTGTGATAAAGGACTAACAAAGGTCTTCATTGTTTATGTTTCTAATCTCTGTCCAATGACTTTCCAGATATTCAGATAAAGTATTATGTGGTTGGTAGAAAGTAGGTTTTAAGTTTTACTACTACAAAACACTTTCATTAAGAAAAACTTAACTAAAGCTGAACTGCACTTCAAAATGGATACTCTACCTTTTGATTTAAAACCAGTAATGTTCAAGATATAGATAAAAAGTGTTTCAGTCCATCTAAGCAGTTAAATTACCTACTTTGCTTTATTTCAAATGTAAATATATTATTACTAAATCATAGGAAGTTTGCCAGAAATAAATGATCCAAATTTAAGCTTAAGCGACATATTCTTATCTTCTCAATACGGGATACTCAAACATAAACAATCCAATAACTGATAAAGATTATGGTGATATTACGCGAAATTTAAACTCAAATAAAATCCAACTGCAGGTGCTGTTATCAGAACTATAATGAACGCTAATTGGGCACCTTCAACAATCACACATGTATTTATGTAATCTTAATTTGGCACGTCATCTAATTGAACTCGCGCATATCCCAATCTAAGCGCGCGATTTAAGGTCAATATACTGTTTAAATTCTACAAAACGCAATAATAACTCAAATCGTAATGATTCGAGGATATTCTACGCAAATCATTAAAAATTTCCAGATCTTTGACTTGGATGGTATTAAATTCTCACACGACACGATAAGATTTCACACTAAGATTCATTATAATCAGCTATACACCGTACATCAGCGTCGCTTTCTCTTTATTAGGCACTTCACTAAACAAAACGGCACCTGGCCAAGATTGCACCCTTTGTCCTTCACTTTAATTTAAACTTTCCTATACAATAAAATGCGTTGTTAGAGGCGCAAAAGGTCCTGTTGTAACTAAATTACTTGGCACTCTGTAAGACTCTTTTACAAAAGGTGGTATTTTACTAGTTACGAAGCTATTAGCTTTGGCCCGGCATAGCTTCGTCAAAGATGGGGCGAGTTCGCAAAAACACTGACAATTTAAGGATCGTAACAAAATGCACTGTTTTAGTTCGTATTCGTTATACATCTAAATATTAGAATTAAATCTAAAATATTTCACTTATTCTAATTGTGATACAAATAACAAAACAAAAAAAAAACTATCACTATAAGGAAAAGCGAGATCACCATGATAAGAGAGATCGTCGGCGGCGAACGGGCGTCTGGGTATCGGGGTGTCTGTGGGTTAGATGATTTATTATACAGAACGTGATTTAAGATAGCAATTCTTCGAGTTGATGTTATGTAATTTTAAATAATCAAAATCATACGCAATTAGTAAGTACATGAAAAATTTACTCACAAAAAAATCAATACCTTTGTGTTCTACGACCTTAAATTTTAAACGATCCAAAAGCTCGTATGTAAAATCATATTTTGATAAATATATTCCGGGAATTTAACAATGGTCTGATAACACACTTTTATGAGCACAATGGCTTTATATGTCGGTCACTGGGTCAGCAGATGTTATTGATATCTGCTTGTTCGAAATAAATTACGAATTTTTTCTTTTATTTATTTACCACTCTGAGATTTATGGGTTTTGCAATATACGAAATTATACTCTTGTGTATTTATTAAGATAGATTACAGGAGTTCATATTGTACTTTCTATGCAATTAATTACTTCTATGGCTTAAAGGAAATAATATGTTATACGGAACGGGATTATCTTTGTGAAATTTGATCAGTATTTCTACTTTATAGTCAAATACGCATAAATTTAAGGAATTTAATTTCTACTTCAGGAAGGAGATTTGAAACCTGTATGTGATATGTTTTTATCGCTTCTCAGAAACTATACAGGAACGGCAGTATGAAATCCGAATTTCTACGTTACAGAAAGTTGTTTTAATTTCTTAAAGAATTGATTTATTCTTTCTGGAATTGGATTTTACTGAACTACAGGCTATTCGTATTAAGGACTGTGACAGGATTTAATTCTGTAACTGGGCAAGAGACGCAGGATATCTTCTGCTTACGGACTGGAATACAGGATGACAACGGTCTTAATCAGGATCAGGAAGCGGGTTCGCGAGGTCTGTGTGTTAAGACAGAATTAATTAGCCAAGCGGGTGTAAGCTTCATTGGCTAATTAGAAGGAAGCTAAACCGAACAGGCTTACGCCTTTCAGACAAGCAAGGTAAAGGGAAATACTTCAACAGGCATGCGCCTTATAGGACAAGTACCTTAAGGAATCTCAGTACTTTTCAGGCATACGCCTAAAAGCAAAGAGGAGGATTATGTGTAATAGGGTTGGTTTGTTTACGCTGGCTTACGCTTCAGGTAAGTGTCAGTGTACAGGTAATGCAATATTAATCTACCAAAGGCAGAAAATAAATATTTCTAACTGGTCGGAAAAATATGATAAAAAATTTTTATTTACCCCAGAATGGCCGGAAGGTAGAAGTAAAACAAATTCAGCGGCTAAGTAGGTCGGTCAAGGTCCCAGGACGGAAGCAGCAAGATAGGTGCAAGGCAGAAGTCAACAATATAAGGTCTCGCGTCGCGGTTCTGCTTACATAGTCCGCGCTTTAACGTGACTGGAGGAGAGAAGAAGGGGTAAAATTAATTACTAAACTACATCGGAGCATTTTGCTGTAGCAAATCTTTTATTTTGCCGCAACATTTTATGGATATGGCGGGCGAACAACGACTCTCAAAAACTACCGTGCCTTCTCCTACAATTTTAAAGTTGGTTAAATTAGCCATCGAATCAATACCTTCGCTTTAATGAGCAGATCCCTCAATTAATACCGCATTCGGAAACACATGTACTTTTTGATCATTGATGACCATACAACAAAATGTACACTAACTAAATCAATAAACTAAAATGTACCTTTATAAAAAAATTAAAATTGTAGCTATCCGCCTCAGTAAACCTAGAAAACCGTTAACAAGTATTTGATTTATGAACATCGATTAAATGTATATAATTCCGTTGCAATTGATATTGACGTTGAAATTGTCAAAAATTCATACAAATTTCATATTTCAAGCACTTAAAACTTTTGTCTTTTACTCGGGAGGATAGCTGGAATTAGGAAGAGTGGGGATAGCCCCGGACACCTAATCTACATCTTTTCTTTTTCGGCGGTGAGTTAGATTCAAGTACAGGTGGTCCTGGAGTGTCGACAATTTTTTTATATCGTCTATGATACTGCGTTGTAGATTAGGATTCTGATAAACGGCAATATTAATTCGTGAGCTGGTTCCTTCAAAAATAGTCACCTTTTATGATTTTTATTGGCAACATAATTTATATTTTCATTAATATAAGGAAAAAAGGAATTCAGCGCTGTAACATCCATAATGTTCGACCAAACTGCAAATGGCCAGCGTCGGGTTTGTCACTTACATGTGTAATTACTCAACATTTGATCCATGTGATCCACGCCACTCGTTGTGCTGTTGTAAAATGTTATTATATCTGGATTTTTTAGTACTTTCTGTATCAACTTTATCATCGTGATGCATGGAACTTACGAGCACAACAAATTTATTTTCTTCGGGACGTAACTCACTAGAGTTAAACATCTCTGCTTGTTGGGTAGGCAATTTAGTGAAATTTGTCCTTTGTTTTTGGGAAGTGTTCTTACACAAGTTACGCCGGCAGTTAAAAGTTGTTGAACTAATAGTATACCTCTAAAATAGTTATCAAAGGTTATATTTCGAGAACTACCTTTATTGTTAACACTAAGGCTTTGACTACATTTTCTGAGACGATTTTAGATTTATGACCGCTTCGCTGCTTTCCCAAGTAAACTAAACCATCGATTGCATAACCACTTTCACTTTCACATATCCAAAAGGACTTTATGCCATATTTTGCAGGTTTACTCGGTATATACTGAACAAAACTACAACGTCCTCTGAGTGTAAATAATTGTTCATCGATAGTTACGAATTCTTTTGGAATCATAGCAGTATGACATTGAACAAGGGATAATTCCCAAATAAGGCGTATAGGGGAATTTTATCAGTCTCAGCTCTAACAGCCCTTGTTCGTTTGTCGTCAAATCGCAAAAATCTTCTGATAATCTCAAAACGATTGACAGACGTCGTTGCTCTAAGGTCTAAATATTGGATTAGAACAATTGTCAAGGAAAAGTTCTCTAATTGGAACATCCCAACTTTTCCCTGCACTTGCCAATATTAGTACACCAAAGAACGCGTTCATCTCGACCAGAGCAATATTCGTCCATTTCCTCCCTTTCCTTACGTGTTCCTGTACAAAGTTAGACTTCATTGACTATTTCTGGAGCTATAAATTGATCCCAAGGAGAGTTTTTAAATAATATGCGAGTATTTTTATTGCATACACCCGATGTTAATCGAATAATACTTGCTGGCTTAGCTTTTTGTTGAGAAGGAAGACGAAAGTCCACTTGAATCCATTGTAATGTCATCGATAGATTCGGTGTCTGATAAAACATCTGATTCGTGAGAATCGTCTTCCTCATTTTCTGGCGGCAGATATTCTACATCAGATTCTAAAGACAACCCTGACAATCGAAACATTTCCTACATCATCTTCTTCGTACCACTGCACCTTCAAAATTCGGATCACATGAACGAACTTTTTTAGTTTTACTACACGATGGAATTATATTTAAAATCTGTAAATAAAGTAAGATATCGTAATTTATCGTAAACATTCAATTTACGTTTTAGGAAAATAAATGTAAGTAGTACTTGAGAAAAACATAAAAATTAGCACTCAATTCGTACTTTATACAGCAATGCAATAATAGAATGTCAAACTCAACACTATATAACGTTATCACTCAGTAAGTTACTGTAACTGATAACATTATTACTAATCTGTGTAAAAACACGTGAGTTGCGCAGACTCATGAAGGTCGCGCAGTTGAAGATTGGCCAGCGGCACTTGTGATCCGACAAATAACTAGCACGTAACGTTTAAATTATATAACAACTTTAAGATCGTCCTGAGTCTCTCAGACTCATGGTATGCATCCTAGGGTTAAATTCCCATTTCGAAAATCTTTGAAATTGTGGTTATGGATGACGCATTTTTGAGTTATTGAAGGCAATGTAAAAAAATGGTTGCGACAAGGTTCACCATACTAAGTCCATGCCACAATATTACGACTAGTTTAGACAAGATATTTGGTAATTATGCGGCCAAGGGATATAGTGAAATTACAAAATAATCAAACTTTAATTTTATCATGTTTTTTACGATGCAATTAATTAGGAGATTTTAAAAGTGTTTACTAATTTTTTCTAATGAAACATCCTGTATATTATTGAATTTTTATAGTGTCTCAATAATTACGCTTCATTTTGTCAATAATGTATTTTACCTAAAGCCAGTAATTTCAGAGATATTCCTTCTTCTTCATTACAAACCGTCAGACTTTGATACGTCAAACGTTTTGACAAACAGAATCGAAGAAATACAAAAAGGGTCATATTGTAGCTTCCTCGTAGATAATATTTACAATAAATTCTCAAAGTGACCCCTATTTTGATTAGAATACATTCGATCTCTTGTCAGAATGGGCCTATTCACGCCTTGTAATATTTCGGTGGAAACTGTTTCAAAAACGTGCATTACACGTTGCCTCATATCGTCTGGTACACAATAGGAAAAAATCCATTTTCGTGAAACCTGGGGATCTAAGTAGCCAACTAATAGGACCACCGCGGCTCACCCATCTACCTTCGAATTCAAAGTCCGTCGTACTTCTAGTGCAAAACGTGCTGGAGCACCGTCGTGCTGGATCCACATATTTTCCCTTAGGGAACCTTCTACAGAAGCAGAGGCAAGTAATATTGCAAGAAATACCAATATTGTGCACAATTTAGTTGCCCATGAAAGAAACGTGGTCCAACTATAAAGCTGCTCATAATAACACCCCAAAAATTTACAGTCCAGTGTCTCCGTTTATCAACCGCGCTCACAATTTTGGGGTTTTCTGTTGCATAATTACGACGGTAAAGGCCACCGCTTTGAGTAAAGGTCGGTTCGTCAGTAAATAATACTTTTAGTTAGAAGTTAGGTGATATCCTTTCCATTTCCAACCCTCACCCATAAAACGTTCTTATAGTATCTAAATCAGGCCCCAACAGTTCTTGATGAAAGGATATACTGTACTCATAATATTTATTATTTTATAAAATCTTGCTAATAGTAGACCGTGGTACATTAGTTTCTCTTGATATTTCAGTTGAACCAGCACATGGCTCCGCGATTCTAGTAACAAAATATTTAATTCATCTTCGCCTCTTCCTCCTTACACGTTTTTCATAACTCACATTTCCTGTTATAATCAACCTTTCTTTAAGTCCTTCTAAACTTCTAAACTTCTAAACTTAAAGAGAGTTATCGTTTGTCAAGATATCTTTCCGCATACATTCGCTGAGTTAACAAATAATCTTGTTGAGCAGATCCCATTATGAAAAAGCTCGTTTCTTTCAAACTGCATATTGATTCACTAAAAACCGTACTGATAATATGCGACATACAACAACAAACGAAACTGTGTACCCACTAATCCAATCGGAAAAGAATACAATGGTAATATTGAAGGCAAAAGTATTCAGATCCAAAGGTGACAACTCGACAAATAGAAGATTTAGTTGATGTGAAAAAATCAAGCATGTGGAGTTTTAAATAAACATCGCATTATCTTTTATAAGCTACATGTTGCTCACACTTTACTCCAAAATGATAATCTTCATAGAATAACATTTTGCAGATGGGCTATTAATAAAATGGCATTTTATTAACAGAATTCTTTGGACTGACATTCACATTTCACTAACTGCGCTTTATTTAATCGCCATAATGAACACCACTATTCCCAAGAAAATCCACACGTGATTATACCACAACGAAACCAAATTTGCACTGGATTTCGCGTCCTTTGTGGCATATTGCGATTAGTTTAGTTGGAACTATGTTTTTAATGGGACTTTAACTGCAGCGGGTTACCTGGAAATGTTGCAAACAACGATAGAAGGCGTTTTATATGAATTTCCCTTGACACAAAATTTGGCAATAGGGTATCAACGAGATGGTGCGCCTGCACAAAACTCCAGGCTAGTTATTAATTATTTAAATAATTATTATGATGACCGAGTAATAGCTATTAACATATCTATTATATGGAAATATAGAAAATAAAGTGTATGGTAGCAATTCTACTTATAATAATTGTAATGAATTACAAGAATCTGTGTAAGAGGCGTTAAATAATGTTAATCGCCATACAGTGCAGAAAGTGACCGCCAGCATTTTCAAAGATCTGAATTATGTTTGGCGAACAATGGCCATCACTTTGGACATTTGTCGTGATTCAATTAGCTATTATTAGTTTGAAGATTTATAGTAATTAGTACTGTTTGGTTATAACTCATTTGTTTTATGCCCTACTTTAAGTTGAATCAAATAATATAAAATGTCGGAATCTATTATTTCAACTGTAGATTGTTATACATCGTTGAAAGCAGAAAAAAATGCAATTTGTTTATTTCAATATCCAATATGGCACCTATTTAACATAAGAAAGTTGCTGTCATTATCTCCAAGGGCGTGGTTGCGTAGATTGTTTGAAAACACATCTCAGTGTGTCTTCAAAATAAGTAACTTTTGTTACAATAAAATTTTATAACTGCTATGTTAAGGGAAGCAATCACCTTTTTCAAAAAACTAATTTTTCGGTTTTTGTCGATTAGCTTCGAAAGTACTCGAAATTTTTGTTACTATAAACAGAATGTGAATCAGTGTGACAAACGATACAACATTGTCCATTTAACCAAGTCCGTATCTTTATTAGTAACAAAGTTACCCAATCAATACTAATCGATTTGGGACACATTGTATATATATTTTATATAATAAGTATAATGGTTCAATCGTCAAAACAAGATCAAATATAATAGAAAATTGGCTATAATTCAATTTGGGGTGAAATTATTTTCAGGGCAAACTTTTTAATGGATTTTGACAATTATTTGAAAGATAGTAGGATAACAAATTTGATAACACACGGCAACTTAAAACCTTTCTAAAATAAAATTATGACTATTACGTACATCTTATGAGTCTTTTTATTATTGCAAACACCATTACCTACTATTAATTTTAATATGTTGTATTTCCAATAAAAGCCTTTTGTCGTAATTGTTTTCTACATCTAAAATTATAGTCTCGTTATATTCAAAATTATGCTTAGAATTCAGAATATGTTGTGCTAAAGCAGTACTTTTTGGTTTGACTCGCACATCTGATTTATGTTGTATTATCCGATTTCTTAATGTTTGTATTGAAGTCCCAATGTAAGAAATTTTGAACAATTCATAGAAGGAACTTGATAAATTTTATTTATAGTTAATTCTTTTTCAATACTACATTTTAACTTTGACGACAAAATATGCCTTTATTTTGTGGTATAAAAGC
Organism: Vesta saturnalis; assembly: GCA_036346205.1. Classification (NCBI taxonomy): domain Eukaryota; kingdom Metazoa; phylum Arthropoda; class Insecta; order Coleoptera; family Lampyridae; genus Vesta; species Vesta saturnalis. The sequence goes on from JARFJB010001993.1 coordinate 849,378, forward strand.
TGTTTTTAAATTAAATTGAGATTTGAATACTAAATATTTTTTGCTTTTATATGGAATTATATAAATAACTTTGTTATTTTTAATTAGAGAAATTTTTGAATTATTGTAAAAAGAATTGACAAAAAAATAAAGGTATATATTTGTTGCCAAAGTTAGAAAAGTAATATTGAACAAGAATTAACTACAAATGCAGTTTATCAAATTCCTTGTATGAATAGTTCAATTTATTATATTGGGACTTCAATACAAGTACAGTACTATTTAACTGTCTTCATGTTGATTAATTCATTTTTTTTTGTCTTAGTTTACTTATCTAAAGCACTAAAAGGCTAAGTGGTTTAATATTACTATTAGGTAAATATATTTACGTATTGAGGGATTTATGTTATGCGACCTGAAAAGTAAGGAATTATTTTAGATAGAGTTAGTAAGATATTACAATTTTTTTTGTAAAGTTTCATTGTTCATTTAGGCTGATGCCTACCGTTTTAAGTCGTTTGTCGCTTTTTTTTTAAATGTGACCATCGTCTTAACCGTGATTTTGTCAAACATAGCAAACCAAGTGGTGCTACTTTTAAAGTTTTATTTTATTTCGACGCCAACCACACGCCCACGCATCTCAGTCCTTTCGAAAAAGACCGAGTTACTGGCTATTTTAAAAGGGGTCACGGCACACCTACTAATTGGGGCATCAGTATCTTTGACCACGTGACAAGGGTTTCATAAACGTCTTGTTCTATGGTTGAAGTTTGGTGAGTAGTATCTGACGAGTACTGATCAAATTAATGTTATACTCACGAGCACTTGCATATCCGTCAGTTACAAGCAATGCTGGCCGCTCCTTACTCAGAGAGGCATATTTACAAAATTGCTTCATCCACTTTAGATACAGCTCGGCATTCATCAATCCATTGGGTTGTACTTCTGTCTCGCTCTCCAATGATGCGCCTTTTAAGTCTCTCGTCCATTCCAAACTTTTGGGATGAAAGCCTAACCGAAGAACCTTTCCACTTGAGGTTATTAAAGCATGCAAATCTCATAAAGATTGTAGGTTCAGGAGTTCTTAACGATAGCTGGGGCACATAACTGACAGAAATATTTCCATGCTGTTTTTCTTTCTAGATATTTAGGTAGCTCAAAAGCCAACTTCTTTTTTGATAATGACATTAGTCTACTTGGCAAGTCCTTCACATGGCCTACTGATATGGTGCTATTGGGAATTGAATATTTGAGTGAATAGTCCCGTGCAGTATGTAACGCAATATCATTGCAACTACGTAAAACTTGGATTCTATCAGTCACTTCTTGTACAACTTTTTCAATTGTAATTCAGATTACCAAATTGTAATTCAAAAAGTGTCACATGCAATTCATGTTAGTAACTTTTAATTCAGAATGTGTCACTTGTAATTTATATTAGTAACTTGTAATTCAGAAAGTATAAGTTGTAATTCAGATAAATAAACTGTAATTCAGAAAGCGCACATGTAATTCCGGTTAGTGACTTGTAACCCAGAAAGTGTAATTTGTAATTCAGAAAGTATAACTTGTAATTCAGAAAGTGCAACTTGTAATTCTGATTAATAAGTTGATATTGTTTACAAAATGATGTATACAGTAGGAATCGTTATAATATGTTATCGTATTAGTCTTAGCATTATATCTGAGAAAACCGGATTTATTGGTAAACTAAATTTTATAACACTTTTCAGACAGTCAACCAACATATCAGATTCTGTGCATAACTTTAAAATAGCTATTGACCTACTGGCATATCGTGGTATGTTGTGTAGCCCGTTCACAGTTATCACCAACTATTGTATCCTTTGATTGGTCAATAACTTACTCGAGATACACAAGTCATTGTTCTCCAACACCTGGACCCTCAACGTTGCGGAGATTAACTTTTACACGACACTTAATTTTTGACCACATTGATTCGTTTGAGTTTAACATTGGAGAGTATGGACTCAAACGTAAGACTTGCTCCAGTTTCATCTTCATCTTCTAATCTTATGTGGTAAGGTGCATTCTCATACACAAGAACATCGGCCAATTGGTTTACTTGATCTTGTCACTCAAGAATTTGCCGAATCACGTTTAAAAGAGCTTCTCTTTCATTCCATGCCTAAAACCTGCTGCCGATATTGTCCCGATTAGACGAACATTTAGTCCTCTTGCAGAAGGGAGCTTTTGAACGGCTTTGCTTCCCTTTCGGGCGCGTGCTCTTGTATGACGGGAAAAAATTAAAGTTTGTCTCATCCATCTAGATAATCTGTTTGCTTTCACCAATATACTGATTAAGTGTTCGGACATATTGTTCTCGTTTCCTTCTATTTTCTACGTTGTTAATTGTTATTGGTTTATAGCGAACCTGTTTCACTGTTTTAAATAGTATTCTATCGTAATACGTTGCGAAAACATTCATTTATCTTTTTCTGTAACTGTTTACCTTAAATCCGTTAACATCTTCCACTCAAGTGATAATAATATTATCTCTGTTTTTGTGAGAATTTTAGGCTCTCTGCTTCCTTTTCGCAACATTTCATCACATCCGGATTGTGCCCAATTATGTGCAGTCTTATATTGTACACATTACAACATTACATTGTTAGTTGGCGCATACTACCACACTACTCCTGTTCTGGCTATTATGCTTTTTATACCTGGAAAGATAAGGTTGACACAATAAAATTTTAATGGTTACCTATATTTTCTTTTTTCGTTCAACTTTCACAATTCCAGTTAAAAGTGCTCTACAGAGTGGACAGGTCACAACTGTTACATTTCCTAACGGTTACGCACAACTTTTATGAAGTAGATCGCAATATGGTTGAAGTCTCATTACTGAACTTCGAGTCATCGAATTTCGGCAAATTCCGCAATTACCTTGAAAACTCATATTTAAGTACGAAAACATCAATGACAAAAAATATCTGTTAGACTGAGTTTATTTGTCGTTTATTCGATAGGTGTTGCTTTCCACGGCATGGCTTGATACTTAACCAAAATTAGTATTTTCTGAATTTCAATTGACTATTCTGAATTACAATTTACAATTTCTGATATACATCTTATACTTTTCGAATTGCAATTGAAAAAGGTGTTGTTCTTTCTACAGTGTGTACAAACCTCCAAATTCAGTACCAGTTCTTATGGAGTAACACTCTCTTACTATCTTTAGTCATTTCTAAATAACGGTATCCTTTTTCTTCATAGCGATGTTGCCAAATGTGAAATGTAATTTAATAACAAATCGATATCAACTCCTTGTACTGTCAAATGTGTTGCTTGCTTTCTATACGGTATTTATCAAATTAAGCTAACTCTTACAAGGTAATGACGAATAATTTCTATAATTGTATTATTGAGTTACTCTGTAGAATTTTGTATCATATGGAGATCGAAGCTGAATGTAGTCCTGCAAACATAAAACGACATAGTGGAAAACACTTTAGCCGTAAGGAGAAATTCCTCATTGTGAATGTACTTAATTATTTCTTGGCTACAATTAACGTTAGTGCAGATGTTACAGAAGCGAGCAAAGTTTTATGTTGCACAGAGCGTAGTATCTATGCTTACAAAAAGGAAGACCAAACAGGAGCAGTAGCTAGTCCGAAAAAACGTATGAAACAAAAAGGAGTACAACTCAATGGTCGTCTTCATGTATATGGCCAGAATATACAGCCAATTATTCGACGTAAAGTGCACAACTTTTTCATTGAAAACATTTCACCAACGATGAATAGTAATACTTTCTTCCCGAAATGGTAATGATGATCTACCAAATTTTAATCGCAGTACACTATTCAACCTCTTGAAAGGTATGGGTATTGAGTTTCAAAAGATGCGACGCAAGAACATAAATACTTAAGATGCATCAGAAAGTTCCTAGAATAAAGTACTTAGTCTTTTTGTTCGATCTCTAATTACATGTTTATAAAATAATGTCGTATTTCGCATAATTAACAACGTTCACTTTTTAGGTAAATATATTATATACGCCGATACCGAGCTGGTAGACTAGTGATGACACGACATGCTTAGTACTCGGGAGGTAATGGATTCGATTCCCGTTACCTTCTGCCTTGTATGAGCTTTTTGTTAGGGGGTTTTTCTCATAAACATATATCGCCATGGTCACTGCGTATATGCACACCATGTACGGCTACTTAGGCATGTGTATGTATGTACGCTGGGAATCCATGATTGTGGATGAGGGAGGTAGGAAATCTTCAACAGGCCGCCCTCCCCCTTGGGGAGGGAATACGTGACCCTTCTCCTTCTTTCCATATACACCGATGAATCGTGGGTTAACGTGGGACACACAGTTAGTAAGGCATGGTGTGACACCACTATTGAAAGTGGTCGGCATGAATTCGTTCAAGGGCGCGGTAGAAGTTTAAAATCACCAAGTGGTCTTGGACCCCGATTTGCCTTAGTTCATGCGGGTGGCGACAATGGTTTTATTCCTAGTGCGGAACGTACCTTCCTCTGTAAAAAGAACAGTCGATGTGTACAATGAAATGGATTCAGACACTTACGAGAAGTGGTTTATAAATAAACTCATTCCAAATATACCATTAAATTCAATTATCGTTATTGACAACGCTTCTTATCACAGCAGGAAGGTAGAGAAAATTCCAACAATCGCGTGGCGAAAAGAACAAATTGTAGATTGGCTTAGTAAGAAATAAATGCCCATTGAAGATAACATATTGAAGCGAGACCTAATGGTTACTGTAGCACAAGTGAGGCATTTACATGACAAGAATTAACTTGATGTTATTGCACAAGAAGGAGGTCATGAGGTTCTTCGTTTGTCTCCTTACCAATGTGAATTAAACCCAACAGAAATGGTGTGGGTACAAGTCAAACTTCATATTAAAATGAATAACAAGACTCTTAAAGTTAAAAACATGGAGGAATTAATAAAATTTGGTTACGAAAAAGTGATGATTGAAAATTGGCAACATTATACGTATACGTCATGTAAAGATCGTTGAAGGTAAGATGTGGGTAGCTGATAACCTTCAAGATTATATTGCAGAGTTTATAATCAACTTTACAGAATCATCATCCAAAGACCCAGAAATCGATTCGAGCAATTAAACTGTACTGAAAAACAAATTTACTAAAATACGAGGTGTGTCTATTAAATCAAAATAAAATGTTTTACAGCGTCAGTCTTGTTACTTAATAGCCATACTTCCTATATTATACAAGGTGGTGCAGAGGAAACGCATGTTTTTCGAACAGCTAGTACTCGGTGACGTGAGGGGATATTGACCTTGAACGAATGTTGGCAGACGGCCCATACAATGCCATTTCAGTCGCTATGGAGCGTTGGAGCGTACAACATCGTGTGTTCGTTGTCGAGCAGTTTTTTAGAAACAATGATTCTGTAGTCACAGTGCAACGTCTTTTCCGTCAATATTTTAGAGTTGGACGTCGAGGTGCAGCGCCTGATCGAAATACCGTACTCCGATGGGTTGCAGCGTTTAGAAGTACTGGTTCTGTGATGAAAAAGAAAACACCTGGTCTTCCCCGTTAAGTTCGTACTCCGGAAAATGTAGACCGAGTCAGAACGGCAGTTGTTAGTAGTCCTAGACGATCGACTAGACGACATGCTGTAGCGCTGGGTATGTCACGTCGTTCGCTTCACCGCATCTTACATGATGACCTCAAGTTCCATCCGTACAAAATAATGATCGTCCAACAGCTTAATGAAGGGGATTTTGTACAGCGCAGTGAGTTTTGTCGCATAATGGATGAAATGTTTACGGAAGATCCTGATGTTACAGTCTTCATGAGTGATGAAGCACATTTTCATCTTGACGGTTAAGTCAATGTTCAAAACTGTCGGTATTGGGCATCGGAGAACCCACAAGAATTACACCAAAGACCTCTGCACAGTTTAAAGGTAACAGTGTGGTGCTGCATTTCAAAGTTGGGGATGTCGGACCCTATTTTTTTGAAAAAGAAGGAATTGCAGTTACTGTTACATCAGCTCGCTACGTTGACATGTTAAACAACTTCCTTCGTCCAGAACTTGAAAGGCGTCAAGTGAACATGAGAGACATTTGGTTTCAGCAGGATGGTGCCACAGCTCACACGGCGAGAGCATCCATGGAAGTGGTTCGACAAATGTTCCCAGGACATGTGATTTCGAGATTTGGTGATGTTCACTGGCCCCCTCGCTCACCCGACCTGTCGATATGTGACTTCTTTTTGTGGGGATATTTAAAATCAAAAGTGTACATCAACAAGCCTCGCACACTCGATGACCTTAAGAATTCCATTCGTCAGGAAATTGAAGCCGTGCCGAATGAAATGTTGGAGAGAGCCGTCCGTAATTTTCAGGAGAGGATCCAAATTGGTATCCAGCAAGAAGGACGTCATCTCAAAGATATTATTTTCCGAACCTAAATATGGTATGTAATTTCAAAAACTGCATTAAACAAGCTATCATTTAATACTTGTTTTTATTATTTTCAACCCATTGTGTCCCAGTAATTCAATATTGAAAAACATGCGTTTCCTCTGCACCACCTTGTATTACAATGGAAATAAATGATGCAGCTATAATCAAACTTTAATAAAATTGTTATTTTGCTTATAAAGCTTTTTTCACAATCCCATGTACAGGGTAGTCTAACCGATCATATTGCCATGTGATGTACCACTAAATTACATACGCCTACTTCGCTTTTCTGAAAGATGCAGTACAAATATTCGATTTGTAAAGATTAAAGGTAGTTTTTTTTGGTATATTCCTAAGTACATTGCAGATTTATTTAAATTTGTATTGCATTGCAAGTATTTTTATTAATTTTGAGGTTCGAAACTGTGTCTCTCGTACCGTAGATATAGTACTATTATAACCGTAATACGGTATTATGGGTGCAGTAATCTATTGGCACATTAAGTTTGGCAATCGTTCACTGTTTTTCCATAAGCCCCATACTGGATTTGGAGGTTTGGGCGCGCTATAGCACATTTTCCTTAAATTATGGCATCGTGCGTTGTAACAACCCTTTTTTTTGTGTTGTATTAAATAATACTTTAATTTTAGATCTTTTATTCATTTAGTAGTAAATATAAGAAAAGTTTTTAAGTTTTGTATGAGGTAGGCAACTTAAATTGCATATCTTAATAGTACATATTTTTTAAGTGAATACATTTCATAAAGATTTATATTTCCCTTTCCTTAGGAATGGTATTCTGATCATTTAAAACCGCGCAATGCGTAATAACTAGCCTTTTTTTTTTCTTTTTCAATTCACTTGCTGTTAAATGTAATAGCATGAAGCATGTAGTTGTGGGAAATTTTCCCTAAATTTTAGTGTAAGGTGGCATCGGTAGATGGCATTTTTACTTTTTACTTTTTACTCACTTACTTACTATTACACTTTTATATTTTATACGTTTACACCTTTTGCATACTTTAATAATGCATGTATTTTTTAATTGTAATGGAATTAATTTTTAATTTTTACTTTTAAAGTACCACTTTTATTAACTATGTTATTTTACTTGGTTTACATCATAAATCGCAATTTTTTTTACATATTAAAAACTTCAAAGTAATGCATTAATCATTATGGATTCGAATTATTAAGAATAAATTATCAAGGTAATTCCAGTGGGATGTGGCTGGTAACCTTAGATCTGGGGATTGCACCACAATGATGCTATAATAATTTCATCTAGTTGACCGTTCCGTTTCATGTGTCACCAGCGGTAATAAAATATATACAGAACTGTTCAAAGGTATGATTTTTTAGTAATTAACGAATAGATTTAAGACCTTTTCTATTACAATTGATTATTAAATAAACGTTAGTGTGTCTTGTAATTTTATTTTCATTTTGATTAATGTTGTATTATTATTAACAAACTTGGTTTAGCTGTTCCAATAACGTATATTTAAAAATAGCTTGGCGCTCGAGGTATCATTTTATTGTTTTTATTTACATTACATATTTTTCTTATTAATTAAGTATAAGCGAAAACAATTAAGCAGATGGGAAGCATGCAGTATTTCAGGTATGTTAATTAAACTCAGTATATTAGAACTCTCCCTTATCTTAATTTACCGATTGAGCCGACGGTAATGGCGTTTTATTTATTACATCATCGCTTTTGTTTTAATGTTATAATTTGGCCCAGTTATAATGTCATAATTTGGCGCCTTTTAATGTTATAGCGTACAACTTACAGTCTACGAGCCTGGAACAAGGAAAATGTAAGTATATACAAAAAAAATGCAATTACTTACATTTTTTGTTGTTCAGTACTAAGTTTACTCTATTTCCGTTTTGTGTTTAAAAAATCATAGTCTCATTTTAGGTGCAAGTCTTTTCGTATACACAAACTAAAACTTTATTGACGTTTGAACCTGTAACGAGATTAGAAATTCAAATTTTGCATTTCAAAATTTTATATTTAGCACGCTGGATTCTGGGATTAATTATGAATATGTTCACGTAAATTCTTTTGAAATACCTCGTTTATTAGAACCACATAATGACATCCATACGCCGTATAGTAACGTTCTTGCTTATTACGACCGCAAAGTAACGCTATAAATAAATTGTGTTGCTCGAGGTAACACGTTCACCCTTTAAACAAAAAGGTTTACAAAGGTAGTGATAAGACGTCAAGTTAGAAAGGAAATAATCAGGTGTGTCAATTATATATAAATTAAGTGTTCTAATCAGTGGTACTGTATATGTTATTGCCAGTTACAATTATGGATATTACATTTTCAGTATTCCGTCTAACAATTCATAATTTTACTCGAAAATTTAATTTAGATATTGCTTGCACATCCCAAAAAGCAATATTACCTCTGACAAAGGATAGATTAAAAATAAATAAAGTTGAACAATTCATTTTAGAAAACAAACAACTTGAAATGATGTAGATTTTAAATGTGCTCAGTTATCCAATTTTACGAATAATGTTTATCAAGAAGGGCCGGTAAAGTTTGGTTCGGCCGCAGCTGAGGTTCGTGCAGCCAACCGGTGATATAGATATGATAAATCACATCTATTTTCACACGTTCCCTTCCATTACCGTTCTGGCACTGATTTATATCACCCTCTTACCCAATTTGACCATGTCTGTCAGAAACTTGAAATTTCGTTGCATATCTAAAAATGGTTTATAAACTAGCTATATATTCTATTTCATACATATATGTCAAGACTATAAATTAGAAACATAAATAATAGTACAAGAATGATCTATTTTCCTTAAAATTTTAATTACTCAACTACGTGGATCATTACAGATGACAACATAATGTGAACTGGAAAAAAAAGTGATAAAGAAAATGGAGTGTTGTAAAATTTAAATACACATCATTCTTATTTTTAAAGTATTAAATTAGAAATGCGTTCTACATCTTTTCTGTTTTTTTTTTATATTATATATTTACATTTTATACCTTTTGTAATAAATTTTTTAATACGGTCAGTTTTTATGTAGAAGTAAAATATTACCTTTTTAGGTAATCACAAGCAAACACAAAATCAAATATTAATGTGATGGGGGTATTATTGCATTCTTTATTAACTACTCTCACTCATGTTCAGTTTTTATAACTATATATGGTTAAAACTACAATCTCCGAACTGCATGATGTAATAATATATTTACAAAGGCATATTATAAATTCCAATTATAGTTAGGACGAACAAACAGTGGACTTTAGTAACGTAAACAAAATATTCACGTAATTTCTGATTCTTTAACCTTAAGGTTAAAAACTGAAATTATCATCACTGCATGTGCATATACCTCATAGGATCGGACACAAAAAGGTGGATTAAGACATGACAGTTTTTATCCCGGTATTAGCCCTACATTAAACGTAGCGTTAGTTATGCTGTCCAGCACATATGATATAATAGTAACCCCACTAACTACTTGATTCCATTCAACAATTCTTAAGGATTTGACCTAAGGCCTTAAATTTAGAAAAAAACAGGTTAATAAAAAGCTAAAAACCTTTACTGGTACATATTTGTAAACAGTCACTTTTCAAACTAATGTAACATACAAAAATTCATTGGTGCATAATTCTGTTAATTGCTAGAAAATTATCTATTTTTAACTTCTTCTCGATATGTACTAAACGCACAATTCGTACAATCAATGTTGAAAAACATTGCAGTAATTTACATGTCTTCTATTGTGTAATTTAACAAAAATCCGGTTAATGTTAATAATTCTATCAAAAGTAAATAGGTATGAGATCTGTCGGCGTCTAGCCAAACTCTGTACTATACAATGGTTGTAAACACCAATACTTTAAGTTAGTTTACGAAATTCTCGTAAGAGGGCGAGGTTTAATGTATCAAATAACCAATAAGAAAATCGTTTATTGAACATATATTGAATAGATCACAAATTCGATTTTGATAACAAAAATTTTCTCTTTCTTGTCCGCCATGTTGGGGACGCTACGAAAATTCTGTGATTCCTTTTACACTTGCTAATATACGAAATTGTTTCGGATTCTGGTAAAAGATTTCAAACCAATAGGAATTTCTACCAAATTTTCTAGTCCTATTGATCGCAAAGTTTGCGGATTGTAAACAAAATTTAATAGTGTCCAATAAGGGGGAACGGAACCCATACAATCTACGAGTATAAAATATTAGATTCGAACCTAGTAGGCTCGTGTTTTTTTTTACTTTTATCGCACGTCTTACAACGTAGTGCGAAAATAGAAACCGAAAAATAAAAGTAACAGGAAACCTTATTAATCGTCACATATTTTGAGACTGGCTTCTCGGATAGGACCATAAATTGGGTTATATGTAACTACATCTACTTCATGCGTGCTGTTTAACTATTTTCATGATAGTGGTTATATTTTCCATTTATGGAACTGGTGTGAGGTAACCAGCGTAATCTGTTGGAGTTAACAGGTCAGATTAGTGCATGTTTTATTTCGTATACATCTATGCCTTCCTCATTATACTATAACTCATCTGGAGTGATACGAAGGTACTAAAACAACAACTGATTAGTTATTGATTAGAAGTACATACTATAAATATACATACATACGCTAATTAGTTATAAATGCAAATCTCAACGTACTATTAATATTCAACATAGACACAAAATATTTTAGTGCTTCATATAACGTTACTGGCAACATTACTCTTGCGGGTTTCAATATTATTTTTGGAATGCAAACCTCATCGTTGATGAGGTCGAGTTGGCGGCCATTTTCATATCTACTACTGTTCAAAGGCCGACTCCTTACCTGATAAAGATATAAATGTTTAACACCGTTATGCAGCCGTTATTGTAGAACTGCTATTAACTTGTTATTTGCTACTTTTCATTTTGAATATAAATTGACTTTATGATAAAACTCCCTACTTGCTACTTCTCATTGTAAATAGACTTGGACTTGTGTATTCAATATAAGCTACTAGGGTCATAATTTAACTGCTATTTCATACTTTAAGATAAAACTCGCTATTTGCTATCTTAACGCACTGTAAATTGGTACGACTACAGGTATATCATTCCCGTATAAAGGTTACTTAACGATTATTTTGATTTTGGGTGTAAATTTGAACTTTACCGATTAAAAATGTACTTGTTATAATTTTGGTGTACAACGGCAGCAAGTTTCTGTTTTGGTAAATGCAAATAATTGTCTTACGCGCTGTTAGCGTAATTTTTTTAAGCTTCTCTTTCAGGGGTAATTGAGTGGAAGGCCTTTCATCGTGAAAAGAGAAAAATATTATAAATATTATAAGTATTTTTATCTCTATTTTATTTTTTTGGTAAAGCGGTTATGAGCTCGATTAAATCCGCTCTGAATACTTGCGAAAGTTAATTAAATTCATATTTTTCTGTGGTGTGTACCCATATAGTACATAGTATATCTATTATTTGGAAACGTTCTGGGTTATAATTTTGGGAAACATATTAGCGGGTTAATGATTTTGTAATTATATTTATAAACTTTCTCAAGGCGTTGTTTATACTACGCAGATAGCCGAGTTTTTTTTTGTTGTTCACTGCTACCATAAAACCAAATTATTTCTTGTTACTTCAAAATATAGCCATACGTTCGAGAGACTCATTATCTTATTCTTTCCGTCCTTTGTGAATGTTATCCTTTCCTTCCTGTATTTACCTGCACATACATTACTATCCAGGAGTTGGGGTAGTACTGCGTTCGACTTCCGGGGAACAACTCCTGGCACCTGTTAAATAAATACTTCTGACCCCGCCCGCCTCCTATGAGCTAGAGGGTGTATTTCTAACAGCAGATAAGTGTACGACTTACCGTCTGTTGTATTTGCTAACTTCTTTTGTTTCTTTGTCTACGTTCTAATATCTTACGTCATACTAAGAAACCGAATTAATTGGATCTGCGGCACAACCATCTGTTTAGCATTGGGGAGGCAATGGGTTCGATCCCCGTTACCTTGAATGAGGCATAATCACTGTGTATAGGCACATGATGAATTATGGGGTATTATATTCCCCCTCAGCACCCTAACTCTATTTCTTTCGATCCTATCCTGACCGCACCCATCCTTAATACCACTATAAAAAAATACTTAATGTATGTATGTTGAAGGTGCTCAATCAACCCGCACTTCGGGGAGGGAATGAAAGAAGTAGTTTTCCTTTGTTTTTTATGCCAACAGGAGCTTCTTTTACAAGCTACTAACTAAAATAATCAGCAGACATGTAATTCTTCTTCAGTCAACAAATCACGAATGCTACTTTCAACAAATAGCAAGGGTGCATGTGTGTGTGTGAGTGTGCGTATGCGTGTGCGTGTGCGTGTGCGTGTGCGTGTGCGTGTGAGTGTGCGTGTGAGTGTGCGTGTGCGTGTGCGTGTGCGTGTGCGTGTGCGTGTGCGTGTGCGTGTGAGTGTCCATGGACGTGTACGTGTGCGTGTGCTAGTGCGTCTGCGTCTGCGTCTGCGTCTGCGTCTGCGTCTGCGTCTGCGTCCGCGTCCGCGTCCGCGTCCGCGTCCGCCTCCGCGACCGTCTCCGTCTCCGTCTCCGTCTCCGTCTCCGTCTCCGTCTCCGTCTCCGTCTCCGTCTCCGTCTCCGACTCCGTCTCCGTCTCCGTCTGCGTCTGCGTCTGCGTCTGCGTCTGCGTCTGCGTCTGCGTCTGCGTCTGCGTCTGCGTCTGCGTCTGCGTCTGCGTCTGCGTCTGCGTCTGCGTCTGCGTGTGCGTGTGCGTCTGCGTCTGCGTGTGCGTCCGCGTCCGCGTCCGCGCTTGCGCCCGCGCCCGCGCCCGCGTCCGCGCCCGCGCCCGCGTCCGCGTCCGCGTCCCCGTCTCCGTCTCCGTCTCCGTCTCCGTCTGCGTCTGCGTCTGCGTCTGCGTCTGCGTCTGCGTCTGCGTCTGCGTCTGCGTCTGCGTCTGCGTCTGCGTCTGCGTCTGCGTCTGCGTCTGCGTCTGCGTCTGCGTCTGCGTCTGCGTCTGCGTCTGCGTCTGCGTCTGCGTCTGCGTCTGCGTCTGCGTCTGCGTCTGCGTCTGCGTCTGCGTCTGCGTCTTCGTCTGCGTCTGCGTCTGCGTCTGCGTGTGTGTGCGAGTGCGAGTGCGTGTGCGAGTGCGTGTGCGTGTGCGTGTGCGTGTGCGTGTGCGTGTGCGTGTGCGTGTGGTGTGCGTGTGCGTGTGCGTGTGCGTGTGCGTGTGTGACAGAAATTTGGCAATTGGCAATCACTTGCACAGTAATACTTAATACAGAACAGGACATGAATTCATCCATTGCATGGAATCAAATGGACATTAATGCTTGGTGCAGATTGGATGATCAAGCGGAAGAGTATATTGGCATTTTAATTAAAGATGATCAACTCACGCACCTTCGAAAAACAAAGGCACCTGTTAAATCATGGGACAACTTGAAATAGTATCGTGAGAATGCTATGCCCGGTAACAAAGTGAATTTAATGCAATTGGTTTGTGCTTTAAAATTGGACGAACGTGATAGTGCAACCGAAAGCGTCAATCGAATAGTAAGGATTATTCATGAAGCTCAGTAATATCGGTGAATCATCATTATCGGGCAAGTAGAGGGTTGCAATGGTGTTGAGTGGTTTGCTAAGAAGTTACGGCACATTAATTACAGCTTTTGAAACGTCCGCAGAATGTAAATTGGGTTTTGCGTTGGTTCAACAAAAAATTATTATTGGATACGAACGGGGATTAAATGCAGTGGATAATTACTTGAGTAAGAACGCACTAAAATCGATTTAAAAAGAAATCAAGTGTTTTTTCTGCAAGAAATCAGGTCGTATTCAGAGCGATTGTGAAAAGTACACAAAATGGAAGAACAAAAACCAATTAAATAAGAAAAGTAGTTCAAATAAGGTAAAATCATGAAAACAGAAAATACAAATAAAAAAAATGTACGATTTGATACCGCAAACGAAGTACTATATGCAACAAATATGATTGGGATTCCACCCTCTGTTCGCCGTTTGGCTGACAATGGTATAGCAACTAGGTTCAATAATAATTTGTGTCAAATTAAGGCGGGTGTTACCAAAAATTGATACAGAATTAATTCGAAAAATGTAAGTAAATAGCTTGGTCGAGGGTTTAAACATTGTGGATTGCGGAATTAAATCCTCATGTGACACCTGTATGGAAGGTAAATTGATTCATCATTCAGCCAATCAAGGGCGCCACTGGATTTGATCCATTCAGATGTGGTGGGTGCGTTGCAGACGATGTCTAGAAGTAAGCAATTCTATTTAGTCTCATCCATCGACGATTATTCTCGATTTACGTATTTTCGTTTGCTCAGGGTAGAAACCTTTGTTGAAATGTCGAAGAATAAATTTATTAAATATATTTCGATCAGATCGTGGTGGTGAGTACACCGGAGAGAAATTTTAGCAGTATTTAAAAGCGCAGGCAATTGAAATTCAATTTACGGCTGGATATTCTAAATGATGCAAAATTTCCATACAGTTTTTGGGGGGATATCGGATATCAAGCATTTGCAGCAGCAGTTTATGTGTAAAATCAAGTCGTTACCAGAACAAACGTCACCCCATTTGTATGTTGGTACTGAACAAAACAAAATTTGATATTTTTGGTAGTAAATGTTTTGTTCAATTCCACATGAAAAGCGGCGGTGTCTAGACAATACGTCTGTCGAAATAAAGTTTAATGGATATGATATTCACTTTAACGCGTGTCTAGGCTAAAGTAAAGAAAGTGATCAGTAGAGACCTAAGGTTCAGCATGAATGGAAATTCGCAACAGCCTTGACTGATTGAGAAAGCATCGAAACACATTCACGTGAAACTGGACGAAGGAAAAAGCAATGATGGCGACAGTTGCATATCAAACAGTAATAAAATGGGTAATCAGAGTACAACTATTTAGGAGGAGTCGACTATCATCGAAAATAAAATGAACCAGAAGAGGTCAATACAGAGCCGGCGTCACAAACACGCAGATCAACTCGAAGCAATAATTGTATACCACCATGCTTAATTTTATTGTTTCTCCTGGGGATGATAAAATTTGGAGAAATCCAGCGCGCAGAAGGCAGTTTATTGAAGCAGCTGCATATTTGAAAGATATAAAAACAGTTACATGTAGATCTTAAACGTACCGATTAGTTATATTCTTTGCAATATTTAGGTACAGCGTGTAATTTGGCGGAAAAAAATACCTAGGGTGGAATTTAAGTGTTTTCTTCTCTCAATTTCTCAAAAACTATCATCTTTCAAAAAAGTGTGTAAACATTTTTTTAAATAATTTAATTCATG
Organism: Vesta saturnalis; assembly: GCA_036346205.1. Taxonomy (NCBI): domain Eukaryota; kingdom Metazoa; phylum Arthropoda; class Insecta; order Coleoptera; family Lampyridae; genus Vesta; species Vesta saturnalis. The sequence goes on from JARFJB010001993.1 coordinate 865,169, forward strand.
TACAAATCCCATAACCTGCGATGAATTTGTTAGCCCTAACTTTGCATCTGAATAAAATGTATGTAAACTTCCATAGCAGACTTTCCAAACCTGATTATAGTCTGTTGCTATGATAACTAATGAACAATTTTCAATTTCTAAATAAAAAAATGTATTCTTGAATTTTTCATAATTATCTAGCTATTTTTTTTAATTATTCATTAAATTATCTCATCAAATTATACTCCAGCTTTTTTTTCCAAGAGAAAAATTCATTTTTTAAACTCTACTTTGGTTTCTTTTGGTAAATTGACTTCACAAAACACCACATAAAAAAATCGTCCTTTGGACTCGTTTTTCTATCGTAGGTGGTTTGTGTCGTCAATTTACCATGCAACCAAATTCTCCCAAAAAAAATCAATTTTATCCGGACAATAAAAACCCTTGTAATTACAGCCGATAATTATATTTTGCACTACGTTTCTTTATAAATCATCAAAAAATTTATTATTTTTAAAATTATTCTTTTAATTTCCACTTTGTAGATTGGAATGTCGTATACTCTTCCATACCAGGCATTTTTTGAAAGTTTTTTTTAAATTATTTTAAAGCAGCCTGTACTGTACCTACATATTAAAATATGTTATTTATGTTATCAGAATAAACTAGTATCTTGAATTGTCAATGTCGCAGGAAATGACCAAAGAAAACATATAGGTTTACTTGGTGTGGTACAACTTAAAACACTCTTAGGGGTGTAATCCTACGTTACATTTCTTGCATATAAAACTGGACTTTTTGGTACAATGTTTGAATCTTCTATGTGTCGTACTGTAAATAACAATGTGACCTAAATTGTTAAACCTTACGTGAGTGGTAGCACTTGATACACGACCTCTTGACGGTGGTGTTCCATATTTTTGTAACAAAGACGTAGCAAGGTATCTTCTAAATGTTAAAAGATTTGCACAATTAGGATCTTTCGGTAAAAGCTTTTTCATCAGCAGCCAAGCATTGGATACCACTACATCAAGTAAGTAGGTAAAAATTGGCCAATACCATTTGCGTTGTCGAATTATATTTCGGTATGTCGCAAACGAATTGTCCGTTTTATCGACCCCTCCCATGCCGGCATTGTATGTTGCAGAGAGTTCTGGCTGATCAATCTGTCTTTTTGTTTTGGAATCTCTGAACCATCTTGAAGTTTTAACAATAGAGTCCGTAAAGAAATTCGAAACTGCTGTTACAACCTTGTTATCTACCCACTTGGCAATATGTACATTTTCGCTCGCCATAAATTTGTGAACACCCCTTGGTTTATTATTTCCATTCCTTTTTATCAGGAAAAGGACATTTATCATTAGATCATCACGAACAGTACCCATTGCGCAAATTTTTTTATTTGAAAGGTGCTCGAGTAGAGGTATACCTGTAAAGTAATCGTCAAAATAGATTTTGTACCCGTTATTCGGTTTTATTTCAGGATTTTTCAAAAGCGGCATTACCACATAGCCACCCACACCAAACTGATGTTCACGAGTAGTTAATTCGCCTATATATGTATATATATATATATATATATATATATATATATATATATATATATATATATATATATATATATATATATATATATATATATATATATATATATATATATATATATATATATATATATATATATATATATATATATATATATTTCAATGATTGTGAACTGGATAGGCTAAATTAGGCCTGTCCTGCTAAAGCACTCAGGAACACTTAGGAGGATGGATAATGAATTGCCAATAGATGCCTATGAACTGCTGCCTTAAATTTTCTCATATCATAAGTGAGAGGAAAAAGGGAACTAGGGAGATCATTCCAGAGTTTAGAAGCCGTGTAGAAAAATGTGGATTGCGCCCATTTGGTACGACAAGTGGTGATTTGTACTGCATACTGATGATGTGAAGGAGCGAACCAAGTTTTTCTCCCAAAGATAGCACGAGATGGTATCAAAGAATATAATTCAGCAGCACAATAGCCATTGTAATAACGATAATAGAAAGAAAAAACAGAAACAATCCCTCTATGCTCAAGGGACTGTACGTGAGAAGTTAAGGACGGGTCATTTATAAGACTAATCGCTGTCTTTTGGGCCTTATACAGTAGAAGGATTTGTCGAGAGGTAAGGTACTGCTTAGATCTGTACAAAAATCCTATTTTACGAGCAGCTGTTTTGGTAGCTGACAGAAGATGGTCAACCCACGAGAGATTTGAAGATACAGTCATACCCAACAGAGTAATAGAGTGAAAACTTAAGAACTGAGCCATTCATACTTACAACAGGAAATGATCGATTATTTTTGGCGGACATAAGGCAACACTGAGATTTGTTAATGTTAAATTTAACTAGATTATTGCTTCCCCATTCGATATATATGTGTATACACACACTATATATATATATATATATATATATATATATATATATATATATATATATATATATATATATATATATATATATGTTACACAATAACCGGTACTAGTACATACAGCCCAATTTTTTAAGCCGAATTTGATTGACTTACCCCTGACATATTGTTTGGCATAGTGTTTACCATAATATGGTATCATACTTTCATCAATTGAAATATGCTCTTATAAACCTCCATGTTCTTTGAATTTTTTGTTTAGGTGCATAATTATTGGACGAGTTGGTACAATCGGTCTATGTTATCAAGTAAAGATTATCGTTAAAATGCATGCTTCGAAGAATACTCTCAAATCTGTTTAGCCGAATACTATTATAAATCATTTTTGGCACATCATCAGAACGTTTATTAGGACACTTAGAGTATCCGGTCAATAACATTGCGCCGAGAATAACATACAACTCTTCTTTCGTCAAATTAAGGCCAGGTTTTTTTGCTGTGCGTACCTATTGGATTCGGTAACTATATGGGTTATAATATGGTCACCCCAGAACAAGTTGAAAAAATCTAAAGGCGTCCCCGCCAAATACGCTTATTCAGAAGGTTTTCTTGGAGTGTACGTCTGATTGATGTCGAATATAGGAATGGTTTCGATCCAGTTAGCCTTTTTTCTCTTACTTGGAATTTGTTCGTAAATATTTTCGATCGTCGATGTAGAAGGTAAAAGGGCAGCTTGATTACTTTTCAGTACTGATAAAGGAATATTGTCCTCTAATTAATCAAAGTTTGAACCATCATATCGGACTTCACTAACTTGTTTTAGTATTCCTCTAGAAATGTGGTTCGGATTAGCGGATTCTTCATCGGAGTTATCGCTGTCTTCTTCTGCATCAACCGATGTTTCTTCTGGAGGACCTATATATACACGTTTGAGGGGTGCAGATCATTATCTTCTTGCTCAACCCGTTCCAATAACTGATAACAAAAATAAAATGTTTATGCTAAATATCATAAAACACATATTTGTACAGAGTGATTGGTTATGTTTTACGTTTCCTTATAACTTTTTAGGATTTGGAGACAGAAAACAAGTTTAAATACAAAAGTTGTTATAAATTAAATATAGTATAAACTTGTTTTTTTATACAGGATGCTCCACTTTTCGCGGAACAACACAATATTTTTTTCATTGTACTGCGTGGATTCTGTAGAAATGGTAAGTTTTGGGAAGCAATGTATAATTCGTATAAAAATATAGGGCGTTTCATTGAAAAAATTAATTTTGTGTTTGTTCCGCTTAAGATGGATCACCCTGTATAGACAAAAAATACACAAGTTTATACTTTATTTAATTTATAGCAACTTTTGTATTTAAACTTTTTTTCAGTATTTAAATCCTAAAAAGTTATAAGGAACCGGAAAATATAACTAAGTAACCTGCACAATAAAACCAGAGAAAAGTCTACATGCCTAGTGTTCATTATAATGAATCTTACAAGAACAAATATTTTTCACCAAAAAAAAAAAAAAAAAAATTTAAAAAAACATTTAAAACAGCATGAAACTATGTAGTATTAATATTTGTAACTACTGTTTGTTAAAATCTCAAGTAAGTATTAAACTTATTGTACAGAAAAAATAAAAGCTTACCCGCCGCGTCGTGCAGAGTATAAATTCGGATACACTTTGTATCAAAAAATGATACACTTTGAACGAAATCTAACACTCTACTAAACAAATTTGTTAAGTGCACGTGTCCTGTTGAACACAAAATGCACCGACTATTCCTTTTAGACACGTTATAGAAACCAAACATACACACGTCCATTATAAGACACAATGTGCACTAATGGCTTAAACTCTAGCGTGATTTTACGGCTAGTAACAAATTAAGGTATTCAACGAGTATGAGATAGAAAACTAGCGTACGTTTGCGCATATTGACTGCGGTTTGTTTACAAAAACTACCGCCATTGTTTTAATCCAAATCAAGGAGCATTGTTTAGTGGACAAGGTAAGAGCAACCAGCCTGTGAGAAATCTACTAGAAAAAAGATATATGCGATAGTCACAGTGTATTCGACTAATAGTGTGCTTGTAAGGCTTCCTTAAACTGGAAATCTGTATCATTTGCCTAATATGTTTAGTCGTTAAGACATACGGAACAATTATGTTTTCATAGCCTAATTTAAGTACTATTAAACTTGAATTAACTAAATATTAAGTTTTTGCTCAATGATATTAAACTGTAAATGCATTAATTTCAAACTGTTGTGAATTTTACATCAACGAACGCGTGGGCACATTTAAAAAAATTTATAACAATTTAACATTTGACAATCTGAAAAATAACCGCTAATTCCGAGGCAGATTAAACAAAAAATATTTTCTTGTATAAACAGGGTTTCAATCAATAGGCAGAACCCACACTCTAAATAAAGAAAGCTTAAATTTCCATTTTGTCGTACAAGAAAATTGGCATATTCTATTAAAATCTTTATTAATTACGTTCTAATTTGGAACCCAATCGATGGCATATATTTAGAAAGATAGTAATAAGAACACCTACACGATACAAAGTGTAAACGTACATTAAATTACAATATAACAATAGACAGTAAAGAAAAATCGTACTAAATTTAGTTCCTTATACGTTATCATACGTTCCGAAATAATATTTGCTCTAGTTTTAAAATTCGATACACATATACCTATATTTTGCACGCTATATCTACCTGAAAACTATGATAGTGCAGTACCACATTAACTAGATAAGCGTTTTAACAGTTTAATGCATAGATGGCTAAATGGGCGTTGTAAACATGCGTGTGCATGTACATGTGGATGTGCGCTTGTGTTTGCGCGTGTGGTGTGCATTTTTGTGTTCATGTGGGTGAGCGTATGCTCGCGAGTGAATTGTGGGGCAGTAAATACACACTTACAGCCTTATAAAAAACATGCATTATCTTTATTGAAAGTTAAAGGTTTTGCGATATAGAAGTTTTACATACGAAGTTACAGTAAGTCGTAAAGATTATTTTAGTTAACCGTGTAACACCCTAAACGAGTCTACAATAATTGTTTTATTAATTGCCCTTGTTAGCTAGCTCAATACCCTGGGGAGGTTCAGTTGGCAATTTTCAACTCTCTAATGTATATTGGGTTGCCTGGAGAATAAAGTAACACAATGAATAAGAAGTATATTAAAAATATAATTTGCGAACTGAAATTAAAATATAATACTTTCAAATAATATAGAAACAAAAATCTTATTCTGGCGTACTAAATAAAATTAAACTCAGTTCCGTAGTTTGAATCCGATGTCAGAATCTGGCTTCGGGTTTGATCGCACCTGGTCGCAAGCTGTAACAAATTTCATTAAGCATGTGGCTGTTATTTTCCAGGGTATTCCTTTCCTTTCTTGGTAAGTGTAATAATAATTAATTAATAATAATGAATTTCGGTCGGGTTAATGGTGGGGGTGAAGATAAATGGACCGAGTGGTTTTTTATGAAAGTGTTTGGAGTAACAACTTCAATCAGGTAAGACAGTGATTCTATTATCTTTCTTTGAGATAATGAATTGGTGAGTAATTCCAAATATAAGGTTTGAAACATATGTGACTTAGGGGAGGTTTAATCAACTGAATATGATTGTTTGATATTGACTGGAAAGCTGAGGTACTTAAACAGGTTAGGATAACTCTTGACCTATACCAACATTTGCAATTATTATAATCAGCTGTTTGTTAGTGTTGTATTGTAAAATTTGGATGTGTGTAAATGTGAATTAATTTTTAATATCTTATTAAAATAGATTGAACGCAATTGTACTAAATGAATTATGTGTAATACAATGTGATTTATTTAAGTTTATTTAACTAAATGGAGAACTTTTAATATAAAGTTTAAATCATGTGAAATGGAAATATGATGCACTAAGTTATGTTTAATAATTAGTACTGTGGTTAGATGAAATAAATTTCTGTGAAGTTCATCCAAGTGTTTTATATTGAAATTACAGGGCCATGTGGGGAGATAATTTGGTTCCGCTACCAGCTGGTAGGATTTCGGACAGGAGTTCAAGAGTGTGTGTAACAGAGGGAGGATATAGGGGTAAGTGGCTGGTAACGGTAAAAGTTTTATATTGGTGAATTAGGAATCAGTTATTGAATTAGTGATTTCTGTACAGTCTTCGGGCTGTTACTGAATGAATTGTAGGTATGAATTAGGCTTGCACCAGGGTAATGGGGAAAATGAAAGGGGATGCGATTTACTCTAAGCTGGTAACGGTGTGAGTATTATATTGTGAATCTGGATTAGATGGATAACTAATGATTTCTATACATCCTTCGTGGTGGTAACACCGAACAGATGTTAGATAAGGATCAGGCTTATACAGGGGTCATAGGTCAAATTAAATGGATATCACAGTATAGGATTACCTTATAATTGGGGTCAAAACCACAATTAATAAAGCAGTACTATTAACAATATTTATCTATCATTCGAGGTATGTACACCAATAGGGTAGATTTGAGATTGTTTCTCGGATACTAGGTTTAGACGGGAAAGGGGTTTCGTAAAGTAGGCTTACTTCTTGGAGCCGAATCCATCAGTAGCAGAACCACGTTACTGGGTAACTACTCCTCATGGTACAGACACCAAGAAAGTCGAACTAGGTACTTTCGTTTCTGGATACTTATTTTGATAACTGGACCTAGGATATCGAGAGATCAGGAAATATGTCAGACAGGTTAGGGTGGAATTAGTGACAGGTAGGTTATAATAAGCAGACAGGTAATTTTATATTCACTGGTCAGGATTTCTAGGTCAAGTGGAATTAAATTCGTAATTGAAATAGAATAGGATGAGTGAAGGTGAGCGCGGATATTTATAGGGGATTTACTAGGTAAGGGAAAATAAGTGGGAAACTGATAGGATTTATAAACAATACTACATTCTGTTTGAGGAAATAAATAGGAAAGAAGTTTTGATAGGAACTGCTGTACTAGGATTGGACAATTAATATGTGATGAATTTTAGGGTCATTACAACCGTAAATTACTGCTGAAATTTGTGATATGTGGGTATTAACCTACTAAGCACAATTATAAGAGCTAAGTTATGACAATCAACTTGCCCGCATTTTAAATTATTACGACTAGCATCTATTTCGTATGTACTTCTGTCAATATCATTAATTAATTAATAAGACCATGTTTGGTATAAAGTAATGTAAGTTTAGTGGAAAAATTATTTAAGCAATAAATACTGAAGGCTAAGGCTGTGTTATCGAAATGCTAGTTATTCAATAGTCGAACCCATTTACAATGGTATGTGCATTTGTCGCCAAATTAAGGTCCTACTATTGTAAAGTGCCAGCTTTGGTTTAGTAACTATGATGCTTAATTAATAATAAATATTTATGTTTTTTCACATAGTTTGTAAATTGTTCATGAACATATTTATTTGAAGTCAAGAGTATTACTTTAAACTTTAGATAAGGTAATATCTGCTAATTAAAACATGATAGTTTGCCAGTATTAGTTATCGAGTTTAGCTATTACTGTAATATTTATATAGCCGTATAGATGTAATATTTAATTTAGGCCTAAGTATAATTTTTCTACTTTCCAAAGATATAAATTTCGTTAATAGATTTAAGTATTAATTTTTGTAACCCTTCTAGGATGATATTTAACCAAGAATGTTATTTTAATGAACGTAAAATACTCACAAATGACGTACTACAACGAAAAACGCGATTTTCGTATTTTAAAAACTTAAATAGTACGAATAATTTAAAATACGTCATTATACTTCCGTTGAAGAACCTCAATTTTATAGGTTACAAACTGTTTCATACATACCAATAACTTTTTATTTTACAGTGCGTACATGATTAAGTGCTGCTAAATAATTTATTTTAATTAAAAAGAACAAAATGCAAACACTACTGATAGCAGCCTCGTTTTATTTGTCACTCCAGATAGAGTATCCATGGGATAATTCTTTCATGTCGAAGCTTAATAGTAATCACAGAAATGAATTTTTACTAAACCCTGCGATACTCACATGGATTACAATAGCAATCCAGCATTAATTTTTTCACTACTTTGGTAACATTACTGCAGTTTTCCTTACTTATTCTTCCATAGCTGTCAAAATCTCTTCAAATATGGGCCTTGAATAGTAATTGTACTCACCATAACCACTACAAAGAAAAAATCTGACAATAATACACCATTCAGTAGTGTGTAATTCAACGTTTGCTACGGACTTATGTTTAAATAATTCATATTGTCGGTTAATAGAATTTTTGTGATTAATAGTATTATGGTTTGTAAGATAGCAAAATTTTACCATCTTGACCTTGAAAACTCGGTACAACTTAGTATTATTGTCATAACATACTATTTGCCTATGTGCACACAATTAATAAAACTAAGAATTTCAGCTATTACCAGCCACAATTTCAAACACTGTTAAAGCCTGATACGCAAAGTTTACTTTAAATACACATTAATGCGGCTTTAAGTCAAAATAAAAGCTGGGAAAGTGGTTTCATACGTTAACTGCGGATGTTCTTGTGTTTAATTACGGGAACATTTTTACAGAAAATAAGCGTTATTTGAGATCGCTTCGGATTCTTTAAGCCTGGTGGTGGATAATACGCCCTTGATGGAAATAAAACATTACTGCGTGAATTTCTTATCTGGGGAATAGTACAGAAGGTGTCCAAACCTTAGAGAAAGACTACTTTACGAGCATGAATTGTATTTTACACAAATGGGTGGGGTAAATTAAACGTTTTATGTACTCTAGTATTAAGATTACATGAAACAGGAACATTTGTTTAACGTAATCCCTAATGTATCCCTTATTGCGATATAGGGAAGACTAGAATTTAGAACTTCGAAAAAGAAGAAAATTATGCTAAGTGAGACGATTTTAATTTCCCAGGGCTGCAGATTTATGGAAAGATATAATTATCGGATTCTGGAATGTTCAATCGCTTTCCAAACGCCAAAACTCTTGTCTTTGTAAGGTGTATGGGCCGGAGTGTAAGTGTGTTTTCTATGAGCATGTGCATGTGCGTGCGCGCGTACCTGCGAGGACGTGTTTGTGTGTTCGTGTGTTGGTGAAAAGATTCTTCTACTATTTCTGCCAATTTTTGTGAAAAATCACTTAAAGTCTAGTCACAGTATGCCGTGTATCGGGCACCTACTTTTGATACAGCTGTTGCGAAACTATAGAATGTCAGTATGTGCTGCCCTCTACTTTTTTGTATATTTAAGAATAATATCTTGCATTTTGATATTCAAGCAGACTACTTAGCACACATTCCCACTATTCATTATGGTTTATTTACGAATAATTCTAGTTTTAGAATTTAAGATATCATTTACTGTATATTTGTAATTTCTGGAAAAAACAGTCTATATACCGGGCAACACCTGACTTTAAAAAATGGCTTAATTACATTAATATCAAACGAATCTAAAAATATAATGCCATTTCGGCAAGATTAACTTTTTAAAAGTATTTATACTAATTTATATAGAGTGATCGATACAACACAGTTGTATTCATTAGTACATTAAATTTGTTATTTGTTGCATTTCATAACAATCAAATACCTATTTCAATACCATAACACCATGTACGTTCATAAGTCCTACCTTCAGGGCAATCCTAAACGTTTTGTTTCCTTTGTTCAATAGTTTACTTTTGCCAGAATTGCATACAATCTTTATGTACTCCATACACAATGGTTTTGTTGACTCTCCAGTGGGTGAGAGCCCCGCTGTGAAACAGACTTCATAAGGCCAGAACACATTTATAAAACGTTTATAAAAATCACCAGAAATGTACCTATACATGTTCGCTTAACCGTAAGCGATTAAAATATGAAAATGTCATTAATGTTTCGTGAAAAAATCTTTGAGTAAATAAATAGATTAATTTATTTTTAATACTTTTCAAGTTTTTTTCTCATGTAGGTAGCATAATGTAATCCAAAGTCTAGCTTACAGGATTCGTTCATCTACATGTTTAAAAGTAATTTTCGAGTTTCATAACTGCCTTGTAACCATCTTCAAGATAATACATGTACTACACCACAACTACGAATAAAAAACCACAAAATTGTCAGTATTGAACGAAATGGTATTATGTATCGTGTGGAGGTAATCATTTCATTACGACCTGTATAAGACATTAAACTACACAAAATTCCAAAGATTATACAAAAACTAATTCCGTAATAAAGTTACAATAATAAATTCAATCTGGGATATGCACAGTATCTACGAAGAAGTACAGAGAGGGAAGGGTAGATAACCCATTTGCATCAAAAAGAATTTTAGGAAAAACTACCTGAGTAACTCCTAAAAGAAACGATGCACTTACAGACGCGCAATTTTTTTGTGATTTTAAAGTAAAAATGCGTGTTTATCAATTTTGTTTTGTTTTAATATACAGCACAACTAAAAATTGTGCTTTATAAATATAGTAACCACGTTTCTAATAATAAGGTACATCTTCTGAACACTTTTAAAAAATTTGCATTATTGGTTAATACACCGTTAAGTTCGTATCTTTACTTTCATTTTGGTCATGACTACTCCCACTTAGATTAGAACAAAGACTGCGTAAGACTAAACCACCCTAGTGGTCTAGCGGTTAGTGCATTTTCCATTTTATCCGCAGTACGTGGGATTTATTCCCATCCTGGAGCGAATAAAACGTTAAAATGAGCCGTATTCTCATAGAAGGACAATAAGCCGCAGGGCGACACGCCAAAACACCTAATCGATGGGAAATTACCCCAGGTTTGATAAAATTCTGGAAGGTTTGGCTATATGACCTCAGTAGTCGGAGCCATGAGGTAAGAGGATACAGCAATTCAACGTCTCACCCACAAAAAAAGATAACAGTAAAACTAACTTATAACAAAGCAATTACATTTTATTGTACAACAGTACATATCAAATTTAACATTTATTTTAAGTTGTCACCGGGTCTGGAATTTTTACGCAAATTACTTCAGATAATTTGTTTTTCTTCTCGTTTTTCGAAATGTTGGTTTTAAAGGTCAAACGATTTAGAATGTTGTGTTTCCAAGTGTTAATGTATTAAGTATTGAAATCGGTTAAAAGCATTTTAATGGTTAGGATATTTAAAGTATTTTACTTAAAAATTCAGAGAATCAATTTTCATGTCAATTAAAGTTAACGTAATATGGGTAATACAAGATATGGATACAAAATTGTTTTTTTTTGCTTCTATTTGTGGATGTTAGAGGTTTTTTTTTTAATTACAAGTTAAAATTTGGAGTTTCAATTCTCTAAAGACGTGGGATTTTTGTGTTCTCACTAATTATGTTAATTCAATATTTAATTAAATTTCATTCACAGATGATACTTTCGTTACGATCAGAGTAATGTTAGGATAGCTTTTGTGTAAATAAATGTTCTCCTTATTTTAAATTTTGGTGAATTTTGTTACATGGATTTGAAATTGCATCATGTAAAATTATTACGTTGTATGGTACATCATTAAATTATAGCTGACCATCTTTCACCTATTTTTCGATAAAATGTTTGGCTTTCTGGGTTTTATACACGTTATTTTAGGGTTCATTATCGTAGAGTTTTGTTATGACAGACATCTCACATTACAAGAGGTATCTTTGGGAATGCAATTTGGAAGGATGATGCAATCACTTTCCGGTTTAGTGCCGAGGGGCTATCGTTTTTCGCTCGTATGTTGATTTATAGCAACGAAGATATGTAATTGGTTACTTATAATATAAGGGGATTAAAATTCAATGTGGTGAATTCTGGATGATGTTGAAGGCAGTCTTGCGTTAAAGAGACAGTGATGTAGACTTTCGTTATCGCGGCTCCGGCCGCGTACTCGAAATATGC